>JAMLFY010000008.1:1703108-2273280 GCA_030441495.1 Dalbergia oliveri
CGCACTCTCTCTGTCCCACGTACTTCATACAACACTCAACTTACCAACCAAAATATGAACCGATTTCTTCTCAACGACAATTTTTTGAAAAATGATATTTATACTTATGTGTGTGAATATTGTATTAATTCATATCTTATTTATTATTAGATATGGTATGAATTTTATTTAAGTAGAATTTATATTTCATTCAATATTAAATTAAATGTAAGTTAACATAATATTCTATAAATTATGAGTATAAATAAAATAATTTGTTATTGGACTATTGGTAATGGTAATGGTCAAGTTGCATTATTTATTTTCTTGGTGTCCTTTTTCATAAATTAGAATAAGTAGAAAACTTAGACTTGTAACAAGGCACTTCAAATTTTATATTATTGCAATACTAATACATCGCCAATACAAATAAATTTAACCAGAAAACCAATAATTTGTCTGACATTCAAAAATCACTATAATTTTGGGATGAATCATACTACAATCTTTGATATACATTGATGCAGGTTCAATATATTTTGACCCTACTATAATCATCTTTTTTTTTTAAATGTTCCACACATCATGTACCTCACATATAGTAATTCGTTTAAGTAGCTTTTCTATAACATTTTTGGTGTCATTCCAATACAAAATTGAATCAATAATAATTTTAGGCGCAACTTATTTCAAAGAGTCTTGTCCTTAGGATGCTAAAATAGTTATATGGAGGATTAATTAATTGGTGAGTTACAAGTTTCTGTATTCAGGTAACATATTGGGTTAAACCTGAGAGTACCTGCCACTTTTAGCAATTTTAAAACAGCAAGTTGAATCACCGACAAAGTTGAGATAGGCTGTGATAAAATTTTCAACCTTATTGCTTCTTCTCCCTTTGCTTACTATGAAATAAACTTTAAACGGCAAAAATTTATGACACACAAGCACACAATAAACTAAGAGCATACTACCTTGCCAACAAAGACACATAAACCCAGTTTTACGCAGTAGAGTGGGAGGGTGCACATTCAAGAAGGAGAAAAGGGGAGTGTTTCAGGCAAGGTCTTTAGAGATTTTGTTCTATATGGTAATTTAATGATAAGCCCTCCAGCGCAAGACACTGGACAAAAAATCTCACTCAAATTATACTCATGCTGATGTATTTTACAGTGTAAATGATTGAGCAGGCCGTATATCAGAACGCTACATCAGAGCAAATAGGTATGTAAATGATACAGTTTGACCAAAACTGGCTGGCAACAGAATCCCTAATCCTAAGCCCCCACAACATAAGCTTGACAACAGAAACAAGCTACTAAGAAGCCAAGCATGGCACCAGCAACAACTTGGGATGGAGTGTGACCTAGAAGTTCCTTGAGCTTCCTTTCACTAATTGGATGCCCTTTGAACAGGTCTGCCACAATCATATTTAGCACCTGTGTCGAGCCACACACAATTATCTGGTTAAAGATTTCCTTCCAAAGTAAACAGTAAAGAAGGCCAAATTACCACAAAGAAACAGGACAAATGTCAACAGATATCTTCTATCATTTAAGTTAGAGTTCTCGCTAATCCTAAGGATACAATAACAATAAAAAAAAACTTAGGAGTCTGCCTGTTCAAAAGACTACAAGAGATAGTTTCAATTTATTGGACATTTCAGACAAACCACAACGGATGTTTAAAACCCAAAAGTTGGTGTCATACAAAATTGCCATACCATCATGAGTAGTTGTATAAAGTATAAACTTAAACTGACAAGGTAGTTTTGTGTACTCCTATTGGATGACATAGTAAAACTACTTTACACTTTCAATAGAAATTGAACTCAATTTATTAACAATGGTATATCATGAGTCTTTTTTCCTCCCCAAGATTCCACTAAGCATACACAAAGTATAAACAAGTTAGATGAAATTTTATAATGTTTTTCAAACCAATGTGTCACACTTCAAAAGTCGAATTAAATAAGTAAATTACATGAGCAACCTATCAACAGACAAACACCAACATTTGGTGGCAATGTTCGAGGGGATAGTACTTCATAGTCCACCAAGACAGAAGAAAACCAAATATTTGCAGATCATTAAGTGGTCTGTTTAATCACTTAAAACTAAAATGTAATTTAAAAGGTTCAGTTTAATATCCAAAGAGAATAAAAGCAAATTCAAGAATAATGTATCCAAGGTGAAAATTGCATACATTTGAATCCATTTAGTGGCTTAGTGTCCATTTGGATAGGTGTTTGGTCCTTCCCTGAATCACATTTGAGAACCAAACATGCATTAAGGAATGTCCCAAAATGTCCGGCTTCCCCTTTACGCATGATTTTGGCCCTTAAATATTATATGGTTGGTAAATTCCCAAGGAAATCAGTCACCACTTTAAGATCTATAACTCCATTTGTTGGTAAGCTATATAAGTTGTTGACTTTAGATTGTGTCAAAAACCAAAGATTTAAACCCTAGTACCTAACTGAACCAACTCAGTGAGTTATTCCCATCAAATGAACACCATATCCTATATTGCATAGATACCAGCACGTAACTAGTATTGGATAGCAGATAAAGATACTGGGTACGAAAATTTTGTAATAAGATACAAATAAGCAAAGATATATAAAAATATAAAATTGTATATAATAAATTAATTAAATAATAATATAAATGAAATTTTTGTACTATCCTAACTCGGAATTTTCATGGATCCCCCACAAAATATAGCAAGCAAGAAAAAATATCAAAAGAGGCATAAGATTTTAAGGCATGAAATAGTAGTTTGCTTCGTTTAAAAGAAAAATCGAAATTTGATGTTTTGTAAAGACTAAAGTGACACCTATTTATTGCTATACTTGACCAAGATGTACCAAAAATATTTGATGGCAAAGTTTATTAAATAAAAATAAAATTTAATTTCTATGCACATTTTATACTTTCATCTAGTCAAATATTGTCACATCAGGATTGGTGGTTGAGTTTCACACCTACTATTTGAAAAGTCATGCAAATAAAAAAATTGATTGAATCACAGTATAAAAAAAATTTATACGGTAAGTGTATCAAAATTAAACTCTTATATACAAAAAAAAAAAAAAAACTCTTAAAAATATTGGGCATGTACTAAAGCGTGCCCAACAAGTTCTGGTGCCCTGTTCGGGTGGACAGCCATTCCGGAGTTTTATGCTTCAAAGATCATATAGCTAGCTGATTATCTGATTACCCTCATTGTGTGACACCAACATCAGCAACAACAAGTGCTTTATCCACATGAACATGATGAAAGTAATAATATTCAGTGGCTTAAAACTTTATAGTTCTAGCTCTAGCTACTAAAGCTATGCACTCTACAAAAAAAACTGTCCTCCAAAGCAATATGATGCACCCTATGGACAAAGGAACCATAGCAGCAGAAAAACAACTAATGCACACAAGTAGGACATCTTTTGCCAACAAGTTCTCATGTAGCCCAGCCAACCATGTATTTTCATCAAACATTTAGAAAACACATCAATACATCAAGTAAAGTATAATAAGTGGGAAGAAAAGGTAACAACAATCAATGAGAAGATAGAAAGAGATAGGCATCAGCATTACCTCAGCTTGCATGCCAGCATGGCGCCTGACACCAATAGCATCATACATGACAATAAGGCTGAACCCCAAACACACGGGGAACAGGGAATCGGCGACGCCATGGCAGAACGCCACGGAGGTGGTGAGTGCCGTGCAGAGCGCCGAGTGCGACGACGGCATCCCCCCAGACGCAAACAAGAGCCTCAAGTCCCACGTCCTCTCCACGAAGAAGTTCAAGAACACCTTCATCGACTGCGCTATTATCCACGCCAGCAACCCCGACACGAAGGTCGGGTTCGCGGCCAGTGTCGCCACAAAGGGACTTATTCGAAGCTTCGCGTTTGCGGTGACGCTCAGCAGAGCCACTCCTAAGCCTCCGTTCTGCAGGTAGCAACCGTTCCAGTCTTCCATTGAGCTCTCTGCATCGCTGCTACGAGCCCCGAAAGTGGAGAGCCATTTGTGGGGGCGTGAAGTTGCGGCCTTTTTGATGGTGTGGAGCAGAGGGAAGGAGACCCCGACCCAGATGGGGTTTCTCGGTGGATTGTTGTTGGGGTTGGAGTGTGGGGGTTTTGGCGGAGGAGGTGCACAGGAACAAGAGGTTGTGGTTGTGGTTGTGGAAGTGGAAGTGGGTCTGAGTTGAAAGAATGAAGAGGAAGGGAGAAGAGGGTTGATTATTGGCGGGGTGCAATTGAATGAAGCGAGTTTGGGTGTGCGGGAGAGGAGAGAGTCCATGGAAGGGGGCTTGTGTGTGTGTGGTTTGGTTCAGTCAGCAGCATTTCAAAAAGAAGGAGATACAGAGAGCAGGGAAAGAAGAAGAAGCATCGGGCGAAAGGAAGAGAAAAGAAGAAGAAGAAGGGAGGGATGGATAAGAATGTGGGGCAGGGAGAAAGGGAGGATGGCGAGAAGTGGAGGAGTTGAATTCCACTCACTCGACTAATTTGTCCCGTCAACAGCATAATGTATTGGACATTAAAAGCATATTCGTTTTAAAGGGCACCATGGCCCATATTTATATATATAGAGTAGTATTGTAATTTTTATATTTATATTTATGCTTATTTTATAAATTTGCTTTAGATTTGTATAAAGAGAAAAATACTTCAAATAGTAGGTGGTGAAATTGGAAGATGAAAGTGGTGATCGTATTACCTTTAGAGTCTTTCTTTATCTAGCATAAGTCTATAATAAAATTAATAAAATTACTACAATCAATATATATATATGTGTGTGAGAGAAAGAGAGAGAGAGTGGAGATTCATTTGCTGTAAAGTTTGATACACTTGCACCATTCAATAATTTTTTTATGGGTATAAAATTTCATCAATTTAACTACTAAATTCAATGTTCTCATTAAGTAAATAAAAAATATCTAATTTCATATAGTTTTAAAATATTTTGATATTTCATCTTATTGTTTTATTCTGATGGATAATAAATTTTTAAAATAGAAGTAAATATCAATCATCAGAAAACATGTTTATTGTTGTTCATTTTTTGAAATTTAACATGTTTAATCGTCAGGATAATATAACATACTTCAACGGTCAAATTAATTAAATTCAATTTCTATAAGAAGTTATTGAAAGGTATAAGTATATAAAACTTACATCTAATATAAATAGATTCTCATCCTATATATATGTGAAGAACTACAAAAAATCTATATATATATGTGGATGTGTGTTGTAACGCCTGAGACGACGTAGGAGTAATTATTTGGAAGAGGGGATAGGGAGCGGCTCCTCCAAGCGGAAGGATACATGAATGAACGATTACACACCCGAATGAGAGGGATTCTAGCTGTATAGGTATGAGACTATACAGTTAAGGAGGGTTTATATGAATTGATTGGTACTACCTATGCCACAAAGATGCATCTTTCTTTTCGTAGCCATCATGAAAGAACTCCAGTAAACATGCTTGACTTGGAGCAATTTTGGGATGAGTGACCTCTTGGAAAGTTTTCCCATGAAGCGTGTGAATGGGGACAAAGTGCGTTGGAAAGACTGGTGTTAATTTGTGGGATAGTCGTTAATTTATAAAGCAGGCGGATGTTACATGTGTGCCCCCATATATATGCATGTAATATAGAGATGTAAAAACAAGCTGGCTCGCCTTGCCAAAAACCTACAAAAATGGGGTAGACACAAGCCAGGCAACAATTAAATAGATTAAAATAGTCAGCCTAGTTTATTTTGAGATAGACCAGGTTGGCTCACCAAAAGTAAAAAATTACAAAAACTTTTTTAATGGTTTCATGAATTTTTAGAAAAAAAATATTTTGATAAACTTTTCTTCTATGTGTCAAGTACTAAAATTTGAATTGTGACTTTGTGACTTTGTATTTTACTTTTAGCTTAAGTGAGTGAGTAATGTCAAGTGTGGATAGTGTATGTGTTTCTTCCTTATTTTTTGGGTCAGAAACATATTTAATTTAGTTTGAGCTCGATCTTGTGTCTCCTTGGTTTAGGCCTTTGCGACTATTGTAAAATAAAGACCAATAAATTGTGAATTTTTTTTTTGAAAAAAAAACTTGGCTCGTCCCAACTCATCTATATCCATGGGTTAAGCAGGGTGGCTGGAATTTTTCCTGGCAAAACTTCAGCCCAACTCACTAAAAATAGCAGTTACACAAATAACCCGACAAATTTAGCCCGTTTAACATCTCTAATGTACCTTAATTTAGTTGGGGGGTGTCCATGTCAATAGTCCATGCCATAAAAGGGAGATATGATTTTTGATTTGGGGTGATATGTTTACCAAAACAAAAACATTTAGGGTACATTATTTTTTAAACAATATGTTGTTGTTGATTTTTATAAATATAGGTTATTTATTTTTTATCTCTTTATTTTTTTTAATAATATGCTTTTGGGCATCATCTTCTAAAGTTATGTCCTTATGAATATTTTAGAAAGTAAATTTATTTCATATAAATACTTAAAATTTTGTTTTTAATTCTTATAAATATTTTAATAATTTTTAAATTTTTATAAATATCATCACTCAATAATACTATCTAATTGTAGGAAAAAAAAGCATAATATTTAAAAAGGGATAATTAAAAGTAAAAATATATATTTATATTTATAAAAATTAAAATATATTTAAACTTAATTTATTTATTAATTTTGATATATTATTAATATAAATATAAAAATATTTTATACAATTAATTATATTTTATCATTTGTTTCCGTAGTTATGAAAAGAGAGAAGATCTTTTAGTTACCTAATTATATATGATTAGATGGTTGTATAAAAATATTTTATACTAATGTAGTATCATAATTAATTTCTTTTATTATTTTACGGTTAATTTGCAAAAGATTGATTGGGTTGCTTAGTCATTTCTTAAAAATACTTTGAACATGTGTTTAGAACTATGCGGAGGGACTTAAAGATGGACCAAAAGATCAAAGTCGAATGATGCGAGTAATCATAAGTGCTTACTAACCAATAACAATTTGCTTACTTGGTTATTTTTCTGTTAATATATTGTTATAATTTAGGTTTAATTATCAAATTTTTAAGTTGAAAGTAATTAATAGATAGCTTTATATACTTTCAATGATCCCAAAAGTATATTTTAATTCTTGAAAGTGAATTTTATCATCGACCAATCTTTTTAGGGAGTGGATATTACCACACCCTGTTACCTATTGTCATATCCATTTAATGTACTTCAAATCAATCGTACCAAAATGTCTGTTCTAAAATATATGAACAAAAAGTAATTTATTGTTGTTTTAATATTATTCAAACTCATTGTAATAAATATTTCTAAATATATTTTCTTTTAGCATAGCTTCTGTAATTTTCTTTTGTGAAAAAGTTTTTATAAAATTTTATATATTTTTATTAAATTAATAATGATCTACATAATATATCAACAAGTATATTGAATAAAAAATAATTGAAAATTGAATTTTTTTTGTAATATACAGCATTTATGCTCAAGGCTTTTTTAAGCTTGTGTTTGTATAATTTAATTTAATAATAATAGACATATCATATCATATAAAAATTAATTTAATTTGAACACTATTTACGATCAATTTTGGGTTGTTATATATTAAAATATTAATAATTATTTAATGAAAAATCATATAAAACTTTTATAAAACATTTTCAAAAAAAATATAGAAGCTATGTCAAAAGAAGATTTATTTAGCAACATTAATAATAATGATTTTAAATAATAATAAAGTAACAATAAATTAGTTTTAGTTTCAAATCTTTTGTAAAGGATATTTTATAAAAAGTAATCAAAATCACATTAAATAGAGGATGGTAATAGACAATTGGGTATGACATCCTTTTATTTTAGAAAAAATTAAGGGTCAAGGCTAGGCTATGAGCCATAATGACACATGACGGATGAAGTGACCAATCATTCGGGCCCGGACCTCGCTTTACAATTACCAGCCATGCAGCACAGGAATAACCGAATAAGTAATGGGTGGTACAGGAAACTTGATATAAAACAAAAATATGGAGCTGCGGGGAATCGAACCCGTGCCTCTCGCATGCAAAGCGAGCGCTCTACCATATGAGCTACAACCCCTTAATGTTAACGCGAGATAATCTAATATATATTAGTATAGACCATTATTCATTGTATCCCTTAAATTTTAGATAATATGTAGTTTCCAGTTAAATTTTTAAAATACAAAATATCCCCTTCTATGAAGTTGGCATCAATTTTCATTATTAAGTAGTTATGTGCATATCTTGTGAACAATTAAATGGCAAAAATATCTTTTATTTTAATCAATTTTTTCAACCCTAAACTCTCCACTAAAAAATGAACAAAAATATCTTTTTATTACAATCAAATTCTAGTATTTGAAGGATATTTTTATCCATTTCTAAGTCTATGAAGGTTTAGGGTTAAAAAATTTGATTAAAAGGAAGAATATTTTTATATATTTAATTATGCATATGACATACACGTTTCAACTTAATAATGAAAATTGATGTCAACTTATCTGAATGGAATGTTTTGCATGCGAGAAAGTTCACAGGATCGTGATGAATGTTTTGAAAAGTTAAAGTGTAAACTATACATGACCTAAAGTTTAGCGGAATAAAATATATTTTACCCTTATTTTAATGTCTACGTTTGGTTTAAATATATAATTACTTGAGTGAGATGCGATAACCATCTCTTTATATTTCTTATGTACATTGCCAATAAAAATTGTCTTAAATCCTATTATATTTTAATGCGATCAATTATTGATTTTTATAATTTCTCTATATAGCCTACTTTTCTTACATTTTGGGTCCAAGAAATAATTGTTTGTTAAATAATTAAAACTAATTCACTTTTTAGTCTAGAAATGTATATTATTAAGTTTGTGAATAATTGGTGAAGGTAAATAAATCAATATGATGTGTCATTCCTATGGTTGTAACTAGCTCACTAACAGCAATGTGAGTATGAGTGAATTTCATAAATCTTATTTAAATAGCTTTAAAAATTCTTATAAGTCCAAACCAGGAAAGAGAGTATCTTAAAAGGAAAGAATGAATAAGAGGATATAAAATAAGTTTCAAAATAACTTTTTACTTTTTACCTCTTTTAAGATATAACTTAGCTTCTTGAGAGAAATATTCACTTTATATACAATAGATGAATGATACGTGACTATCAAAATACCTATACCCAATACTTATAGTGCGTACAGACAAATTTGGCGTTGGAGATACTATGGACACGGAGGGTTATTTTGGCAAGCAAATGAAAAGAAATCCAAGGCAAAGAAAAGTAATGTCCACTCTCTCTCTTCTTTTTCTCTCATCCATCAAAGCTTTCATTTTCTCTCTCTTTCTCACATTTCTCTCACTAGTTCTTCATCGTTCACAGGAGGAGAAGAAAAAGAAAATCAAAATCTGTTATAGTGTACAAAACTAATCCTCACGGATGAAGTTTAGCTCATTCCATTTGATTTCTCATGTGTTTGTGGTTTATGTCTCAAGACATGAATGATTTTTTTAGTTTTTCAACAAAACGAATTGAAAATGGCTCTGCTAATGTTAAATTTGCTGTTATTGTTGAAAATTGGAGTTGAAAAATTATAAATGTGTGTTATGAAAAGTTGTAAACCAGTAGCAAAATGTTGTAAACCAATTGAGGACACATACTAACTTGGTCATTGAAAACTGTAGTTGAAAATTGTAAATGCATGTTATGAAAAGTTGTAAACCAGTAGCCAAAGTTGTAAACCATTTCACAAAAAGTTGTAGCAAATGTTGTAAGCCAACTGAGGACATATACTAATCAGGTTGTTGAAACTGTGTTGAAAAATTGTAAATGTGTGTTATGAAAAGTTGTAAACTAGTAGCAAAAAATTGTAAACCATTGCACAAAAAGTTATAAACTAATAGTAAAATGTTATAAACCAATTGAGGACACTATGTTTTCATAATTTTATAAATATAAAATAGACCTAAATATAATAATAAAATTAAATTTTAGTCATTAGCAATATATTTATTAGTCTTATTTGGTGCTTAATTTGATTTGTTGTGGACCAAAAATATAAGATCAATTATATATATTCACACGTATATATAACGTAATTCTTAAAGACATAATCTAAGTTTAAAGATTTTAAAATTAAATCAACTAGAAAATTTAAAAATTTTAAAACTACTAATAATATTGTATTAATAAAATTCATAATTGTATGGATATAAAATAAAACTAAATAATATACTAATAAAATTTAATTTTTATTTATTTGTAAAATTTAATTTTAATCAAGAGTTTTATGTTCATTAGTCTAATAATGACAATTATGTTTATTTATTTATTAATGAGATTGTTGTGTTTACTAAATTTAATTAGTTTGGTTTATATAATCAAATATATTTTTTTAAAGTTTTATAGTTTAATATAAATACTATTTAAAAGTTTGAATATATGAAAACATAGAGTCCTCAATTAGTTTATAATATTTTGCTCCTGGTTTACAACTTTTTGTGCAATGGTTTAAAACTTTTTGTATAGTGGTTTACAACATTTCGTAAAGCGTATTTACAATTTTTCAACTCCAGTTTTAACAATTGGTTAGTATGTGTTCTCAATTAGTTTATAACATTTTGCTAAGGTTTACAACTTTTTGTGCAATGGTTTATAACTTTTTGCATCCTGATTTACAACCTTTCGTAACACGTGTTTACAGTTTTCAACTCTAGTTTCCAACAACCTAGTTAGTATTATTCTCAATTGGTTTACAACATTTTGCTCCTGGTTTACAATTTTTCATAACATGTTTTTATAATTTTTCAACTCAAATTTTTAACAATTTGGTTAGTATGTGTCCTCAATTGGTTTATAATATTTTGCTACTAGTTTATAGCTTTTTGTGCAATGGTTTACAACATTTGGTTCCTGGTTTACAACTTTTCATAATACACATTTATAAATTTTCAACTACAGTTTCAACAATAATAGCAAATCTAAGCTTCTAGCATAGTTATTCTCAATTCGTTTTGTTGGAAAAAAAAATCATTCATGTCTTGAGACATAAACCACAAACACATGAGAAATCAAATTGAATGAGCTAAACTTTATCCGTGATTAGTTTTGTGCTACCAAACTCTTGATTCTCCTTCTTCTTACTCTCCTGGAAACGATGAAGAATTAGAAAGAGAAACGTGAGAAAAGAGATAAAATAAAAGCTTTGGTGGATGAGAAAAAAAAAAAAAAAGAGAGAGAGTGAACGTTACTTTTCTTTTCTTTGGATTTCTTTTCCTTTGCTTGCCAAAATTGCCCTCCGTGTCCATAGTATCTCCATACGCCAAATTTTCTGGTAGCGAAGTGTAAGTATTGGGTGTAGGTATTTTGATGGTCACGTATCATTCCTCTATACAATATTGCATGCAAGTGGTGAGTGGTGGCCAAGGAAGAAATTGAATCAGGTTCTTTAATTAAAAATCGTCCTCAACCAATTCAATTAAAGCATAAAACCTATTTTTTTTGTAGAAACTGGTAAAAAACCATTGAACTGGTTTAAGTAACAAAATTTTTGTGGCTCAGCGATAACCTTTGGTTTAGTTTTCAGTTTTAGATTTTGTGAAGGAAATCCTGAAATTGAAATTTGAGGTTTTAGAATTTTCAGGATCTTTACAAAATCTAAAATCTAAAACTGAAAATAAAACTGAAAGCTGAAACTAAGCCCAAAGGCCTAAATGTTTCTAAAAATTGACTAATGTATTTGAGCCCACATGGGCCCAGCTACTTAAATGTGGTCACGTAAAGACCTACCATGTAGCAAGTGAGTGACTCCCCTTTGTATCTATGACGAATGAAATTTTGCCTTCCTAAGCAAGGAAGTGAAAATCAGCCAGAATAAATAAAGAAAGGGAGAGTGGCTATTGCCATGCTAATATATTTATTGTCACTTTTATTTTATTATTATTTATTATGTTCTTTTTAAAATACCATTCCTTTCATTTTTCTATCAATATAATAATATAATATTAAATAATTATTATCAATTATATTATTTAAATTTATAATTTTTATTGTAATTAGAAAATAATTTGTTTAACCACATGGTGTGACATAGCTAGTAAGGGGGTTGTGTTCCCTTAACCATCTCTTCTCCTTCAATCCTTGGAGTGATGAGAATGAGTGTCGTGGCTGAGTCACCCCCACTTGGGCCTCTAGTACTTGAACCCATTAGTCAACCTTCTGAAATTGGGTAGGGGACCAAAAAAAAAGTTTATTTTTAATATTTGATATTATAAAATTTTATATTAATATACAGTTAATTTATTAAAAAATAATTTGACTTTAAAAATCAAATTTTTATAGTTTTCCTTAATATCGCAACTATCTAAATCATAAATAAGAAAGTTTTTTTTTTTAAAAAAGTAAATCAACAACAATAAACAAAAGTATTCATCAAAAAAATAACAAAAACTTAGTATAATATAAATTATCAATCATATATCCAATATTTCATTTTAAATCAATATTTTTAATACTGAAAAGGCTTATGTCAAGCATATTTTAATTTTATTGTTTTTATCTTATGATCTATTCTTTTTTTTTAAAAAAAAAATCCTTTCCTTAACCTATGTATCATGACAAACACTAAATTTATATTTTTTATATAAAAAGCAACAAGTTTTGATTTCAGTTGCAATTACTAATTTTATCAATTTTTTATAAAAAAAAATTAGCGTATTTTATGAAAAAAAGTAGGATAAATTGCTTTACGAAATTATTAAATAGATTACAAAGGCAAAAATAATGAAACACTAAAAGAAGTTTTTGGGTATTAAAAATATTAAATTCAAATTAAACATTGGATATATGACGATAAATTACATCATACTAGTTTGTCTATATTGTTCATTCATTTAGTATTTGCTTGAATACCATTGTTTTAATGTTTGTATAATTACTATATTAAGAAAAACTTTAAAAATAATCTAATAATTAAATTCACATAAATTTTGTTAAATAAATTAATTGTATATGAAAATAAAATTTGATGATATCAAATTAAAAATCTAGATAGAAATATAATTGATAGTATAATTACTCAATGTTACATTACTATGTTGATAAAAAAAATGAAAGGAATAATATTTTAGGAAGAACACAATAAATGATAGTAAAATGAGAGTGCCAATAGATACATTGGATGGCAATCGCCACTCCCAAGAATTGATTCAAAAGTTTATTAATTCAGGGTTTAGAGTCATCAGTTCTCTGTGGTGACATTGAATGAATCACTATTTATAACAATAACAAGTCAAACGTCAATGGGGCTTATATAAGCAAGCAGTGTATAATTGTGTGTGATGCATATTTGGAATAGCCACAAATTTAGCATTAGAATGGAACAGAAACCCCCTATCTGCGGCCACGAGTTCAACCTCCGCGGTTTTGACTACGGTTTATGCGTAACCCCATTTTAGCAGACACGCAACACAACTACATTATATAAGTTGCAGCAGTTCTCCACAAATACGTACAAGACGTATCAGGACTACCTATAAGGCTAAAACGTGTTTCTTGTTGTACGTCCACCTTTGCCTTCTTCAGTTAATTTCTTGAGGCTCTGCAATTAACTGCTTCCTAGCTAGCTTGGAGTTTTGGAACATATATAGTTCTCTCTATATACTCCAGAAAATAAAAAGTTCTCTCTATATATTATTCTTGGGTATTCGTCATCTTGGTTGGTTTTCGTGATGGAATGGTCTGCAACATGGGCTACAAGGGCTTACCTTGATACCCTTCATCTGGTATTCACCTTCCCAGCATTTCCCTTCTTTTCTCTTTATATATATGTGTGTGTGTGTGTGTGTGCTGAATTTTGGGCTATGCCAAAGCTTTTACGTTTTTTCGCCACGTTTTTCCATCGTTATTTTCCTCTTCATTTTTTTCTCAGACGTCAAAACAAGACATGAATCAATAATCAATATTTTTTTTGAAAAAAAATGGATTCTAATGGAAATAGAACACATGATTTTGTGTTGGAGATTCCACAGTTTAACATGTGTCTGTGTGTGTGTGTTTTTTTCCCTTTTTTCAATCTTCTATTTGCTTCTTATTTTTTATTTTTCAAAATAAAGAAACTAAATGCAAAGAGTATAATAATGTTTCATTGTACAGTTGAAGATGCACATTAAAGTTGTATATTGAGACTCTCAGGTAATAGGATCTGCATTGCTTTTACCCCTTGAGGTCTATGGCCCGATTGGCCTCATAGATAAGGCCCTCCTATGTTTGATTTCAAAAGATTATGCAGTTGAATACAATGAAGCACAGTATCAATATCAAATTCACACACAGTTCACAAGTACTTTAACATGAAATATCATACTAAGAATTTCCCATGCTGATTTAATTAAAAAAAAAAGCAGAGAGAAAGAGAAGCTAATTCAGTATCTAAAATTCCATGCTCTTGACATGCAGTGTAACAATCATAGAAGACAACATGGCTCTTGGAGAGTGCAAGAGCCAGGAAGCAATGAATTTGTATCAGCATTAGCAGCAGGGATGAAAGCAAAACTCATAGTGGAAGTGACATCTCGTGCCTCCTCCTCAACAATAGCCCTTGCAGCTGCTGCTAAGCAAACTGGGGGCAGGCTTGTGTGTATTCTCCCAGATTCAGTCCTTGATGAATCCAAACAAGTTGTTAGGGCCTCGGGCCTCAATGACCAAGTAGAATTCAGAACTGAAGATCCATCCGAGCTATTGCCCTACTATGAAAACATTGATTTCTCCCTTGTTGATTGCAAAGATGAGAGCTACACAAGGTTGCTCAACTTGCTAGATATTAATCCTACAAGATCTGTAGTGGTGGCAAAAAATTTGGGTGGTGATAGAAAAGGGTTGGGAGGATATGCAAGAAGAAAGGATGAGAAAGTAGCAGTAAGAACTCTAAAGCATCCTATAGGGAAGGGTATGGAAGTTACAATGATTAGCATGAATGGTGAAACTGAGAACAGACTTGGGGCTAGAGAACATCATGGCAGAAAAAGGAACAAGAGCATGTGGGTTGCCAAGTTCGATGAGGAGAGTGGTGAGGAACACATATTCAGGGTACCGCAGGTTGACTTTGTCTGGGGTTAACAATGTAGTTCCCAGATACGGCCAGAAAATAGTTATGCCTTTGGTGTCAAAGTGCTTAACATGCTGTTGGGAAATATAAGGCCCGATCAGCATAAATAATATAAAGTTGTTTATTGGAGAAGAGCCCCTAGTTCCGTTATGTGCTTATTATGTTTAAATGTACATAGGAATTGAGTTAGTAAGAATGTATAATCAAATGATGACTAAAGTTGATGGTTAAAAGGAGTTGTGTTATTTATCATATTCTTTTTGATATGACTAATTATTAAAATTCAACTTTAGTATGACATAGGAACTAAGGCATTTAGCCCGTATACTAAGGGTATGTTTGTGAGTTTAGATTTCCTTAAAAAGAAAGGAAGATTTGTAGTGTAAAATTATATTACAAATCCTCTCTCCCTTCATTTTCCTCCAAAACTCAAAGTCACAATATACCTAAAAGAATTTAGGATGTCTTACTCTAATAAGTTCAATTATTGTGTACCAAATTCACTAATGTTCAGCGTAAACGTCCATGCTATTTTCGCTTGTTTTCGAAATAATTTTGTTTTTCTAATTGATACTATTATGCATCAACCCACTTTGCATTCAGTGTCGGTGCCAAGTTACCTGATAAGGCTTCTATAACATCGGTAAACATAAACATGTTGCTGCAGCTTATGCACATCATGTACGGTACTTGAGATCAAGATTATCCATGACTTTGTGATTATTGCATTCTAGGATGACCCTTTTTACCTGCCAACTGTTTCCCCCTCCCTGATATTTATTCACGTGCATTGAAATCCACTAGCAAATTTCGTTCTTCTATTCTGCAGAGTTTGTTTTATACTCCCCTCTTCACCTCTGTTCTTTCTCCTTTAGATTCGTTAAATCAGCAGCAAATACATCGTTAAATAACCGTCCTCGATTTATGTTTGTAAATCCCTTGACTTCTGTTTTGTCATTGTTTTCTTACAAGATTTTTCTACGCTTTCATGAAAATAATACACAGCAAGGTTTCTTTGTCTTCTGCAAGCAATTTGCCATCAGCATATTCCTTAGTTAAAAAAGACCAAAACTAGTAGTATCACTATATGGACCAAAAACCTTGTCCAAATGTTAAATAAATCATTACATGACCCATACTTTAAGGTCAGTTCCTATATAGTAAGCGGGCCTAAAGTCAAGAACAATTTTATACACTCCATCTACTTCACATTTGGCCGCTTTCAAGTTGCTCCACGGGCAGCACAAGCAGATCTTGTTCTGTTATTAGGCAAGATCCTTCAGCCTTTTTATTATTTCCATTTGCACATTATTCTGTTAAACAATGTTAATTTATATTTTGTCAGTTTTGTCTCATTACTGAAGCACCCCTGGCTCCCTTCTTCCTCAGAAAAAGGATAAATAGTAAAAAAAAGCTAACTTTTCTGACACCCAAATGTCCATGAGCTTCTTGTGAATGAGAGTTTTAGCATTTGGTAACATATTTATTGGAGTATGAATGAACAGTGCCCATAGAAATATCAGAAAATGCTCCAAACTAGAGAAAAAACTGTTGGTGTAGAGCTCTCAAGAGTAGAAGGTGGTGATGATTGCCTCCTTGTACCAACCACTATCCCCACCAACCACTACCAAATTGCATCCTTCAAACGCAAGAGACTAATACCTCTCAACAGCTTTGTTAGACCTTCCTATTCCCATTTCCTCTCTTATTCTCGAGTTTTGTAACCACCATTTTTCATAGCCTTGGATCTCACTGGATTGAGTCTATGAATGGCAAGGTTAATATCTTCAACTCAGATGTGGCCGTCTTTTGTCACAGTTTGTATTCTGACTCTTGTCCTGGACTTGAAGATCAAAGCGCTAGCGGATGAGAATGGAATTGGTGGTGTTGCATCAGAAAGTTCTTGCAAGAATACAAATTATCAGTCATTCCTCCCTCCACCATTTCAAAATGTATCATCTACGTCTACAATATGCAAACCTGTTTGGCATACATATGAAATAAGGGTAAGTTCATATTGCATTAGAATTCTAATGTTTAGTTGGGGGTTCTACATTGTATTTACTCTTTTCATGTAAGAAAATACATTGTTGAAACTTGCCTATTAAGATCTGATCTTTGGTTAATAGTGGCCTAACTTTTTACATGATTCTAGAACTTCTATGATTTGTGATCTCTATCTCAGACTACTGCCCCAATTATAAAATCCAGCTAGAAATTTATTGATGTGCATGTGCTATTATTTCCTTTGCATCTAACTTTTGGTGAGATTTTGTCGCAGTACACCAAGAGTGGTGATACCACAACTATCATATTATCTGCTCCCTACACTATTGGGTGGGTGGGAATTGGATTTTCCAAAGATGGTAAAATGAATGGTTCAAGTGCAATGGTGGGATGGATTAATAAACATGGTCATGCAAAGATCAAGCAGTTTTATCTAAGGGGTATGAAGTCATCAGAAGTCATAGCAGACAAAGGTGAACTGCCTCTAAATAATGTGCCTGCCGCAGTGGCATCAAATGGAGCTGAAATTTATTTGGCATTTCAGCTGCAAACGGAAATTCCATATGTGAAGCAGCCAATTTTGTTGGCTTTTGGTACAAAAACTCCACAAAATCACCACCTCTCAAAGCATGAGGACAAAACATCGATTGTATTTGATTTTTCTTCAGGTGCAATTTCATTTCTCTTTGACTCTAATAGCAACACACCATGTGCCCTTTGATAATTATTCTACTTTGTTCCGCAAAGTAACGAGTGTCACCAAATTTGTTGGCCAAGTCTTATCAAGGAAAATTTCACTTTAGTTTCTTTCAACAAAGAAAAGTTTCACATTTAACATTAAAAATTAAAGTTAATTTGAACAACCGTATTTTCATCTAAAAATTGCTGCTGCCAGGAATCAAAGTGGAAAACATTCCTAGAATTGAATTAGCCACTATTTTGATGCAAAATTGATATAAATGCCCCTTTTCATATATGAATTGATGAAGCCTGTGTAGCATATCCTATGATATAACTTTTGAGAGAAGAAACATGATCAATTATACTTGTAGCAGGTTCTAAGGATCCGGCATCCAATGCCAATGGGTGGATTCAGATGAGGAAGAGCCATGGAATAGTGGGTATAATAGGGTGGAGTCTAATCATGCCTGTAGGGGCTATCATTGCTAGATACTTCAGGCATCAAGATCCCCTATGGTTCTATCTCCATTCAGTCATTCAATTTGTGGGATTTGCATTTGGGCTTGGCACAGTCCTTCTTGGAATACAACTCTACAGCAACATGCAAGCTCACGTACCAGCTCACAGAGGCATAGGCATCTTTGTCCTGGTGCTATCTATTCTTCAGGTATGCTACTCACATAGTTCAGTCTATCTATCACTGTATTTATAAATTTGATTGCTACAATCTATCTACTTAAGTACAAATTGAACTGACTTTGAAGCCATGTGAGTTCAGATATTGGCATTCTTCTTGAGGCCTAACATGGATTCCAAGTTTCGGGGAATTTGGAATTTGTACCACGGTTGGTTTGGAAGAATGGCACTTTTCTTTGCGGCCTTGAACATAGTGTTGGGGATGCAAGCTGCAGGGGCAGGGAATGATTGGAAGGTAGCTTACGGATTCCTTGTTGGTATTATAATTATTGCAGTTGTCGTTCTGGAAGTATTGACATATTTGAAAAGGTCGGAGAAGCGTTCTCTTCCTCCTAGTTTCCAAATGGACCCAGTCCCAGATCCTTCCTTTACAAGTAATCTAGCTAAAGGTACAATCTTCCCTTGCTCTATATTACTCCATCTGTTATATGTTAAATGAAATTTAAACATATTACCTCTGTGTATCTTACGCCTCTTGGATGAAGCAGGGTGAATGTACTTGCTTCTAGTTTTGCACTCTACGAGCAATGCCAGTTGTCCCCATTCAACCAGTCCAAGACTGCATCGCATCCCATTCCTAAGGCATATGATGTGAATTGTCGAGCTCTCTTGATGTACATATATTATAGTCAAGCTAGAAGTTTGCTAAGCTGAACAATCTTAACGTGTGGCTTCCTCACCTGAATTTGAGATTCAACTTTTTTGGGTTTGCTTTTTCTTTCATTGTGTTTCTGCTGTTGCTTGGTCAGGAATGTAATGTTACTACAATTTTTTATTTTTTTTGTAAAAAGAAAAAATGAAAGTTGAAATTTGAGAAGCAGATTGGTGAGTGATCATATTTTGATCAAATGATCATACTCATAGTTCCTTGGTAGTAACCACCAATTCCGCCTTTGCTGGAAACTCTTCTTCAAGACATTGATCTTCCAGGAACAAAGTGCTGCATCACCAGCTGTATACCTCAAAACCTAAATCTAATGATACGATCCCGCAAACACACTTAAATCATTCACCAAAAAGTGAAAACTGACAACCTTAGGATTAGGAAGTTAACTCCAGATACTGATGGAGCCCGGAGCCAAACCAAATTCAATAATAGAGTTCAATTTTTTGGTCTATTGTATTGAAAAATAATGAGCTCCATTATTATGTTTCATCACACGGTTTCCATTGTAAGTCAACTGACAAAGAACCAATGACCAGCAAAATACTAAGAAAGGAAGTATATACATATTAGCCAAATTAATTAGCAAAGACATTACAATGATGTAACAAAAAAAAATTAGAATAGGTCTTCAATCCTATAATTCATTATATCAAAATTGCCAAACTACGTCATGAACCAAAAATTTTCACCTTGATGGTGCATCCAAAACCCCAAAACTGACTGCTATGACCTGCACATCAAGGTGATTTGCATGAATGCTGTTCTACAACTCCAATATATTTTAATTCACATGAACATTTCCAAGCGCCAACTACTTAAAGTGTCATTAGGTGCATTCAAGACAACATAAAACTTTGATTTGCTGGGACAATGGAGCTAATAAAATAGATCTAGTTTCTGCAGGTGGTATTACCTCAAATTGAAGAGAAGCCTCCAGTCCTCCATCTAAAAGAAGAGGAATCTGCAAGATTTTATGATTCAGTCGGTCGAATTTGGTGTCATTATGAAAAGGCTTCATTCATGCAAAAATAACTTCTTCAAACTATATATATATATATATATATATCACATAAACATTTTTATTTGGGGTAGGGGAACGGTAACAATAAATATGGCATCAGCTTTGTTATCTTCACATCCCCCCAAAAAAACAAATGTAAATTCCTGCAAAAGTACAGATTTGTAAGCAGAAGACCTACCAGATGCTTCCCAGAAGTCAATGCAGCAACAAAGCTTCAGGAAAATTGTAACTGAGTTTCAGAAATAATCGAAATACCACATCTCCTTTTGCATGCCAAATTATCTCTCTTCTTTTAGTAAGAGAAAAGAACTGTAGGTTAAGCAATAGCTGTACAATCGTTACTAGAAGACAAGTTGGTGGACTTGGGAACATCACTTCCTCCAACTACACGGTTATAAACAACTTTGAATGACTGTGAGCTGCTGGGTCGAGTAAGCAAACTAATTGGCATTCTCAAAGTCTGCTTCCTGTTTCTTCTTCCTCTAATCAAAATGCTGACGGTTTTCTCACTATCCATGTTCTTTTCCCTTCTGCTAGTGTTTTAATTTGAGCTAATGTCATTTAGTTTGTTTCCAGCATTTTTGGACCCATGAAAATTTGGATTACCATTTTCCTTTACGCTTTCTGAATGGGTTCTATCCACTTCATCTACACTAGACTCTAATTCCAGAACTTTCACCTTTTTCTTAGTTTCCCTGACATTATTAATGCCCTCTGGCAGAAGTAAAGCTGAACTTGGGCTTTTAGAAACATGATGTAGTTCTTGAGGGTCCAAAATGAAATCAGGGATTGGTTCAATGACAGGTGCTGGAAGAGGGAATTCCATGGGATGAACAGGTCAGACAGTGTTGGGACCATACTCAGACAAAGCTGGGTTCATATTACATTGCCATGAGAAATGGTTGGCATGAATTGCACTGCTAGTAACTCGAAAGTTGCTGGTTGGTATTGATTGAGCTTGAGTATAAGGAGGATACATAAGTGGCAATGGTTGTATCATGTTTGGTGTCAGTGGAGGTGATGCATTGTGAGGAGAGGAACACATTGAGGTACCTGCAGGCAACACAATAGCATCCCCATGGTGAACATTCATATTTACTGGCCAGGGACCAATGAGTGGAACAGCACCAGGATCAGAAGGAATATTTATATTCTTGAAAACTTGTGCAGCACGGGCAATGCCTGAGGATGGATTGAATGGAGCTGCAGATGCAGACAACTTCTTACATGGTATGCCCAGGCCATCAAACTGACTGGAAGGAGATATATTTGCCCGTAAATCTTCACTTTCTTGCGAGTTGGCATTGGTAGTATTAGGGAATTCCAAACTTTCAGGCGTATTTGTGTCAGGTTCTAGCTTCTGAGAATGGGCTGGATCCTCCACAGCATCAATCATTATGATATTATCAACTGTTCCATAAGCCTCAACATCCCCTGATTCAAGTCCCTTAGCACCGTCAAAAATATCTTGCACAGCATCAGTAAACAGTGTTTGCTCATTCTTCTCAGACGCCTTGGTATCTTGTGAATCATCTAAAGAATCTAACAAAGAATCTTCATCCTTTTCTTTAAATATAACTTTTACTTCTTCCAGGGTTGGGTTAGAATTAGCGTGTGCTTCAATATCTTCCTGTTCAAGGTCATGGTGAGCCGGAATCTCACTTTGAGGATAGACCTGCCATTTGGAGATTGTCCCAGGGGGAGCCAATGCTACTTCCTTGTATGAGGGAGATTTTCCAAGACTAACTGCAGAAGGCTTTACTGAATTAACATCATTTGGCGATGAACTTGAACCAGTTTCTGAATGACAACTGAATTTGGGTGTATCCTTAGCCGTAGTCTTAGCAGCTGCATGCATGGGCTTGACTCTGTATGTAACAGCTTTGACCAATTTCCTTCCAGATCTAGCTCCATGGGCTATGTTTACAGTACGATCATCTGTATAACCTCCATGGGATATTGCTCGCTTCCTCAAAAAGTAGCACCTACTGTTCTGATCAGTATTCTTTACAAAATGATAGTCTGCGTCAGACTCCACATTCTTCTTCTGATAATAAACTTTGCCAATTGTTGCTCTTCTTTGCTTCAGTTGCTGGCCATGTGAGCCAGATGATCTTGGCCGTTGAACTGGCCGCCATCCATCCTCTCCATCAGCACGTGTTTCAGAGAAAATTTCACCCAAAATTTGTGGCTTTTCTTCTGAGGTCTTATCTAAGATGGGCTGTTCAGAACCAGGTGTAGAGTCGGTCTCTTGGTCAACATCTCCACCGCCTCCTGGTCCAGTGATAAGTATTTCTTCATCTAAAGTCTCTTTTCGGGTTCCTTTTGAAGACTCATCAGAACTTGCTGAGCCTATGTTCTTGCAGGATTCAGTCCTTACCTGCCAAACAATTGAATTTTTTTATGGAATCATATTATGTAAGATGAGGATGCAAGAAATAGGCAGCACAAGTAGTCAGTGATCGAAATAATGTAAAATATTGGATCAGTAAAACTGCATCATACCTTTGTTATCAGGCTTCTTCTCTTTATTGCTGCATCACTCCCTATCGCATCATGATTGGGACTGATGTAGTCGAGGAGATCTGACACACTGACAAATACCATGTGGTCATACGAAATCAGAACACAAGTTATGCATCAGATTGTAAACAGTGTCTATGCTTCTTAGAATTGGCATTAAACCCATTCAAAATGATTGTTCTCCAAGATCTCAAGAATCATAAAGAAGACAGTTTATTTGGTCAACAAGATTGAACTGTTCCCACAAGCCACAACACCACCAAATGAACAATTAAATGTTGTATGGACAGTCACTAACAAGAAACATCAAAGAATGTAACAAGTGCAACCATTTCGATAAACTTATATTACAATCATTTCTAGGAGAGGAAATAAAAAAACGGAATTTTTCTGTTGAGATCCATTAAAAGAAACCTGTGCCTCAAGTAATATGCAAAGGCCATAAAGTACGAGATCCAGATTTGCAAGGACAATTATACTATACCTTAGGTGACCTTTACTAGCTATTGATGCATCAGTTTTCCGAGTACCATTTCGGGCAGCTTCTTGCTGCTCAAAAGCCTTGGACTCAAAATACTCAAGCCAAGCAGCAGCATCCTGTCGTGGGATTTAAAACTTCAACATTTCAACTATATAAATTACAAACTTGTGTTGTATAATTTTTGTTATTTCCTTATCTGGTGAACCACTGAGTGTTAACAGCAAACAGAAAATACTTGAATGTGACAGTATACCTGTGTACGCAAATCATCTGGGGCAAGTTTTGCCCGCAGAATTTGCAAACTTGTTTGCTCATGCTGCACACTTAAAGGATATGCTTCCATTGACGAGAGTGCTATTGCTATTGCATGATAACTTGCAGCTGTCTGCACAGATTTAAAATCCAAGAAATACAAAGTTAAAAATGCAGATATCAGAAGTGTTAGACAAATTATACCAGCCTGTAGAGTGTTATCTTTATATGAGCTTTGTTTTAAAGGGGTACATATTTTTTATTCGTTTTTAAAGGATTCAAATAATTAGTAGATGCTGTCCGTGTATGAAATATTTAAACAATTTCCGCTGGTTTCACACTTCTGACTTGCCCACCTTTTAGCAATTATGTTTAACACAAAATTCAGTAGAATATAGTGAAGCATAGTACATAAAAGGATCACTTAAAAGTTATACTAACTTCACACTTTGGCGAAGTCAAGAAGCAAAAAGAAGAAAATATAACCTGAATATGATCTGGACCAAGTGATCTTTGGTTGCACTTTAGAGCTTTGTGAAGATATCGGAGAGCATCATGTACATTTCCCAGACCTTCTTCCATCATAGCCACATTAATGTATGTTGCAGCAGTGTTTGGATGAGATGGGCCACAAGTGAGATGCAGAAGATATAAAGCACGCTTTACATACCTGAATAAAAAAAGTTGCAAAAGAAATTAGTCAAAAAAATATATTAATATTGAAAAATGTTAAAATTTATAAATTTACAATTTTTGGAATGATTAGCGTTAAATTTTTTGAAGAAAATCAGACTAGATAACCTGTCAGGTAGGCCACATTTCTATATAATCCTTTTTATCCTCTCCTAATAAATTATACTTTTCGAATAAAAAATGCATAGTTATTCCTAAGAAAATTCCATCTATATTTATGCATCATCACTACATTGCAGCACAAGAATGAAACATACTTCAGTGCCAGCTCGGTATGTTGAAGTCTGTAATAGAACACTGCAAGGTCCCCGTAACTCTTCGTAGTATCTGGATGATCTAGACCTATCTCTCTCTCATTGATATCCAGAGCCTTTTGCTGATAAATAGTAGCCTGTGATTGGATTGGACAGCTTAAAATGAATTGAAATTGAATCTGAAAACTAGAATAAAAGAAACGGAGTAGAATATATATTTTGACCTAAGTGCATAGAACTATAACTGGTAAAACTTATAAGCAAAAGAGTTTATTGATGAATTATAGTGAAGTGTACCTCT
Organism: Dalbergia oliveri; assembly: GCA_030441495.1. Taxonomy (NCBI): domain Eukaryota; kingdom Viridiplantae; phylum Streptophyta; class Magnoliopsida; order Fabales; family Fabaceae; genus Dalbergia; species Dalbergia oliveri. Next base: position 1,727,830 of record JAMLFY010000008.1, read on the forward strand.
CACAAAGTTATGATATATTAGAGTGTTATTTGCATGTCTATACAACTTGATTGTATATGCTACAAAGGTGATAAATTCTGCTAGTGTTTCTAACGCAACAACTAACGCAACAATGTCCTCCCAATACCAAAACAGAAATGACTACAAATAAGACCTGATTGAAGTCTCCAGCATGGTATAAAACTACAGCAAGTAAGCTGTAGGCTCCGCTGTCATCCGATGATAGGGACCACAAACAGCTACCAGCTTGGCAAGAGCCTGTCACCAAAAAAATCACTGCAGTCATCATACAACAACACCAAAAGGCATTGGGTGTTTAAGCAAATTGTCAGTAGTTTATAGATTTTCCGGCAAAGGCCTCTGGAGAGGTATACCTTTGTCCCATAGGTAACTGCATCTTCAAGTTTTCCCTTGTCTAAAGCTGTTTTTGATGACTCTAGGAGCTGCCTTCCATCTGCAGATGAGCATGCCGCTTGCTGCAGAGGGTTAGAACACACATTAGATGCAAAATTTGGATCCATTTGATAAATTTCAAGACATCATACAAGAGAGCACATAATTGCATTGTCTTGTAATGCTTATTACCTTGTGAACAGGGACCAAGCTGACAATATCAGATTTGTGGAAGGGGATTGGAGAATCCATGTCAAAATCCCTTGGAACAAGCTCAATGCCAACCTAACATATAAGACAGAGGTACAAAACAAATTATCAATGAACAACTGCTCCATGTCCTCATCTAGAGCAACAATAAGAACTACAATCTATTGACTAATTTAAGTCAGAATATGTGGATATGTATGCAGTACTTACATACACAGACAAAAGTGGGAGTAGTGCTCAATAAGTGAAACCTTCTCACGAGATGGTGAATCCAATTTCGGTGACAAGGCTATAATATGATAATACAACCACAATATTGGCCAGTGGGCTTTTCAATCCACAATATTCAACAGGAAAAGGTAGCTAACCTATATGATCGATTTCATGATCACAAGCATAAATTAAACCTATAATCAGCATGTAATTGACACAATAAATCATCAAATTTATCCTAGTGCACTCCTTGAAAATGGAAATGTGAAAAAAATACAAATGTTTCTCCATGGTTATGCAATCTTCAATGCAACCAAATATTGCAGATTCTATGGCTTACTTCCAGTACCTTGTGACATAAGCCACGTAAAATTGCATATTTCCTCAAGTTGTTGTAATTGAAGCTGCTTAGATCCCAACCAAATCGCTTCTTCAAAAACACTTCTAGCCATTTCCACACAAGGGGGTGGGTTTTGCATGATTTATCTGATTCTTTATTTTCAGGAACACCAAGCAGAAAATTCAATGCAGAAGCAATTGATGTTGCCATGTTCTCCTTGCCAACAACAGCAATCACTGCCTGCAGGATGTGCTTGAAAGCTCGAATTATCATCTCATGAATACAAAGTGATTGCACATGTGATAGCTTTTCTGAAAGCTTGACCTATGAATTAAAAACAGAATGCAAACATTATACAACCATTTGAAGTTTAAACCAAGGACACAATCATTCTTGCTTTTAGCCCTCAAACTTAAAAACCTACTATTAAATTTTAAACCAAGGACACAACCACGTTTTTAAACCATCCTCTAATTTTAAAAGATAAAATAAAATAAAATGAAATGAAAGGAATAGAATGATAGATTAAACCTTTCTCTCTTTTTTTGTTATTTAGTTTTACAAATACTTTTAACTTTCTAAAATAAAAAACAAGACAAAAACCTTAGAGCGCATTTGGTATGACCATTTTCTATTTTCATTTTCACTGAAAATAGCAAATGCAAGTGAAAATATATTTGGTTCAAATTTTTTGAAAATGCTTTTAGAAAATATTTTCATAAAAGTGAAAATTTGGAAATGATAAATCCTCATTTCCATAATTTCCTTTGAGAAGGTTGAAAACAAGGAAATACTGAAAACGTGATGGCATTTTTGAAAATTTAAACACATTCATGTTTTTCTTTTCTCTCTCTCTCTCTCTTCGCTTCAACCAACAAGTCCCTTTCTTCTGTAGCTACTTTTTCGCTTCAACAGCCGCCGTTGCCGTGGCCGCTTACAAGTAGGTACTCCGCCGTTGTGGTCGTTGTAAGGAAAATGGCTATGCTCGTAGCTAGTGCCTTTGACGTTGGTCACTCCACTGCCATCACCAATTGAGGCTAGTGTAGCAGCGTGGATGTATGGTTGCTATTGCAGAAATGTTGCCTCTGTTATGATGCGTGGATGCAACTGCTGGGTGGTAATGTGCAATGTGGTCCTGCATGTTGTAGCGAAGAAAAGGAAGAAGAAAGAGAGGCCCCCAGTAGGTGGAAACAATTGGGGTATGTTTGGATTGATGGAGTTGGGTGGAGCGAGCGGAGCGAATGAGATTTTAAATTGCTCCATTGTTTAGATTTGCAAAATTTGGATGGAATGGAGCGAGATGAATGGATTCCATTCCATCCATTCTCCTTAAATTTCTTCCCTCCCAAATTTGGCAAAATGTGATAGAATGAAAAATACCCAAACAATGGAGCTCCACTCCATTTTATTCCACTCCACTCCATCTAACTCCATAAAAAAGAGAAATTAAATTAAATATAATATATTTAGTTTAACTAAAACTATGATTGTTATCTGTTTTATGAATAATAATAATAATATAACAGAAAGTCACTAGGATTCATCTAGTGGTGAAGGATTTAGGTAGTATGCATGAGGTTCTAGATTCAAACCTCATTGTAGCCATTGTAATTATAGAAGTACTAAAATAATAATAATAATAATAATATAACAGAAGCAATAAAACCTGGCAATACGGTACGGTTCTAGTTGATTTTACAAGGCAATACTGCTACAATCAGCTTCTGTAGCATCTACATATATGTATACAAGGCAATATTATGATTGACATTAAAAATTTATTTAAATATTTATGTAAAAAGTTATTTTTATTTTGCAAGGAAAAATGTTCTTGATAAACTTTATTGAAGTAAAATTAATTTTTATTATTTAATATCAAATATAATTTTATTATCTTAAAATTGAATTTGAAAATTACATTTTAAAAACAGACAAACCAAACATATTTTCATTGTTTTCAATTTCTGAAAACAGTATTTGCTTTTATAAACCAAACGTACTTCCTAATTTTGAAAATTTGGAAATGAAAATTTTTTTCAAAAAATGAAAACAGAAAATAAAAATAGACAATATTTTCACAAACCAAATGCGCTTTTAGCTTTTCATTTGAAACCCTTCATCCATACATACCTAAAAGCTATCTTTTTGTATTGATATATTTTCCCTTTTTTCGTATCCTGTAGACATAATTAACTATTACTAGTACATAAAGTGAAGACGACAAATTTAGAGTACTGACAACATGTCCAAGAGAACGCATACGTAGACCCCTTGTATGCATAAAATCCGTTAGTGTGCGGCCATCAACAGGAGAGAGTTCCAATGAGCCAAAATCAGCTACCTGTGTTGCATATGGTTAATACTAGAATAGGAGTGAATACAGTCTAATCTTGTTAACTGGAATGCATCACAGACAGCTAAGCAAATTAAATTTCTATCATTACCAGCTTCGGGAGAGCAATGTCCATGTAATATTTCTGAGACAATTCAACCAGGTCTTGCATCGACTGCAAAACATGAAGTAGTTTAGGTCAGAGGATGGATGCCATAGTTTGGTTCGGATACTAGAAACTTGGGCTTCGAAGAAAATACCCTGCAGTGAAGTCCAGTGCCTGATTCTTTTAATCGGGTAAAAGCAGTTTCAGATAACATCCCCTTCAAAACAAGCTCATTTTCTGCTGCTGTAGTTTCATGCTGTGATTCTACTGAGAACAATGGAGAACTTTCAGATTCCCCATTAACACATGCCAGAAGAGTTTTGGAGTTTTCAGATGCCACTTTAGGATTACTTATATCAGATTTATTTTTGTTGTTCTTGAAGGCTTTAAGCGGTTTACCTAGCCCCTTCACCTTCATTTCATTCTTAGCCTTATCAGAAGATGGTTTCTTATCTTTTTCTGTATTGTTTTGGTCCTGCAAATGTTGTATCCAGCAGGCTCCAAGTTCCCATCTGACGAAATTGTCCAGACATGGTTCCTCTTCCTCAAGCTTCGAAAGGCTTTCTTTAATCAGCCTCTCCACAAATGCACAGGAAGCTCCAAGCTCTTCACTCTCAAGTGCCTGCATCTGAGTCACCGGTCTACTGTTCTCTGACTGTGTTATGTTGAGAAGTAGTCTCAAACTGAAAGGTATAGTAAAATAGTCCATATGAGTAAAAGAATATCATGCAAATGATTGTAACATTGAATGGTTCAGGACTACCTGTTAATGTTGAGTGCATTGGCACCACCCTCTGGCTGATCAAACAATCCAATATTTTGATGAGATGGAGAGTCAACATTTTCATTTCCTCTGCCCTCAACTTTCACAACAACCACATAACCACAATATCTTACATTGACAATACCTAAAGTGGAAATATCCTGCATGCAGAATGAGCAACACTATCAGTTATATGAAGGAAACAAAGCAGCTCTGAAGCACTAATTTGGCCATTTTTATTTACATTTATTCCGTACAAAGGGTATCATACATGTGCTGCAGTATTCTCATCAGCAGTAATTCCTTTCAGTAGATTTCGCTGTACGAGATCCCTTCGATTTACTCCAGTGGCTTCAACTCCATCAATTTTAGTATCAACCTTACAGCTCGCATCAGAAGCATCTTTCAAGACCCTGACACTCAAGTCACCTACTCTCTCATCGTAAAGAATATTATTTTCTGGCACAGAGCAGTTTAAATCTGGCTCTCCCATTACATGTTTTACAGCACTGATAGCTCTGAAAATGGCAACATCGACAAAAAGGCTGTGGAGAAGGAATGCTTTCCTATCACGAACTTGCCTTTCTTCCGCCATCTTGCATGGCATCGATGCAACAAATGAAAACTCACTGGCCCAAGGAATCAAATCAAACTTCCCGTCTCTTTCAAGACCCCCACTATTGCCTCCCCAACTTTCATCCTCTACGGGAAGGGGAAGAAAAACTGCCGGCGATTGCACTGCAACAGGAGGAACAAGCCACGTGTTGGCTCTGAAGCCATAAGGAAGATTCCCAAACTGAAGAGACAAGAAAAAAGCGAATGAATATATCACAAATAAGCAAAAAGCCTGATCACTGAAGAACCAACAGAAGTCATTAACATGTTCTACTTGTATGGTTCTTTCACTAGTACAGCAAGTTGTGAAAAAATAAAAGTGAACAAATCACCGTTATAATATACCTTGTTACGTTCAGAAAATGCCTTCATGAGATCATCATAAGCCTGCAAATTAAGAAACAAAAAAGTTGAAGTTTACCTTAGTTATAATCGACCCAATCTAATCCAAATCAAATGAAAGATTTATGTAACGTAGTGGCAGGAACACTAACAGTATCGAAAGCTCTGCTAAGGCGTCTAAGCAAATCAACGAGATTATGACTAAAAAGGCGCTGCTTTCCAACACTGTAAAACCCCTTTCTGCAAGCTTCAAAGCGCAAGACTTTCCCATTACACACCTTCACCTGATAGACACACCATAAATCAACACAAATTTCATTTCCTTCAATTCCACTATTATTCTTTTCCTTTGCATCATTTTTGCTCCAAAAAAGGAAAAACAGAAACAACTAGACAACACAATGCATAACATAAATTCAAACACACAAAAAAAAAGGAATTTACATCAATGTAGAAGAAATGATCCGGCTCTGATATCTGCTGAAGTTGCCGTTTCACTGTCTTCTTAATATCTGCACAAACTCATCATCAGCTTCAGCTTCAGCTTCAGCATCTGATTATTCTAATGAGTAGAGAAGCGGAAGAGGAATGTACGTACATTGGAGAGGGGGTGTGAGATGAGAAAGAGAGAAGAACTCGTAGAAGCTCCCCAGCTTAGGGCACGGATAGCTTATCTCGCAGTCTCCGTCAACCACCTCAGCCGGCGGCGGCGAGGTGGAATTATTTGCTTCGCCTGGCTTCGCCGCCGACGGGCCGAAATTGGTGGTGCAGGCGACGATGTCGAGCAGTCGTCGAACGTGGGCCACCGCTCCATCTTCGTCGTAATCCTCTGTCCAGCGCCAAAACGACGTCGTACGATTAATTCGCTTTTTTAACTGAAAATAATTGATAAGTGTAATTAATAACAATAATAATACGAAAAATCGGAAAATACCTTGGAGCAAAGTGAGGACGCATGGCTTCAGTGCGGACACGTCCACAGTGTCGTTTAAACGTGGCCCTCTCACCTGAATTGTCAAAGTAAAAATTGGTTTAAATTTACCATAATCTTATTATTTCGCTTCTTATAACGTTTTCTAGTTTTCATTCCAAGTGTTGCAATCATTTTCAAATGCCAATTATTAGAGCACTTTTTTCTTTTTTGTAATCAAGTGATGCCACATTCTGAGGCCACAAATCCATATCATTGAGTACTCTTCAGATATCCGTCGCCCAATGGTAGCCTGTCTTAATATTGTGTCTGAAATTCAATTGGCTAAGGACTCAAAAGTCAACAGTCTCAAGCTTAATAAGAAAGAATATTTTTTTAAAAAAAAAAGCTCCATATTGCACCAATAAATGGCTAGCATTAAAGTAATTACTTAATTAATGGTACAAAATTTACCTCATGTGATAGTGAAAAATTGGTAATATAACAGGTCTCTGTATTCACCGATAAAAGCCTGCGAATGTCTATTATTCTGTCCGTTGATATTCCCTGCATCACAAAATTGTTTCAATTATTTACAACTAGTGTTTCTCATTATTATAACAGATAATAATAATGATAATGACAAAGTCGTGAAGGCTAAGTTAACGTTCTTAGATTAATGGAGTTACTTCTAAGCTAAAGGCGAAAAGACTTGGAAGTATAAAATTCAAGGAAGCGTACGTTTTGGTTTCTTTGAAATGGGTTCTCTCATATTTTGTCAGAATGTTAAACCTTATATATATCATCCTCTAATTAACAATATCTTACAACCAAGCACACACTTAATTGTATTCCATGAATACAATGAGTGTGTTTAAAATGATTAAAAAGAGAAATACATAGGTATTTTGGGAGTAAAAGAATATATTATATTTTATTTAATAAATGACATATTAATTTTATAGGTCATTATTGCTCCTATTTTTCCTTGTACTTAATTGATGTGTTATTTATTAAATAGAACAGAAAAATACATTTTTTTACTCTCAAAATATTTAAGAATTTCTCAATAAAAATTGTAAATAATTTGATTTGTAAATCAAATCTTATGTTTAGATTAAAAAAATAATAAATGAGTTGATTTGCAAATCTATAGAATTTTCTTCCTTTATTCTTGAAAATTCTACCAAATTTGATGAGATTTGTGTGAAATTGAATTGACTTTAATACTTAAAATCAAACTGAATCAATTCATTTATATTTTTTAGCCCTTTCAAATGCATAGCGTATCTACACACAAAAAAAAATGCACAAAAAAATGTAGTGTATTTTAAATATCAGAATTGATTTCTAAATCAATTCAATTCAATTTTCTATTTAATCATTCCAAACATAAAATTTAACTTATAAATCAATTCATATCAAAATGTTTACCATTTTTTTATGATTCCAAACCCTGCCTTAAGGTGTGCACGGCTCTGAGAGTTACAAACAATAAGCCAAAAAAGAGTAGGTTGAATGTTGAATCATTGGTTTAGAATACAGTGGTGGGCAAAAGTTAAGGTTGACACCATAGCCTACTAATAAGAAAATTCAAATGAGTAAGTGGGCTAATTGTTGAGACAGATATTAGAGTATACAATAATAATTAATAATAATCTACGAGGTATAAAAGTTCAGCACTATTGGGAACAATCTAGCAAAAGATGCCTATCCCTATCATAACAAAAGAAGACATAACACAAGGTGGTTTCCCAACAACTAGCGAATAAACAATCAGATATGACAATAAACTTGCTATATACAAACCAACCTTGAGAATAACATGAGTTTCATCGGGGAGGTTCACAGTAATGTCCACCACAACCGGAAGAAGAACTGCAGAGTAACAAAACAGTAAGAAACCGCTAATGCTTATTATTATTATGAGAAAATGAACAGGAAAACAAGTTTTACTTCAGAGAATGATTTCTTTTCTTTTACCTTTCTCATCCTTCTTCTTCTTCTTCTTCTCTCCCTTGGCCTTTCCACGACTGTTTCTCGGTGACATTTTGGACTTGTCTGAAATGGAACAAACTGAACTCGAAGCTCTGCACAAAGGAACATGGTACAGTATACAGAGTGATCAGAAACTTAAATTTAATAGTAAGGCATCCATCAATACAGACTTATGGTTTAAGTATCAATTCCAAATTTAAATTAAAATAAAAAAAAAAGAGAAAATTAAGTATTATTCTTCTTCACTAGCACGGTTTAAGATATGTAAGAGAAGTTGCAAAGACAGATAGTGAGAAGTACACACCAACAGTGGTGCAAGCTAATAAGTGCAGTGTTAGTGAAGTGAGATTAATATTATATTGTGGAAGTAGAGGAGCAGATATATATATATGAAGACGGTTGGGACGATGAATGAATGTGAAAGGTTAGTTCAGAGGGTGGATAATGAATTGAGCATGGCCATTGATGAAGAGGCTTGCTTTTGAATTGAATTGAATTGATTGGGCACGAGAGGATGGATAGAAGGAAGAAAAATTGGAGAGGCAGGCAGGGGAAGATATAGGGTAGTGTGATATTGAAGCAACGGCTGAGATTTAACTAACGGTCACAAATCAGAAGATTTGATTTCATAAATAAAAATATTTGCCTTTCTATGGCGGCTTCGGAATTTTACAGCCTTGGTAGTAGTCATCGTCTTATCAATTTTGGTCAATAATTTTTCATTTTCCATTTTCATACAAAACCATATTTTTATTTTGTGAAATAATTTATTTATTTTTTATTCAATGAATAATCTTGCATGCCAACACTTAGTTGATTTAGGTGGTTTCTCATTTGTTTTGTCCTGGGTGTGTATATCACATAGGCATAATAGATTAAATTAATACTATATGTTATATTTTTATATGCAGTTTAGTACAAGTAACTATAAATTTGTTTATCATAAGCTCCTTATGTATCAAAATTATATTTAACTTAACTCGATATCCAAAGAGGCCAAATTAATTTGGTCTGATTAATTAATTTTTAATGTATAAGGTATCTTTCTTTTTTTAATATTATATTAAAATAAATAAAATTATATAAATAAATATAAATCATAATAAAATATTACATAATAAATGAATACTTTAAAACGTCATATATAGTATAAATTTAATTATATAAATCAAAATACAATTAATTATAATTAATGAATAAATATTTACTATATTATTTGATTTTAAACTTAAATTTGAATAAAGAATAAAATTTATTATTTAATTATAATTTTATTTTTTTATATAGTATATATCATGAAAAGTGCTACTCAAAGACATTAAAATATGTTAAAGAAATAGAGCGATTAATAATTTTAGGTTTTATATTTTATTGAATTAAGAAATAATTATTAAAAATTGAAGTAAATAATAAATAACATTTAATGTAAGTTATAATTCCAGATAATAAAATTGTAAAATATTTATAATAATATGACTACATAAAATAAATATTTAAACAATAATATTTATTTTCAATATTATACATTCATAATTTGTAAAAGTTATTATTTTTATTAATGTATTTTTTAAATATTTACTTAAGATTAAAATTATATATAATAGTGAGCAAATAATATATATATATATATATATATATATATATATATATATATACATATTATGCAATGTGTCACTAAACTCTTGATAATACTAAAATTTTAATATATCTTATATTAATAGGTTATACTATATCTTATCCAATCTTATTTTATCAAACGTATCAAATGAAACTTTAAATCAAGTTTCAAGCTCTAGTATCATGGATTAAAAAGACTAGCATCAGAAGAGACTTACTCCCCTAATAAACATCCCAAACTTGAGTAATCTTATAGATTTTGGATATTGGTGTTTAGACAACGAAAAAAAAGTGTAAGCCACAATAAAACCCAAAAACATTTTCAACTCCTTTAGGATCGGAATTGCCTTATAATTTTAAATTTTATATTTTGATTTATTATAAAACTAAAACCTGAGTTGTAATTTTATTTTTTGAACGTGTGATTTTAAATTTTAAATTAATAAAACATTAATACAAATAACCATATTTTTTGCCATAGTAATATTTTTATTTTTTATTTTTTTATTTTTTGAGAAAATCATTTATATATAAAAGATTTAATTATTAGAATATAGGAAGTTTTTATCAGTTTTTTTAAAACATTAATTTCAACCAATATGATTACTTATAAATAAATGAAAAAGAAATATATTCATATGTTTTAGAATTGGTAATCATTAAGATATAGGGTAAGCGTTACGAAGACTTATTATTGTTTTAAAATTCCTTATAATTAGTTTGTAGAATTATAATACAAATTATATATATTATGCCAATACAAATATTAGGATCGAGAAATTCAATTCTAATTCTAAACTTTAATTTCCTACTCAATTTCAAATATCATATGATACATAAGCCATTTTAATGCCCATTTTCTGAAAAAGAGAATATTATATCTCTTTCATAAAAAATAAATAAAATAGAAATGCATACATAAAAAAATATTATTTGTAATTGCATGAGAAACAATACCAATTTACATTTCATCCATTAATAAATATAAAATATGAATCTTATTTAAATAGGATCCACATCTTATTTAATTTAATAATAAAATATGAATTGATATAGTGCCACACATGATATAAATACAAATAGAATATAAATTTAGTTGCATAAACAACATTCCCCTTTGGTGAAAAAACAAACAAGGTACGGAAATGCCAACTAAGGAGAAAGGACACTGGCCACTACAAAGTAGAAATTCTAGACCGATGAACTCCACTCGGCAAATCAAGTGGGGCGGCATTAGATTATGTAATAACATTCTGAATACAAAGAAAAAAGTGCAGCTCAATATTGAAATAAGGTTCTTTTGCGGCCACTTCCCATCATCTAGCAGTTCATTGGCATTTTATTCAAGTAAAAGAACACGTGTTTTGCTATCGCTGCAAAATGCAGAATTAAATCATTGTTATCATCAATCATCAACGTGTTACAAAAGGCAGTAATATGAACCAGCAAAAGTGAATTCTCATCACAACAATCTTCTAGCAAATTCAAGAAAATTGTTTCCCAACTTGTTAAAGGCCCAAGAGTATAATGCCACCATTTTTCTTCCAAAACAATTCGCCTGCTAGGAGTTGAACCTTCTCTTTTAAATGAATTGGATTGTTGTCAATCTCCACTTACAGAGGGCACTACGAGCATTGGCAGCATATCATCACCAGTGAGCTAAAATACCGGCGGCAGAACCCTGAAAACATCATTCATGACGCATCCTAGGAAAGGACAAGCATTAAGCATACTATAGTTGCAGAATGCAATGGACCTCCAAAGTGGAGTACACCAATAATATCGTGAGTAGAACTTGTCGTGTTCCATGGGCACAACGACTCCCATCTGGCTCATTAAGTTTTCACCAATAACAATTATTTTAACGCAAGACTAATATGCTGATGCAACATATTACATGTACGAACCCTCGTGTTTTATGAATTTTGATTTTGAAGGAAAAGAAAAGAGAATGAAGAATTTTAATTATAAAATTTTAAAATCTTATACTACAAATTTTTTCTTCCTTCTCTTCAAAATCCAAACTCAGAATTAACCTAAATCTACCCACACAACACAACCTTTCACCTTTTTTAATAAACAAATGAGCATTGCAGCAATACCTATATATTAATTAAGCATTGGATACGACTGGGAAAAGAGCTCATAGCAAAGTGAAAATTCAGTGCACAAACTCTTTGACTATCTTCAACAAATGAAGAGTAAACCAATTAGAGTAGTCTTTGGTGTAAATATTATCGGATAAATTCATCCCTACAAATAAAAATTCCTAACATATATAGTCTCTAAGAATTATAAATATAGGTTAAATTGGTCCTTTTTCAGACAAATTAGTCCTAAAAGATCTGTGGGATTTTCATGCCATAGGCCTTAGGGGATGAATTTGTTTTGGTGTACATAAAGTTTGCCATTCCTACCTATATATGTTTCTTGCTAATCTAGATTCAATATCAATATAATTTTACTAGGATGGTCATTGGTGAAGCTCTGGAAATTATTTATGGAAAAATAAATGGGATGGCAGGACAACCAATGGAAAATGAAGCATCGTGAAAGATTATCAATTAATTAAGAGCGCCTAATACAGTTAGGAATTAATGTTTACCGTCGAACAAGAACTCCTGTGATAAGAGCATGATTTAAAGATAATGAACACATGAGCATCGCATGATTACAATTTATAAAATGTGAAGCAGGCAGATAATGAGGTGTTGTAATTCACCGATGGGCACCAACATGAGGGAGTAACGCTAGATATAAAAAAAAAACACAGGTCACATTATAGATCAATACAATAATAAAAGAATGAATTAAGTGGTGTGAAAGAAGCCAATAAGAGATGATAAGATGGAGGGATAATATTATTATTCCTATTCCACATGGGAAGGAAGAAGTGGAATCTAAAAACAAATGTCAATTATGAAAGCAAGCAAAACATTTTCATAATGCATACAAAACAAGGAAAATGGTGTGGTAGGAGAGCAATGCATGCAATGCATCAAGTATAAGGGGAAGTAGTGTAGGTCGACATTCAATACTAGAATGCAACCCGGCTACCCATGACTCACTACAGCCCCTCAGCTCAGTTCGTTAAGTTTGTTGTCGAGGATGTTGCGGAGTCACAATGCAATAACTTAGCAAAGGACAGGAGCCTTATCCACTTATATTTATTAATTATGGTTTATGGGAATGAATGAATGAATGAATGTCCTTCTACTTGGAAACGAAACATTGTATGTCACTACCCACTACCGTCTTCCCCCGCTCAGACCTTTTACAATAATACCATCATTTCCTCGCTTGCCCCTTTCAATTCATTCATTCATGTACATAACATACATAAATAAATAAATAAATAAAAACGAATCAAATTGAAAGCAAATAAAATTGAAAACAGAGAGTTGAGATTATCATGATATGCAAGATATACTGAAGAAAGAGGGAGAGGCCAGGGACGTGAACCCCGGCCGCGGCAACGCTACGCCACAGAGCCGCAGGGAAGGGAAATAAATGGTAGAAGCGCCTACAGCTACAAGTAGAGGAATTCCGGTTAGGGACTAATCATTTTGATTTTTGGGTCTAAAAGGGATTAATCTCTAGCAAGTTCCATTCCATTCCCATACATGATGATGGGGCGGGCCTATTTCTTTGGATTGGGGTAGTTTCTTGTCCTCCCATCAACAGCGTCTATAACAACACACTGCGAGACCATTAGCAAAGAATCAGGCCCATCCAAGTCTTTCGTTCGACCCAAAAAAAAAGGAGTTTCCTTCCTATCCAAGTCTTTCGTCCTTTTTTTAACCCCTCTCTCGGGAACTCCCACTGTCACTGTGAGTGACCCACTATGTTCTCTCAAGAGTCAAGACCTTACTTTCCTCGTAAGTTATTTGGATTGGCATAGGCACTCACCAAATAATGTAACATAAAGGTGAAGTGGTACGTGAAAAAGAGAGGATCGCCATGACTTTACTTTATTAAATCACAGTCACCGAGTGACCCACTGTGTTCCCCAAGACTTTACTTTCCCCATAAGTTATTTGGGTAGGCAGGCACTCACAAAATAAAATAAAGGGTCGCCATGACTTGTTAGACTTGTGACTGACTTGACTACTGTTAAAGAAAAGAATCAATCTTTCTTGCCTTCCTTCGCTAGTGATAGAAAGAAATAACACTGTTGTAGTTCGTCAAGGTGAAGTGATCATGGCTAGCAGCAGTACCGCCTCCACCTCCGCCCCTCAAAAACCAACACGACTAGAAGAAATTGTCGCAGGACTCCAGGGCGTCACCTTAGCACACCCTTGAATCGCGTCACGAAGTATGACTTCAAGGACGACGAGTTGATGAACCGACCTGGAATCTCCCTCGATCGACACACCGACCATGAAATCGCCAAGTTAGGGCAAAAGGTAATCCCAATGGTCTCCTCAGGATTCACTGGACAGGGAGCCGCTGCCATTCTCGTGCTTGCATACCACCTGCGTTCGCCACCTGGCACCGATTACAGCGACTATGTCTTCAAAGATGGCCACAAATATGCAACAATCGAAGACACTAAATACACTGATCACGAGGATGAAGTATTCTCTTTTCGAGGTTCTGCAGCGCCCATCAGCAGCAGCCCAATAAGTGACTCTGTGAACGAGGAAGCTGCGATCTACTCATACATAGCTGCTTCTATGCTACGATTGTTCACCAAACCCGCTGCAACCTATGTGAGGGCTTGGAACCGCATAATCGAGGGTTTTGCAAAGTCCTACAGGAAATCGGTGTCCCAGTACACAAGGGTGCTCCCTGCTCCCAACGAGGAGTCAATGAAAGGTCTGGCACATTGGTTCTGCTCCTGGGAACCCAAAGCAAAAGTCACACTCTTTCGGTTGCTACACATGAGCAACTCCAACGAGGCCCACGTCGGAATGAAAAACTTCCTGTATGACATGCACTTGTCCTACACCGGAATGCACATTGTCACTATGCTTTTTCAGCTCTGCGAGTTGCTGAATTGTAGCCCTGATGTCGTCCTGGCGGCCATTGAGTGCGAGCAGACAAAGCGCCAGGTGACCTGCCTCAAACACATCTTGGAGCTTCGTGCAGATGGTGATGGTGGTGGCGAGAAGCATAAGCGAAAGATGTGGCGCTATGGAAGGCTGTTTGATGTGGAATTCATGGCTGACCTTCAAACAAAATTGTGTCCCAGGCTGGTGTATACCTTTGGAGAGGCATTGAAGTCTGAAGCACCAGAGGCCCACGGTGGGATACTGAACATCGCCCAATTGGCACATATGGGTGAGTTTCTCAAGGAGAGATGCGCTGCTGAGGCCCAGGCTTTGTTGCAGATACTCAAGGAAGCCAGCTAGACTCGCTCAACATGAAGAGAAGAAGACTTCACATTCGCTGTGGAGTGTGTGTTGAATGATATGAAAGGCTATGAAAACAATAATTTGATGTTGACCGACTGGGACTTGATCGTTTTTAATCGTTTTGGTGTTTATATTAGCTTTGGCTATAGTAGTATAGTGTGTGTTATTAAATATTATTGGCTTGGAATTTCTATTTCTGTAAATCTGTTTGAGAGATGAGAACAATATCATCTAGTGCATTGCTGGTCATAAGCCTTGTGCTGGTTGTGAAGTGTGTTAATTTGCTTTGTGTTGTGGTGAGTGATAATTACCCAAGGAAGCAAGCAGTTGTCAATGATAGTTGAGAATGGAGATGTGACTCAGTCTTGTAGAGTCTGGTTTGTTGTAGATTTCTATCCAGTGAATAAACTATCTTGGCTGTGGTTAATGATAAAATCTTTTTACATCACAGAACACGGTTCACGACCTGGAATTCTCCTGCAGTTTGATCGGAACAAGTTGCATTCGTAGTTGCCAGGTAAATGTGCATTTAGTCTTAGAGAAGTATGTGCCAGTTTATGCAAAAATGGACAACAGTGAGATGTGTCATTTCTAAGACGGGTTGGGGATTGGGGATTGGGGATTGGGAAGATACCAAAATTATTATCTGTAATATGTGTGTCATTATCGTTCATGATCTTTACCAGAAGTTGTAGGATTAGTGTGGATGGATGTTTTACAATTTTGTTATAAACTTGGGAAGCTTCAAAAGGAAAAAATGTCAATTACTCTATGCGCTTGTTCATTGAGCAGGTGCCAAATTGGAGTCCACCAAGAACAGGATTGCTATTTCTAAAGTAAACACTCATTAAATCACAATCTAAAATGAACTCATTTAGGTTTAAGCGAGTGCTATACTTATGCTTTATCAAAATATATAATAGGGGTTGACAGATTCACGAAACATTCAGTACATGTTTAAAATTTGTAGATTTGGTTGGGATTCATTTCAGCCGGGGTTAAAAAACATTACTTTTGTAATTTAAGTTTCAATCCACTGTAAGTACTAAGTCAAGTTTCTATATAATACCATCAAGTCATGCTTTATTCTTCGCATTATTTTCCATCTAATATATGAAAGCGTAATCAAAATTTACTTGTATCTTAACAAAATTTACTTTTACCTTAAAAGTCTACCATTTCACTCAGCTTGATGTTATCTTTATGATTGAACTCGTGCTAAATCATTGAACTGGATTCAGTTCAGTATAACAAATTAAGTCCAAATAATCACACGTCCATCTTGATGACCATTCAATAAAGTTCGCGATCATACGTAAAGTAAGAGTATAGAAAGAAATCAAGTGGAAATACGGGTGGCAGAGGGGGGAGTGGGGATGAGTTAGATAAAGGAAAACAAAAACAAAAAAAAGCAAGGCAATTATAAAAGGATTGCTGGCTTCTTAAGCATTATAATTTTAAGCGTAAATAACACACTCCACTCTTAAGGTTTATAAAAATAACACTCAACCCCAAATTTGTAGGAAATTGATGTTTTATTCCATTATCGTCTCTTGTCTCACTAACTTTTCATTTAACTATGATATATATATATACACACACACTTTTACATGTTCTATTATATCTTATTAATCTTATCCTATATTCTTATTAATAATACAATTAGAAACATATCAAAAAAAAGTTTTGTCATATGACAAATTAGTCGTTTGATAAATGCGATGCATGAGGAGATAAGAAAATTAAGTATATAAATTTACTTTAAAAGTAAATTAATAGTTAAATAATTAAATAAATGGATAAAATATAAATGTGTGATTTTATTTTATATCTTGTCTTGAATATCATATTTATAATGTTGAATAAATCTCGGTAGATAACCTATAAATAACAATAAAGAGTCTATTTTATGGAAATTTTACACATTTCGAAAGTTGAAATTGTTGAATAAAGAAAGAGAATAAGTGGATAATTTTACTATATGATGAGCCATTTATAGGGATGATAATGAGTATTTATGAGAAAGAGGGAATGTCTCACACCTTCCATTGCCGTTTAAAATTTTGCCCTTATCATCATCCCTTAAGGGTCCCAATTTCTCATCCCTATGGAGATTTTGAATCCCTACGTATTCAATAATTTATTAACAAATTTCAAAAAGAGAAAAACTTTAAAAATATTTTACAATTTGAAATATAAATATCCATAATAACAAATACTATTAATGCAACATAATCTAAAATAAAATTAAAAATGATAACAAAAATCCAATAAAGATAATTGAAAAGAAATGAAAGTGTGCTATCCCTATTCCTACCTTGTTTAACAAATGAGAACTTCACCCCATCAATTATCCATATAAAGATAAAATATGTCCCATTCCCATCTCTATTGTGGATAATTCTGGCATGTACCCACTTTCAACTTCTTTTTTTTGTTATCATCCCTAACCATTCATATCTTTTTAGTAAATTAAAATATTTAATTTATAAAAGCATAAGAATATGTTTTCTAATTAATAAAAATAATGAATAAATTTAATTTATATGATTTTGATTACACCCCATTTTCTTGTACATCCTTTTAATAAATTAAAATATCAATTTTAAAATATATATTATAATTAATGTGTAATAATTAATAAAAAAAATCATATATAATCCTAATTTATATCATCTCAATTATTAGAGTAGTATATTAATTACAATATTATTTTCAATAAAAAAAGTAATGTAATTATTTAATTTTTTAAAATTAATAAATATTTAGTATCATTATCAAAGAAGTGTAAATTGTGGAATTGATTTTTTAAAATATTTTAATGTTGAAAAATTGAAGGTTTTCTTCAAAGAAAATTAGTATGAAAAAATTATGAAATTAATAGTTTGGAATATTCAAGTTGTAAAAAATTAAATAAAGTATAGTGAGACAGGTAGATAAATAATTTTTTTTTGTTATGATTTTCAAAAATTCTAGATTTAAAGTTAGAAACTTTTCCCCTAATCCCGTTATCATTTAGAAATTTGCTTCCATTCTCATCCTCATCTTCATCACGGATCCTCATTCCTCATTCCAAGTGGAGATTTGAATCCCTACTAATATTTACGGGTTTATTAAAAAAAAATTAGAAAGAAAAAATTTTTAAAAATAATTTGAAATTCAAAACATAAATATCCATAATAACAATTACTACTAATGTAACATAATCCAAATTAAAAACGAAATTACATATATATTACAGATCCAATAAAGATAATTAAAAAATAAAGATGCGGTAAGGTTTTCTTGTTATCATTAATTATCATAATTATAATAGTTTTATTATAATTAATAATATCATTATAATCCTTAATTATAATAAATACAATCAATATATTTATTGCTAATTGTAATAATTTTTCTTAACATAATTATAATAGTTTTGCTATCGTTAATACTATATAATTATACATATAAAATTTTTATGCTATAATATATTCAATTATAATTTTATTTATGTTATTTGTTATTTTTATAATACTTTTATTTATGGTAGAGAGATATGGAGGTATGATTGGAAAAAATAAGTAATAATTATAAGGTAAATTAAATTCCAAAATTTAATTTAAATGATTATGAAAATTATGAGACATCATTTTTCTATGAATAATACGTGGAAGACTTCCTATGTAACGAGTCTTGAATATTAGTATTATATCAATTATTATTATATTTGATTAAGAATAAATTATCATATTAGTATTATAATGAGTCTTAAATATTTGATTAAGAATAAATTTGGTAGAAGTTAAATTTTGAATTATTATCATATCAAATCAACTAATTAGCAATTCGTTAACAAATTGATCTGTCCTTTTATTGAGAGCCAAAAAATATACTGATCTTAAAAGCTATTTATTTTAGAAATTTTTCCTTTGTAATTTTTTATATTATTCTTATAATGTAAGGCTATTAATGATTCTTAATTTTAATTGTAGATCGTAATTATATTGACATGGATCCTCTTTTACTACAAATTATAATATTTAAAAATTGTAATATTTGATTCTTTAATGATTGTAATATTTGATTTTATTTCATATGAAAAATAATTAATAAGTAAATTGTAAATTAAGTTCAAAAAAATCTTTAGACAAAAAGATTGAGAATGGTGGGGCCTAAATCATTGTACGAATGACACGTAAAGCCTAAATCACTATATAAATTACACATGTAATTATTTCTATGAAAGGAGTCTGAAATATTAGTATAGTAGATTTCCTTAAATCAGAATACAATACATAATTATTTTTTCTAAAAAAATTATTAAAACCCAATCAATTTGTTATAATATATTATCAAATCATTTTTATTATGGCATAATATTATCAGAGCCAATAAATACTATCAATTAACACATAAATACTATCAATCAATTATTTCTTAATTACATAATTAGAAACCTACTCTGGACAATTTTGACAAATTTCAAATTTTTCTTCAATGAGAATTTAATACATGGTTGTTGAAGAAAACTCTCAACATATCAATTTATAATAACATTTTATTAAACTTAAAGAATATTATTGTCACGACTCAATTTAGGTACGTAACTGTATGAATCTCATTTCACGTAAGCCTTGCTACCCATGTACTGCTGTATATGCATATTCCAACAAGAAAAATCCATTTAAAATATAATTTTATTTTCTACACACAAATCACCTATTTTCTAAATCAAGATAATTATAATTGAAATCTCATAATCAATATCTATAGTCTAATATTGTAGTATCATTTGCACAAAATGTAAATATATATCATAATACTCTTATCCAATTTGTTCAGAAATGACCAAATCCTTTTTAATACAAACCATAATATGATCAAAATATGCAAAATGAAAAATAATCTTTATACGAATCAGGACTCCTACCTTAATGACACTTGAGCACTCTAAACTGAATTAAGAATGTTTCACTCAAGTGAAGCTCACCAACTAAATCTCTATTGCTATTGGGAAGTAGGAGGCTGGAAAGAATTTAGGGCGCCTATTTATAAATAGGAGAGAAGAAGAAGGGTGAATTTTTATACAAAAACTCAGTTAGTGAATTCCTATCTAGAGCCTCTTCATGGGACACCAAGGAAACCATATAGTAAATCATAATAACAATAATAGTATAGTACATTAGAACATATCATATGTGTATATATATTATCAAAATTCAGTTCTCTATAACACTAGTCAACAGGATTCCAATAGAAAAATAAAAATCTTTGTATAATAACCTCTAGTTACATCTAGGCATTACGTATCGTCCCAGTGTACCAATCAATTCACTATTCACAATTCTCTAGTCATATATGGACGTTACGTATTGTCGTCCAGTGTGTCCACAATTTCTCTATTTTCTCTGACCTGGGCTACTTGATACTAAGGTTAATGGATTAATTATCATTAACACACAGCTTATTTTTCTATAGCTACTATTCAGCTCAAACAAAAATTCAAATCTTTTCTCTGGATCTCATAAAGTCCTTTACCCTAGTGTTAACAAGCTTTAGCATATAAAATCAACAGTTCTGAAATTCATATAATCATTACAACATCTCTAAACATTCATATTCGAAATCCAGCTCTATATAAACTCATTTCAACAACAGTGGTCCCATGGTTTTACACAAAACGTATAGTTCATGCCATTTGAAAACCATGTTATCATAAGCTTGAAAAATCAACAGAAATCTCTAAATCATAATATAAGTCATGTTTTTATGAAAATAGCTCTAATGCAAAATATAGGGATCACAAATTTAAACCCACTCACCCAGAGTGGTAGAATAAATAGGATTGACACCAACAAGATCTTGGAGACAGAAATGGTACCACTATCTCCAGGTAAAGCAATAAAACTCTAGATCAATCTAGAATAACTCTATTCTAACACCCATCAATGGTAGAAGAACATTATAACATAAGAACAAGGAAGAACTCAAGATCTAACCCCAAGAACAAGGAAGAATAGAGGAAATAGGAAACAAAACTAGTATAATGTCTTACCTTTAAGCTTTAGAAGTGAAAAATTGGTGTTAGATTGATGAAAATTGGGTGAAAGAGAGGTAGAAGACGAGGGTTTCGTGTTTTAGGGGTAGGGGTCGTGTTTCATGTTGGAACCCCAAAATTGGGGGTTTTTATAACTTGTTGATCGCAGCCAAGAGAGAGTATAGAATCATCCCTACATCACCTTACTGTTTCCTGACCACTGTAGTGCTCACTAGAATGGTTTTTCTCCTAATTTTGAGCCATAATTTAAGTGCTGGTGTTTATTGGACAAGTTGCCTCAATAATTACTTATTTACATTTTCATTAACTTTAAAATATAAATATAAATAAGAAAATACCCTTCATTTGGATTCAAATAAAATATCATAAAAATTAAAATCTCAACAAATCAAAATCCCATCAAATCAAAATCTAATTTTTGGATTTTAGTACAAATTAGCGAATTTCTAAGATTTTATAAACTTTTAGACTAAAAATAAAATATTTAAAGATTTCATAAAATTCATTAAAAATTATTTTTTAACTTATTTTCTCTTGAGAACAATTACTGGGACTTTTGATCTTAAAAATATGGTTATATCATATAACCCTCTAAGAAAGTGTAGGATCTAGACTTAGTGAAATGTAAGACCCAGATTTGTCTAAGGATACATGTACTGCTCTTAACTGTCCTAGGTAATAGTATACCTAGGGTATTACAATTATTTATCAAATGTATATTTAGAAATGTAATTCTTTTTTATGAAAATCATGTACATACAAATTAAGAGAAATGTCATTTCCCTTGGATAACTTTAAAGGACATCATAATGTGTTATTTAAATATATTTAAGGGATAGTTTTTAATACTCTTTTAAAATTTTTCTTAAGGAATAATACAAATAATATTACTAAAAAAAGAATGAAAAAGAAGTGGCTTTCATACTATTTCTTTTACTAAGATGTAATATAGTTTAAAAAATTATAACTAAAAGTGTTCATCGAATTAAATTGATTTAATAAATTTAAAAATCTAACACAAATAAGTCAAATTGATTGGAATTTGTTGGGTTATTTAACATTCATATTTATGATACTTCAATTTAAAACTCAAACATGTCACAGAATGCAATACCCGTTCATTCAAAAGACAATGCTAAAAATTTAGACAGTGAAATACAATATTTAACATTAGGCTAGTAAAGTACAAATAAAGTATTCTGACAAAAGTACTTAATATTAAGGTTTATAAACCAAACTATCATATAACATATAATAAGCTTGAACAAATTATTTAAACATAACTCCAAATGCTCATAGAATCTGAAGATTTTTCTTCTCGGGCATTACTTAAATAATTTGAAACCACCAAAAATAGGGATAAGAACTGAAGAAAAAATCTTAGTAGGGAATGAATATCTCTAAAATATTTTGAGCTATGGTGGTTTCAACTGCATCTACATGGAAAGTACACGTTACTAGAAACACGCGGATCCTGACGGTACAAACCGTCGATGGGTTGTCGTATTTTGGAAATAATTATGGTTATTGTTGGTGTGCGTCGCATACCGTCGGTAACACCATGGGTGAGTACTGCGCCAACACGCGCCACTTGGCGCGCATATTATCCGACGGCTAATTAAAAATTATTTTTTAATTATTTTTATTAAATATTGCCGACGGATAGATCGACAAGTATATTTAACAATATGTTTATTTTTTATTATTATTAAATTTACCAACTAGTGTACCAAGGTGTTTAATAATTTATTTTCATTTATTTTTGTTAAATATTACTGACTGATACTTATTATAATTTCAATTATATTCATTAATTATTTATTATTGAAAGGTTAACCAATGAGTTTATTTTTTAAAATTATTATTTATTATTTATTACCGACGGGTTTTTGAAATTTCACAAGTTGCTGCGTAACCTTTGGGATTTCTAAATTTTGTCGGTAAATATCGGTAACCCGCATTCCTCCCCACCTATTTTCTTCCCCACTTCATGAAGCTTTCTCTCTCTCTTCACTCACTATCTCTCTAAACCTCGCCGCCAACCAATTTTGCCACCGGCGCTGCCATCAGAGCTCCGCTAGAAACGGAGACCACCATTGCGATCTAGGGGTTTTGGTGAGCATTTTAATCGGTTTATTTTTTTATTTGATTTAGTTTCTTCGTTCGTTTATAGGTGCCCATTGTGTTTTGTTTTGTTACATTGTTGAGTAATTATAGTTGTTACTTTGTTATGTAGGAATGTTGTTTCAAGGTGACAGTGATTATTGATTTAGAAATTGGTTTGTCATTCTTCTTCCTTGTGTTATTTTGTGTTTTGTATGTATATAAGTGTGTTAATTTAAAGTTATCATATTGGATTGTCAGGATTGGATTTAGTTGGACAACACAACTTTCCCACATTCTGTGAATTTTTTCCTTATAGAGGTTAGTAACTAAATCCTTGTTGTTTATATGGTTGAATGGTTTAATATGTATGTAGGATATATAAAGACTTATATTTTCTAGGATAGAGTTGTAGGAAATGGGGATTGCATGACTGGGGAAGGGCGTAGAGGTCCTTCCTGACTTGTTTGCATTGTTTGCTATGGATTCTTTGTGTTTGTGGAGATTAAAGGATGCATGTTGTGGAGCTATAAGGGGATGCACAATAGAACAGTTTTAGAATTATGTGAAATTATATGTAATGATTAAAATGTAATTGTTGAATCTATTCTGTTGTTGATTTTTATAATAATATCTATAATTGTCGCATTGATTGAAATATCTAACGATAAAAGCTCCAAATTTAAGGGGAGATGCTGAAATTTTGTTTCAATTTTGTGTGGGAATAACACATTAAAAAAAAGTAACTATATTTAGAAAAAATTAAAAGCTAGTTGAATGTGGTTAAAAATACATGAGTGTAAATAAAACTTAAAGACCAATTGAGCGTGTTTTAAAGACAAAGTAAAATAAATATCTAACGACGAAAGCTCCTAATTTAAAGGGAAATACTGTCAAAATTTTGTTAACTTTTTTTTAAGGAATAATAGATTAAATAAGAGTAACTATATTAAAAAAAAAACTTAAAAGCAAATTGAGGTTGCTTAAAAAATAATTATTTAAATAAAACTTAAAGACCAATTGAGTGTGTTTTAAAGACAAAGTAAAATAAATATCTAATGAAGAAGCTCCTAATTTAAGGAGAGATGCTATTGAAATTTTGTTAAATTTTTTTTTAAGGAATAATAGATTAAATAAAAGTAACCATATTTTGAAGAAAAAAAACTTAAAAGCAAATTGAATTTTCTTAAAAAATAATAATTTAAATAAAACTTAAAGATCAATTGAGTGTGTTTTAAAGACAAAGTAAAATAAATATCTACGAAATAAGCTCCTAATTTAAGGGGAAATGCTGAAATTTTGTTAACTTTTTTTTTTAAGGAATAATAGATTAAATAAGAGTAACTTTTTTTAAAGGAATAATAGATTATTCACCCTTTTACCAATAATCGAGACAATCCTGAAAATCCTATTTCTTTGACTCCTGGGGAAGTTGACATAATTAAATGCATAAGTAACCACCCAATCAAAAATCACGAAGATAAAATAAGTGATAGTAGTGTTGATGATTCACCTGGTAATCAACAACGGAATGATGATGAAAATCACTTTCAGATTAATTAAGGTGTTCAATATTTTATACGATATTATTATGAAATTATTTGAAATTTCCTGATTCAATTTTTTTATGGATTACTTTTTAATTATTTCAGTATAGCTTGTAGAGGCAGAGGCTAACCTCGAAGGTCGTTACCCATCACCACCTCGGCCCCCCTCCCACCACCTCAGCCACCGCCTTGCCCACCACCTCCACCTCAATCCGTACCAATACCATTAGCACCCCAGACTTTAGGATGATGCCCTTTCCTGGGTATGCCAGGCCCCACCTCCCCCGTATTCACACTCACATCTACTCATCAGTGACCCCCTAACCCTACCACTACCCCTAGCCCTATTACTGCCCCTAGCCCTACCATTGCACCGACTCCTAGCTACTATCTGATCAGACTCCTTCTTCATTCACGGGTGGCCAGATGATGGCCACTTAGGCCTAATGATAGACCACTTCGGCAAATTAGGCTGGACTAAATACAGGTAAATTGAAACATGTTTTTTATTACATTTTAATTTTACATTGCTTATGATATTTAAATAATTTTGATTTTTTTTATATATTTCATTTATGTAATAGTTTTCATCCGTTTGGGCTCACCACAAGATCACGGAGGTTATACAGAGGGTATAACCATCTGTGGTCCACATGGTCTAACATCCCTCCTAATGTCAAGGAGTTGTGGTAGAAGGAATGGAAAGTAATTCTATGATTTATTCGCTTTTGTAAAATATATGTTTATATTATTTAATTATATGCTTATATATAATCCCTAAACATTATGAATTTATGTATGCAGAAATCCTTCTACATTAAGCCTAAGCATGAGCCCGTAGTTCAGAAGGCGTAAGGATTAGGTCCTTCAAGTGAATGCGATATATGTTGCATGATGTCCGTAAGGGACACATGAATAACTCGTAACTGAATGACGCCACCCTGGTTGAGCTCCAGCACCACTTGGCCAGTGACCCGACCTTTAGGGTAGGTCAATAAGGGAAACAAACCGTGCCTCACTGAAATCGGATTCCTGCACAAGGGTGGGTTAGAGCACCAGGAGGGAATCGGAAGCATTTGGTAATTCTTTAACCTTTCTAAAATTTATAATAACATTTACTATATTTGAATTGTGGTAAATGCTATATTTTTATTACTTTATTGGGCTAATTTGTGACGAGAAGTTAAGCCGCCCTGACACAAAACGAGCTATTTCAGACCTATACCCAAAAGGGTGAGCAGATAGCGGAGCCTGGAGAGGTCTGGGTAGACCTTTCTGAAGCGACTTATGTTAGTTTTTATTTAAACATATCTTTACTTAATTTTTATTATCATTTAATTTATGTCATAATTATTACTTACAATGTGTTTTATATTTTTTCCTTTGCAGGAGTTTACAAACCTCTGGAGTAGGCACAGACCCAGTACCAAACCCAGATGGTTAGGCTGGCCCTGACATTTCTCCTCCTCTAAACGAGGAGGATGTCTGGCCCAGGTGGTTGACCCTTACAAGGGCCGCATATATGGGATGTGGTACTACCCTAAGAGTATATCCTCATCCTTTGCCATTGAGTCAGCTCCTGGGGATGATGCCCTGAGGGAGAGTGTGCATGCCCTCAACAGGAGTTGCCAACAGGCATAGTTGATCCGAGGAGGGCAGGCAGCTTTCAGGGCTCAAGAGGCGGGCAAGCAGCTCTGGAGGAGGAGCTGAGAGATCCCAGAGCTTAAGCTCTCCTTAGAGAGGAGCGGAGAAAGCGAAGAAGGAGAAGGCTCGCTTCTGGAAGATGGCGGAAGATCACTGAGATATGATGACCTTCTTTCGGGACATATAAGCTTTGGGATCCTCCTTCTGCAGACGCTTCCTAGATCCCACTCCCCTCTATCTCTGAGGGTCATTCACAGTTGAACGGTGCAAATAACGATGATGGTCTAGATGATAATGATGCGCCCACGATGCTTAACTCCAAGAGTTCAGCTAGTTTTTATCTAGCTTCATCTTTTCCTTTCTGGATATTTTTTATATTTATTGTAATTTGCATATATTTTGTTGTCATAATTTACTATTTTATTTAATCAGTTTAATTTATTCATTTTATTATTTTCTTATTTAATATCAGTTTAATTGATAATTAGATTATAATATAAATAAATAAATAATAAATTACCAATCACTTTATAATTAAACAGGGAAATTTTTAAAAAATTAAATCATTACGTAATATTTATAAAATAAAATTATTTTCCAAAAATCAAAATACCGTCGGTAAATGAGTAAAAGAATTATTTTATTTATTTCAAATAACATTGATAAAAATAAATAAACCCGTTGGTATTTATATGTCTCTGACGCCACGATGACGCATTTTTATCTAATTGTACCAACAGCTAAGTATTTCAATACTTGTCGGTACACGTGTCGTAAACTATCGAGAGTTTTGTTATACCATTGGTAATATTTATCGACGACCTAAAACCGATGGCCTTGTGTCGATATAAATACTACCTTTGAAAAACCCATCGATAATGACGTCCTTCCCACGCATTTTTTGTAGTGACATATGGCCATATATCTTTATAAGAATATAATCAGATATCATAGCATAAATAGAATATACTAGATAAAGCATGTCATGCCAAACTTATTAAGATTATCATCTTTTTGCATTAATCTTTTATTTTTCTTTGTTGTTGTCTCACATAGTCGAATGCTTTTTCTTAGGGAATTCTCATTCTTTGATGTTATTCTTTAACATCGTGATGACAAAATGAGACATTTATGCTATACTAACTAAGACAGGTAATATAAAAGGACCTTACATCTCTAACCCTCTACCTTCTGGTTAGCAACAAAGCTTTAAATATCTTTATTTTCATTATTCTTGTATAGTTGCATAAATTATTCTTTGAAATCTCCTATATGAAATTTCTTTACAAAATCTTCTAAACTTTTATGAGATTTCTTTGAAAAATCTCCTAAACTGTTATGGGATTTCTCTATAAAATTTCTTAAACTTTTATGAGATTTTTTTGTAATTATACACATAAAAATTATACATGTAAAACTAAGATTTTGGTTTATTGAAAAGAATTAGACAATGTAATTATGATTTTCAGTCACAAGAAGACTCATTCCCTACCTTAAAATTATTGTAGAGGTAATACTATAATCTCACAATCACCCCCTTTTCTTTTTCTCTTATGATAGTTTCTTCCACGCTAGTTTCTTTTAAGAATGCTCAAAGTTTCACTTCTCCACTTGTCATTCTTCTTCACATGCTCACCTCCTTATACAGAGGTTCAATCTTGGCCAACAAGTTTGAATAACTTGAGCTCCAAGTTTGGAACTTGAGCAATAAAAAATCTTGGCCAACAAGAGCACCAAGGAAATTAAATACATATTATTATATTACTATATATATATATATTGATGCAACTATTTTATTTTTCCTAAACTGTCATTAATATTTTATAGTCCTATTTTAAAAATTTATCAATTAAAATTTAATTCTTTGTTAAATTTCTATTAGGTTATTCTACAATAATCAACCCAAACAATTAACAAGAATAAGACAAATTACTCTATAAAATATTTTATGAAGAAGAGGATGTTACATCTAACCACACGATTATTTATACCTTTTTAATTCATTTATAAGATTTTAAAATTTTGTATTTGAACATCAAGTATGTTAACTTTTATCTTTTTTATTTGTACTTTTTCAATGTAATTATCCTTTCACCCAAACATATAAAATTATTTCAATATAACTTTTATTGAAAAATAATTGCATTTCCAAACATGGTTTTGACAAATAATTCAATGCACAAACTCTTTGACTATCTTCAACAAATGAAGAGTAAACCCATTAGCATAGTCTCTGATGTAAATATCATCAGGTAAGTTTATCTCTAAAAATAAGAATTCCTATTGAGAATTATAAATATAGGTTAAATTGGTAGAGGCATGATTAAAAGATAATGAATACATTAGCAGTGCATGATCACAATTTATAAAATGTCAAGCAGACAGATAACGAGGTGTTGTAATTCACCAATGGGCACTAGCATGAGGGAATGAGCAATGAGTTAATGCCAGATATCAAAACAAACACAAGTCACAAATTATAGGTAAATACAATAATAAAAGAATGAATGAACTGGTGTCAAAGAAGCCAATAACAGATGATAAAATGGATTATTATTATTATTATTATTGCTAGTAGCAGTATCAGTCAAGCCAAATTTTTTACAATAAGAAATTATTAAATTATATAAAAAAAAATTTGTTTGTAAATGACTTAAGGTGAGGTAATTATTTTTTTTTAAAAAGAAGAAGTGCGTAGGAAAGGAAAAATAAAAAAATATGAAAAATATTTGAATTTATGGACTTCAAAATAAAATTAAATAAAGTTAGGAGATACCAAAAAGTAGTTACAAAAGTGAATCTTCTTTGTTAATAAAATATAGGTTATTATTCCTACTCCACTTGGGAAGGAAGAATTAGGATGTAAATACCTTAGGGTCAATTATGAAAGCAAGGAGAACATGTAGGATGCAAACAAAACAAGGAGAATGGTGTGGCGTTTACTAACACGAGGTGCAACCAAGCAACCAACAAAAAAAAAAAGATGACAAGGTAAACACAAGGAAGGATAGAGCAGGCAGAGGATCAGAATGGAGGGGGCTATGATCAAAGCAAGAAGGGCAGTGGTAGGAGAACAATGCATGCGCATCAAGTATAAGGGGAAGTAATCTAGTCTGGGTCCACGTTCAATACTACAGACCCTCAGTTTGGTGTAGAGGATGTTGCGGAATCACAATGCAATAACTTAGCAAAGGACAGGAGCCTTATCCACCTATATTTATTATGGTTTCTGGGAATGAATGAATGAACCAATGTCCTTTACTAGGAAACAAAACAAAACAAAACTTTGTCTGTCTGTCGCTACTCACTACCGTCTTCCGGCTCAGACCTTTTACAATAACACCATCATTTCCTCGCTTGCTCCTTTCAATTCATTCATCCACATAACATAAATAAAAACAAATCAAATTGAAAGCAAATGAAAAAACGGGAGGACAGAGTTGAGATTATCATGATATGCAAGATTTGGTCAAGAAAGAGGGAGAGGCCAGGGACGTGAACCCCGGCCGCGGCAACGCTACGCCACAGAGCCGCAGGGAAGGGAAATAAATGATAGAAGCGCCTACAGCTACAAGTAGAGGAATTCCGGTTAGGGACTAATCATTTTGATTTTTGGGTCTAAAAGGGATTAATCTCTAGCAAGTTCCATTCCATTCCCATACTTCATGATGGGGCGGGCCTATATCTTTGGATTGGGCTAGTTTCTTGTCCTCCCATCAACAGCGTCTATAACAACACACTGCGAGACCAATAGCAAAGAATCAGGCCCATCCAAGACTTTCGTTCGACCCAAAAAAAAAAGAGGAGTTTCCTTCCTATCCAAGTCTTTCGTCCTTTTTTTTCCCCTTCCCTCGGGAACTCTCACTGGCACTGTGAGTGACCCGCTATGTTCTCTCAAGACCTTACTTTCCTCGTAAGTTATTTGGATTGGCGTAGGCACTCACCAAATAATGTAATATAAAGGTGAAGTGGTACGTGAAAAAGAGAGGATCGCCATGACTTGTTAGACTTGTGGCTGACTGTTAAAGAATCTCTCTTGCTTTCACTGGTGATAGAAATAAATAACACTTGTAGTTCTTCTTCTAGTGATCATGACTAGCAGCAGTGCTGCCTCCACCTCCGCCTCCGCCCCTCAGCAACCAACACTACTACAAGATCATCAAATCGATTGGCTTTTCGAGATAGACCCTAATTACGCAGGACTCGATGACATCCCCTTCTCAGCAAATCCCTTCAACCGCGTCACAAAATATGACATCAAGGACGACGAGTTGATGAACCGACCTGGAATCTCCCTCGATCGACACACCGACCATGACATCGCCAAGTTAGGGCAAAAGGTAATCCCAATGGTCTCCTCAGGATTCACTAGACAGGGAGCCGCTGCCACTCTCGTGCTTGCATACCTCCTGCGATCGCCACCTGGCACCGATTACAGCGACTATGTCTTCAAAGATGGCCACAAATATGCAACAATCGAAGACACTAAATACACTGATCACGAGGATGAAGTACTGCCTTTTCGAGGTTCTGCAGCGCCCATCAGCAGCAGCCCAATAAGTGACTCTGTGAACGAGGAAGCTGCGATCTACTCATACATAGCTGCTTCTATGCTACGATTGTTCACCAAACCGGCTGCAACTTGTGTGAGGGCTTGGAACCGCATAATCGAGGGTTTTGCAAAGTCCTACAGGAAATCGGTGTCCCAGTACACAAGGGTGCTCCCTGCGCCCAACGAGGAGTCAATGAAAGGTCTGGCATATTGGTTCTCCTCCTGGGAACCCAAAGCAAAAGTCACACTCTTTCGGTTGCTACACATGAGCAACTCCAACAAGGCCCACATTGGAATGAAAAACTTCCTGTATGACATGCACTTGTCCTACACCGGAATGCACATTGTCCCTATGCTTTTTCAGCTCTGCGAGTTGCTGGATTGTAGCCCTGATGTCGTCCTGGAGGCCATCGAGAGCATTGAGACAAAGCGCCAGGTGACCTGCCTCAAACACCTCTTGGAGCTTCGTGCAGATGGTGATGGTGGTGGCGAGAAGCATAAGCGAAAGATGTGGCGCTATGGAAGGCTGTTTGATGTGGAATTCATGGCTGACCTTCAAACAAAATCGTGTCCCAGGCTGGTGTATACCTTTGGAGAGGCATTGAAGTCTGAAGCACCAGAGGCCCGCGGTGGGATACTGAACATCGCCCAATTGGCACATATGGGTGAGATTTTCAAGGAGAGATGCGCTGCTGAGGCCCAGGCTTTGTTGCAGATACTCAAGGAAGCCAGCTTCAGACCCAAATAAAAAAACCAAAGGTAGCCATCTAGACTCGCTCAACATGAAGAGAAGAAGACTTCGCATTCGTTGTGGAATGTGTGTTGAATGATATGAAAGGCTATGAAAACAATAATTTGATGTTGACCGACTGGTACTTAATCGTTTTGGTGTTTATATTAGCTTTGGCTATAGTAGTATAGTGTGTGTGATTAAATATTATTGGCTTGGAATTTCTATTTCTGAAAATCTGTTTGAGAGATGAGAACAATATCATCTAGTGCATTGCTGGTCATAGGCCTTGTACTAGCTGTGAAGTGTGTTAATATGCTTTGTGTTGTGGACTTGTGGTAAGTGATAATTACCCAAGGAAGCAAACAGCTGTCAATGATAGTTAAGAATGGAGATGTGACTCAGTCTTATAGAGTCTGGTTTGTTGTAGATTTCTATCCAATGAATAAAGTATCTTGGCTGTGGTTAATGCTAAAATATTTTTAGATCACAGAGCTGGAATTCTCCTGCAGTTTGATCGGACCAAGTTGCATTCGTAGTTGCCAGGTAAATGTGCATCTAGTCTTAGAGAAGTATGTGCCAGTTTATGCAAAAAGGACAACAGTGAGGTGTGTCATTTGTAAGACGGGTTGAGGATTGAGAAGATACCAAAATTATGATCTGTAACATGTGTGTCATTATCGTCCATGATCTTTATCAGAAATTATAGGATTATTGTGGATGGATGCGTTATAATTTGTTATAAACTTTAGGAGGCTTCAAAAGGAAAAAAGGTCATTTACTCTATGCGCTTGTTCATTGAGCAGGTGCCAAATTGCACTCCACCAAGAACAGGATTGCTATTTCTAAAGTAAACACTCATTAAATCACAATTTAAAATGAAGTCGTTTAGTTTTAAGTGAGCGCTATACTTATCATATATCAAAATCTATAATAGGGGTTGACAGATTCACGAAACATTCAGTACGTGTTTAAAATTCATAGATTTGGTCAGGATTCAGTTCCGCCGGGGTTAAAAAAATTACTTTTATAATTTAAGTTTCAATTCACTGTAAGTACTAAGTTTCTATATAATACTATCAAGTCATGGTTTATTCTTCGTACCAAATGAGCATTTTCCATCTGATATATGAAAGCGTAATCAAAATTTACCTTTACCTTAAAAAGTCTACCATTTCACTCAGCTTGATGTTATCTTTATGATTGAACTCGTGCTAAATCATTGAACTGGTTCAATTCAGTATAACAAATTCAGTCCAAATAATCACACGTCCATCTTGATGACCATTCAATAAAGCTCGCCATCATACGTAAATAGTATGGAAAGAAATCAAGTGGAAATACTGGGGAGGAGACGAGAGAGATAAAGAAAAAAAGGCAATTATAAAGTGATAGCTGACTTCCTAAGCATTATAATTGTAAGGGTAAATAACACTCTCCACCCTTAAAGTTTATGAAAATAACACTCAACCTTGAATTTATATGAAATTGACATTCCACTCTACTGTTTTGTCCCACTAACTACTCATTTAACTATGGTTAAAATATATATATATATATATATATATATATACTTTTATATGTTCTAGTATATCCTATAATCCTATTAATATTATCCTATATTCTTAATAATAATATAATTAGATACGTATCCAAAAAAAGTTTTGTCATATGACAAATTTTCTTCAATTAGAATACAATACATAATTATTTTTTCTAAAAAAATTATAAACACCCTATCAATTTATTATAATATTTTATCAAATCATTTTTATTATGGCATAATATTATTAAAGCTAATAAATACTACCAATTAACACATAAATACTATCAATCAATTAATTCTTAATTACATAATTAGAAACCTACTCCATACAATTTTGACAAATTTTGAATTTTTCTTCAATGAGAATTTAATACATAGTTATTTAAAAAAAATCTGAACATATCAATTTACAATAACGTTTTATCAAACTCAAAAAATATTATTTATTAAATCTATATTTAGAAATGTAATTCTTTTTTTATGAAAATTATATACATAAAAATTAAGAGAAATATCATTTCCCTTGGATATCTGTAAAGGATATCATAACGTGTTATTTAAATATATTTAAGGGATGTTTTTTAGTACTCTTTTAAAATTTTTCTTAAGGAATAATACAAATAATATTAGCAAAAAAAATAATAAAAAGGAATTGCCTTTCGTACTATTTCTTTTACTAAGATGTAATATAGTTTAAAAAATTATAACTAAAAGTGTTCACCAAATTAAATTGATTTAATAAACTTAAAAATCCAACACAAATAAGTCAAATTGACTAGAATTCTTTTTGGTTACTTAACATTCATATTTGTGATACTTCAATTTAAAACTCAAACATGTCATTGAACCACTCGATCATTTATACCTTTTCAAATTCAGTTATAAGACTTTAAAATTTTGCATTTAAACATCAAGTATATATGTTAACTTTTATCTTTTTTATTTGTACTTGTTCAATGTAATTATCTTTTTACCCAAACATATAAAATTATTTCAATATAAATTTTTTTGAAAAATAATTGCGTTTCCAAACATGGATTTGACAGATAATAAGTTTTGAGTTTAATAAAATGTTATAATAAATTGATAGGGTGTTCAGAACAAATTTTTTAAACAATCATGTACTATTCTCATTGAAGGAGAATTTGCAATGTGTGAAAATTTTCTCTATAATAGTTTTCTAATTATATAATTAATAAATAATTGATTGATAGTATTTTATGTGTTAATTGATATGTTATTTTTTTATAGCAGTTTTTGGCTATGATCATATTATGCCATAATAAAATGATTTGACAAAAAAATATAATAAGTTGATAGCATGCTCATTTTTTAAGTAAAAGATAATAATGTATTGAATTCTTATTGAAGATAATTCAACATATGACAAAACTTTTTCTATGATAAGTTTCTAATTGTATTATTATTATAGGATAGGATATGATTAATAGGATTATAGGATATGATAGAATATATAAAAGTGTATATATTAACCATAGTTAAATGAGTGGTTAATGAGACAAAATTTCATGAAAATACGATTTATTGCTTGATTTTAAAGAAATACTGTTCAAGGATTTGAAACTTACTATTAGATTGTATGTTCTAAGCGGTTAATTTTAAAGTATGAAACATATTTTTGATAAAACTCATGAGACAATGTTTGTTGAATGATTTTAAGTGTATTTGATGATAATTGGGAATATGTAAAACTTTATGAATGTTAAACTAGATTCTAGAAATGGTTTATGTATATGAAATAGTTTTATATCTAGATATGCAATTTAGAGAAGAGAATAGAATCATGATTGCAAACTTTGCTATTTTGAAGTATGATATTGAGTTTTCTAGTTTATAAAAAGCTTGATAATATGAGATATGATTTAGATATTTAGTCAAAACGATTTTAGAGCATGAATCTTCATGAGATTCAGAATAGTTGATGGCTACATCCTCCACAGGCTTTAGAAATCACAATGTCTAAAAAGGGTAATCTGTTGGACATGATTTTATAGCCACAGTTATGTTAAGGTTAGACTTAAAATCGGATAGATTCAAAGTTACTGAGAAGTAAAAGGTTTCAAGGGTTTTCAAATTTACGTGGATTTATTTAGTTAATTTAGATGATAGCTATAGAGAAACAACCATGTGTTAATGGCTGGAAAAATTATCGTTAATTTTAGTATTAAGTTGTCCTAAGGACAATCTCATAGAGCAGCACATGGGACCTAGTTAGGTGCCCGATTCGAAGTTCTTAGAGAACCCAAGATTGACAATATCAAACTAGACATTTTTATTATTATGATGTTTTCATACTAGACATTATTATTTCTCTAGGAGCTACTGCACTATAAGTTTACATGATTTCTGGCATAAAAATAAAATTGAGGAAAATGTTTTATGAGCTTATGGAATAATGATTTGGATGTATATATATATATGTAAGCTTATGCATAACTTTTGAGTATTATTGATGTTAATACGATTTTATGTATTGCTTCCTAGATGTCCTATGAAAGGAAGTTTCAGGTGAGGATTTATTTATTGAGTTTTTTTAATAAAAACTCATCCTTCTTCTTTTTTCCTTTATTACATACATCAACTTGTAGATTCCTTATAGCCTCCTTCTTCTTAGCAATAGAGTTTAGCTAGTAAGCTTCACTTGAGTGAATTATTCTTATCTTGTTTAGAGTGTTCCAGGACAATACAGGTAGGATCCTGGCCACAAAGCATGTTTTGCATTTTGTTTTCTACAATTTGTTTGTATTAGTTTTATGGCGTTTTCAAAACAAAGCAAACTTATAATATATATGTTGTATTATGATATATGAACTTTGAATTTGACTATGAGACACCAGTTATAATTACTTATGGGTTTTAAAGAACAGATGGTTTGTATGTAGAAAAGATTTATATATTTAAATGGATTTTTATGAAGAGAGCATACATGTAGGAACAATCAATAGGTTATGAGGTTTACGTGAACAAGATTTCTCACCGTTACGTTCCCAGATTTGAGTCGTGACAAAATATAATAGGGTGGAGTGTCAATTTTCTATAAATTTAGGGATTAGTGTCATTTTCACAAATCTCAAGGATAAAGAGTATTATTTACCCTAATTGTAAAGACTAAAGTTCGACTTAGTTGGACAATGATGACAGAATGAATTTCGAGTGTAGTGAGAATATGAGTTAGGACCAAGTCAACCTACTAGTCAAGCTGAATTTCACCCCAAAAAAAAAAGAAAATTAAAGTTGCCTGACGGAATTTGTCTTTTTCTTTTTTAATTATCTCTTGTTTGTGAATTCTAGAAATGTTAGGTTTATAACATCTTTTTATAACAACTTTACATTTTTATAGTATAAAAGCACATTAAGACAAAACACTTTGTTGAGTCCCAAACTTGTTTTTGTCTTTACGTGTTTTTATATTATAGAAGTGTAAATTTGTTATAAAAAATTATTGTATATTTAACATTTTTTGATGAATTTTGTGTTTTTAAGAAGATGGAGGTGGATGTAGAAGTAGGGATGCACCCAATTTCCCTGACACTAGGGGATGGAATGTGAACCCAAACTAAAGGGCACAAAGGACGGTTAGGTGAAATTAGACTGAACTAGCGAACACCCACTATTGCATTTCACATGTTGAAAGTGGACTTGACTAGACTATTACTCCTTCATCCACTTTTATCGCTTCTTATAAAACAATAAAAATTTGGTATATTTAAAAATCAATGTATCTAAACACAATTTGTATTTAGATACATTGATTTTTAAATGTACTAAAATTTTTCTGTCTTCTAAGGAGATAGATAAAAGAGAACAGAGGGAATACGTCAAATGATACGATATTTGCGTCTATTTGGAAATAATAACAATAATAGTAGGCTTAAATATATTTTCAAGTCCTTATAAAATATAGGTAATGTGATCCTTTTCAAAAATTTTGTTTTGATTTTAGTCTTTATTTTTTCATTTTACTTGTTTTTTTTTATCTCTATTGTTTCAAAACGTGGTCTAACAAATATTTTTAAATATATATTTGGTTGTTACAAATGAAAGTT
This sequence comes from Dalbergia oliveri, assembly GCA_030441495.1. NCBI lineage: Eukaryota > Viridiplantae > Streptophyta > Magnoliopsida > Fabales > Fabaceae > Dalbergia > Dalbergia oliveri. The sequence continues at coordinate 1,765,258 of JAMLFY010000008.1, forward strand.
TTATCTTTTCTCTTTAAATATTTTAGAAATCTTCTTTTAATCCTTATATATATATATATATATCATCATTTATCATCAAATATACACAAAAAAAAGGACTAAAAACATGACAATGCAAAAAAAGGGACTAAAATCAAAACAATAATTTTAGTGGACCAAAATCAAAATAACTCATATTTAATAATAATAATAGAAAAAGAAAAGAAATGGCAATACTATAAAAACTTGGGGGGGGGGGGGGGCGCCAGTGGCAGGTGTCGGTGAAGCATTGAAGAAGAATTGGTAGTGCCGCCAATAATTTTCATAGTTGGCTTGGCGGTCTCCTCAATTTCACTAAATTTGCTAGTCCCCCTCTCTCTCCCTCCTTCCCTCTCCACTCCAAACTCAAATCGCCAAAATCTGAACAACACAATAATAACAAGATTGCGAAACCTCAACCAACGTGCTTCCCTTTCAATCTTCTTATCTTAATCTTAATCTTATAATTATGAATGGAATTGATTTCTCTCCTTTCTTACGGTTCATGTTGGACTCACAAAACAACACAAACACACAGTCAGTCATATACATTCCCGCCTTTTTGCTCTCTCTCTCTCTCTCTCTGCCAAATTCAAACTGAGTGTTCGTTCGTTCTTCTACGCTGAGTTAGGGTTCTGAGTCCCAGAGGCGAATAATTCATCCTTTGGTGGTTCTCACAAGATGATAATTAAGCGCACTCTGAAGACTGGAATGCAGAACCTGAAACGCTGCAAGCTACAAGAACCCAGTTATTCCCACGAGCAGAACAAGCGCTGCAAGCTCAATGAGGAGTTTTACTCTCGTGACATGTCACGTGATGCCCAACACTTGACCTTCGTTGATGCCACAACAAAGCCGCCACTAGACCCTGTCTCAGGGTCAGCAGCGCTTCTTCAACCTCCTCCTCCATTGGTGCGGTCATCGCGAGGTCGACCCAGGATTCTTCCATCCAGGTTCAACGACTCTGTCCTCGACACGTGCCAAAACGGTGGAGCAATCCAAATACACGACACCAACAAAAAACGCTTCCGGTATGAAGATAGTGACATCATGGTGGGGTTTGTGAAAGAGGGGGAGGTGAATAGATGTGTGGAAACAGAATTTGGTGGCTTAGGTTTCTATGATTTGGACTACGATGAGACTGTTAATACGTTGGTGACTGTTAAAAAGAGTGTTAATGGGAGCCGTTCATCACTGGTTAAAAAAGAGATTGATAATGCTTCTGGGATTGGTTTTGAGGGTGTGATCCAAAAGGCTAATAATGATAGGAATGGTAGGAAGAGGAGAGACGTGTACAAACCAGAGGATTTTGCTTTGGGTGATATCGTTTGGGCAAAATGTGGGAAGCGGTACCCTGCTTGGCCTGCTGTGGTCATTGATCCCATCTTGCAAGCTCCTAAATCAGTCCTCAGCTGCTGTGTTCCTGGCGCAATTTGCGTTATGTTCTTTGGCTATTCAAAAGACGGAAAGCGAAGGGTAATATCTTCCTCTGATATCTTATCTGTGAATTCGAGTGTTTGATTGCCGGTTTTCAGCCTTGAAATCTAAAGGAATGGTGATGGGCAGGACTATGCGTGGGCGAGGCAGGGAATGATATTCCCCTTCTTGGAATTCATGGATAGGTAATTGTGTGTGTGTGTGAACAACGTTGTTGGCTGCAGTTGTTTTTTGGAAGGATTTTTGGGATTTGCTTATTGTAACTTATGTTCATTTAGATTCCAGGGGCAGACCCAGTTGTACAAGAGCAAACCAAGTGACTTTCAGATGGCAATGGAGGAAGCCATGTTGGCAGAAGATGGCATTCTGGGCACGCACTTGGGGCCTGAGCAAATTAGTGATGTTGAAGCTAATCCCAGTGGGCATATGGAGGGTACAGGTTCCTATGCTGAGCAGGACCAATACCACCAGGATCAGGTGATATTAATTTCTTCCATTTTGTGCTGCTTATTCTCATGAATGATGATTAGAGCATTTGTGAACTTCTTTTAGCAAAAGAAAGTTGTTTTATTTTGTTGTGATATAGATAACGGAATTCATCTTAGTAGTAATGATATTTTGAATAAATTGTGTAGGATGCAATATCTTGTGCTGGCTGTGGTTTGATGTTGCCGCGTAAAACCAAGAAGAAGATTAAGGATTCAAGCGGCGCACCTCTACTTTATTGTAAACACTGTGCAAAGGTTCTGTGAATGATCAGTTTCTTGAGTCAATAAATTTATTGCAGCCATTTGATTCTCAACACTTCTGTTTCTGTTCTTGCAGTTACAAAAATCTAAACAATGTTGTGGCATTTGTAAAAAGATTTGGCACCATTCAGATGGTGGCAATTGGGTGAGATTGTCTACTTTCTCAATTAGGTTTCTGTTTGATTTAATTTATTTTTTATTTCAACAAGTAATCCAAATTTTGATATCTTTTGGGGCTGTCAGGTATGCTGTGATGGTTGTAATGTTTGGGTGCATGCTGAATGTGATAAAATTTCCAGCAAACTTTTCAAGGTGCCTTAACATTGGGCCACATATCTTTTTTTTTTAACTTCAGTCTTGCTGGTTTGATTTCCCCTACTTCCTAGTTCATTCACAAATACGGAAGATGACTAACTGGTTTCTGGATGCAGGATTTGGAAAATATGGATTACTACTGTCCAGACTGCAAGGGAAAACTCAATTGTAAATTATCTGCAACACAAATATACAAGTCAAACAATAAGTATGTAGTTTTTATTTATTGCTTTCTTTTGTGATTAGGCATTTTAGTTATGCCCTTTGAATCTTATGATGTGATATTTGTTTGGGACAGATCAACAGAGAACTGTCAAAAACCTGTGATACCTGAAGAACTGGCGGTGGTGTGCAATGGCATGGATGGAATTTACTTTCCAAGGCTTCATTTGTAAGCCCTCAACACTTTCTACGTATTATGGGTTTGATATTTTTGGCATTACGTTTTCATAATTAATAATTTCGGACTTGCTCTATCCATCTAAAAAGAAACTATCCCCAATCCATATTTGTTAAATTAATCAATCTATTTAGGTTCACTCACAAGCAAAAATAATTTCTGATCTGAAGTGATTGCAAACTACGACAATATAGAATAATTTCATTGGGCTTGTTGTTATTGATTTTTCTTCCAGAGTTATGTGCAACTGCAGCTCCTGCGGTTCAAGAAAGCATAAACTGCCTGATTGGGAACGACATACAGGTTGCAGAGCCAAAAAATGGAAACATAGTGTGAAAGTGGAAAGCACAATGTTACCGCTAATAGAATGGGTTTGTTTCTATTACTTGCTGTATTATAGGCAGAAAAAATCTTGCTGGTAGTGGTAGTCTGGTAGACTGTGTTGGTTGGTTTTGCATTAATTGTCATGAAGATTGATTACTCTCATTTGAATTGCTTAACTTCTGTCCACAATAATTTTATTTCCAAACAACTAATGTATAGTGCTATATTTTGTGTGTAACCTTTCGTTTTCCACTTTTTTTAACTATGACTGACTAAATCTTTTTCAGATCACCGAACACAATTCACGGGCTGGAATTCACCAGCACTTAGGTCAACAGCGGTTGATTTCCTTGTTGCAAGGTAACTGTGTTCCATTCAGACTTCTACATTATGAAGCCTCCATTTCTTTTAGCTGATCAGGTCTCATGGCAAGTTGTGGTCACATGTTTTGTCTTCAGTATATCTGTGAAAGGCAGAAATTTATTTAACTTTTACCTTATTGTAACAGAGCAGTACGAGCCAGTTTATGCAAAATGGACAACAGAAAGATGTGCCATCTGTAGATGGGTTGAAGATTGGGAAGATAACAAAATTATTATCTGTAACAGGTGCTTTCATCTCCGTCCAATGTCGTTTATAGAACTATTACGAATCATGAATATATTATAACTATGTTCTGACTTATGAGGCTTCAAAGGAAGGAAAGTCATTTACTCTCTCTATATATGCACTTGGTCGTTGTGTAGGTGCCAAATTGCAGTCCACCAAGAGTGCTATGGGGCAAATAATGTTCAGGATTTTACTTCTTGGGTTTGTAGAGTCTGTGAAACTCCTGATATTGAGAGAGAATGTTGCCTCTGTCCAGTAAAAGGCATGTCAACTACATTCTTTGATATAGTATTTTCTGCTGTTTGACCCTTTTTTGCTGTTTATGTCTGTATCATATGCTGTTAAACTTAGTATCAAAGTGGTATGCATTGGATCAAACACACTAATTCTTCACTAAAAACAGCCCATTTTTCAATCATATCAGGAATTCAAGATTTGCTTGACTTTGTTGGGTCATCATTCTACACCAATTTAGGCATGCAATCAATTGTTCCCATTTCATGTTGCTAAGGAGAATCCTCTTATATGCTTCATGCTAATGTGATTATAATCATGATCATGTGTAAAGTCTTCACATTGTGCACTCACAATTTGAATGTCTTCTTTTGTCTCTGTAATTTATCTGCAACGATCATTTCTGCCATGGAATGCTAATTTGGTTTTATGATATGGGGGAAACGCATTGCAGGTGGTGCTCTAAAGCCAACCGATGTAGACATGCTGTGGGTTCATGTAACATGCGCTTGGTTTCGACCTGAAGTTCTTTTCAAAAACCATGAGGCAATGGAACCTGCCTCTGGAATCCTTAGAATCCCTCCCGACTCCTTTTTGAAGGTAACAATTGGCTAAAAGGTTTTCCTGGAATTTGTTATCAGGTGGTTTTAGCTACAAAATTACGTGCTTGTTTTGATAACCACGCAGAATGCATTCTTTAGGGGGACAAACAAAGTACAACACTGTTTTTCCCCTTTAATTTTGCTAATTTGAAACCCCAACGTACCTCTATTACGCTATCTTCCAAACAGCTCATTCTTACAAAATTATTTTCCCAAAGTACTATATTATTCAGAAGTGATTCTACATTAAGTGTCCGAGCATGCACAATATTCTTCCACCTTCAATTCATCCGCCCTTTGATTTTGTTCATATAGTTCGGTGTTATTTAATCATTGGCTCTTTTTTGGTTGGAAATTTTTGTGCTATACTGTTATTACATTGAGTAATTAACTTTCCTATCTACATTGAGTGCAGACTTGCGTGATCTGTAAACAAAGCCATGGTTCGTGTACAAGTTGTTGCAAGTGTGCTACTTATTTTCACGTGATGTGTGCATCAAGAATGGGATATAGCATGGAAGTAAGTTGGATGGTTCTTTTAAATGTGAACACTTCGTCAATATGAAACTGTCGTTTTTTTTCTCTTTTACTCTTTCATTTAAATGTCTATGGAAGTTAGCATTAAATCATATATGGATTACCCCTGCTGGAGAAATATATTAATATTTTTTAAATTTACAGTTGCATTCCGTTGAGAAGAATGGGAGACAAAAAACGAAGAAGCTAATATATTGTGCAATTCACAGGTTTGAGCTCTGTTCACTAAATTATATTTAATATTATTTCCCCTGTGATCTCTCATAATAAGTAACGTTTTGTATGTTAATTTCATATTAGGGTCCCAAAGCCAGAGTCAGTACTGGTTGTACATACACCCCAGGGAGTATTCTCTCCCGGAACATCGCTTCAAAATCACGAGGGATGCTTCAAGGGATCAAGGCTGCTTTCATCCAAGAATGTAGAACTCCTTGAATCTTCAACATCTCAAAGTAATGAGGTTGGGCCACTGTCTGCTGCCAGGTGTCGTGCGTACATAAGGTCTACTAATAAGGTGATAATTTATAATACACTAATTTTTTATTTTTTGTTTTGGTATGCATAATACACTAATTTTAACCATGATAACATCTTCTCTACTCCGTTGTTTTAGGTTATTTTAACGTTATTTTTATCATAAAACATGATAATTTCTGTCTTTTTGAAGAAGGAAATAAAAAATACATAGACATGCTTTTTTGTTTTTATCTTATCTAAAAAATATAAAAGTACTGCTATATTTTTAGGGTATAAGTAATATTATTAATTTTTTAGTAATAATTACTTTTGGTATTTGCTAGTATCAAGAGCTCATTGCTTTCATTATTATCTGGACAAATTACATCTACCAATCTCAAGGTTTTTTAATACTACACTTATTTTCCTCTAATTTTCAATATTATACTTACCTCTTTTAAATAAATTAAGAACATTACACTAATCTCTTTTAATCTTAATAATTTAATTTTAAAAAAATAAAACCATTTAAAATAATTATTTTATCCTTTATTATTTATTTTATTTATATTGAATGCTATTATTTTATAAGGTGTTTGAAAACCTTTAATGAAATGAAATTGAATTCAATTCAATTCTTATATTTGAATTCAAGTACTTAATTTAAAATGTATCTAAAAATAAATTATTTTTATTATTTTTAATATTTTATCCTCATTATTAATAAGTTATTAACAAAATACTAAATTTAAATAAAATTATTTAAATATTTTTATTTATTAAAATTTAATTCTCACAACAAATCATATTTATTTAGATTGGACTTTAATTTCATAATTTTTGTGAATTTCAATTAATTATACGGCTTTCAAATCAATAAAACGAATTCGATCTCGTGGTAGAATTGAATTGGTTCCCAAACTCCCTGATAGTCTTCGTCCATCTCAAAACTCGCCCAGTACCCATCCCCTCCATCTCCCGCCTTCTCCTCTGTCAGCCCTGCAACCCAAATCCAACCAAAGCCTCAACAAGATTAACAATACTAAAGTATTAAGGAATAGTTCCGTAGCCTCTTGACAGCTTTTGAGTGAGCTCTGCAAGTTGGATCCCTCACCGGTCTCGTTCTGAAATCTCCTTGATCACCTCAAAGTTTATCAAGCTCTACAATTCCAGGGTCTCGTCTTCATCCCTCCATTGTTTTCAATTCATTTCGTCTTCAATTTGATGAATATTCTCAATCACTGATATTCCAATTTGTGCAACATTATTGTTCATCCAATCTGTTTTTAAAGCAAATGGGCTATTGCAATTTGTTTTGAAATTTGTAATGTTGGACTTCGCATAACAATTATGCATTAAATCTCTAGCATTGCATTCAGCCATCCTTAATTTGGTTAACCAAGCTTTAGTATTGTGATTATCAGATGCTATGTGGTTTTTGACTTATTAGTGGATTTAACTTTTGCATATTCCTGAAATTATTGTGGTAATTCAGATAAATGATCAAGTAACCCGTAAGAGGTGGGAGATGGAGGGGATGGGTACTTGCTAGAGGGTGGCAGAGAAATATGGTGCTTTTAAGGGTAATTTTGGAATTATAAATATTATTTGGATGTAAGGGAGGTAGATGTAATCTTGAAAACTAGAAGGAATAAGTGTGGTATTGAAAGACTTTAAGGGAGGTGAATGTAATTTGCCTATATTATTTTGGTTTAACCATCTTGATTCCCTACATTATCTTAATTTGGTCTCATTGGATGCATTTTCTCCTATATGGTCAGAGGGATAATGTGCCAATAATGCACTTGCTGGGGGGGCCAAACCTTCATTCTTTAAGTGCTATAGCTGAATTGACCAGCAATGAGGTAATCATTTATATTTTGACGCATTGCTTTTGAAATATACAACTAGTCTTTTTGAGTCGTGACTGCGCTACTTACTTTTGGGTTAAAAACATCTAAATCCTACTTGTTCTGTGATAGGATGCTGAAGCATTTTCTTCTCTCAAAGAACGTCTTCACCATTTACAGGTTAATTAATCTCTCCATTTGCGTCAGTTCAACCGTCATTTCTTTGTGTTAATTTTTAATTTAAAACCATATCTCGTGATTTTTCTAAATTTCAGTGTTTTGGGGTTTCAGAAAACTGAAAACCGTAGAGTTTGCTTAGGAAAATCTGGTATCCACGGATGGGGCCTCTTTGCTCGAAGAGATTTACAAGAAGGAGAAATGGTAACTTACTGTATTAGTATAAAAAAAACAACTGTATTAAGATGTTCACTGAAGTGTATATTACATGCTTACCTGAAGTTTCCTCTGAAAGACAGTTATATATGCTTTGTATGTCTTTCTGCAGGTTGTGGAGTATCGTGGTGAGCAAGTAAGGCGAAGTGTTGCTGATCTGAGGGAAGCAAAGTATCATCTAGAAGGCAAAGATTGTTATGTGAGTCTCTTGTATAAGATTGATTTCTGTGTCTTGTTTCATTTGTAGTTTGTACTCTTATAGTTCTTGTGGTATAATTACCTGGTTTAGACAAGTACACGTTTAGTGTTAACATTAGCATTAGCTGTACTGATCTTAATACCAAATGAAATAAATTATGCAGCTGTTCAAGATTAGTGAGGAAGTAGTAATCGATGCAACAGAAAAGGGCAATATTGCGCGTTTGATAAACCATTGTGTAAGCTATTACCATGAACCTTGTCCTTAATTTTATGCCGAAGCTAGTTGGTTTCCTTGTACATTAGTTCCGTTTTGATGCCAAAAGACAAGAAAAAGCAAAGAAATGTAGGTTATATTATTGATATTGTACTTTTTCAAAAAATGATTCACTCTGATTTGCTGCAGTGCAAGCCAAACTGCTATGCAAGGATAGTGTGTATGAGTGATCAGGAGAGCCGGATTGTTCTTATTGTCAAGACCAATGTTTCTGCTGGTGAAGAATTAACGTACGGTTTGTTGTTTGACATAATAGAATCATAGAATGTGTCATATAAAGCATACTGAAGCTTTTTATATTTTTGGTTTAGCATGAATAACAGTTTTTTTATCTCAATGTTGCAACAGGTATGATTACTTGTTCGATCCAGATGAGCGGGATGAACTGAAAGTTCCCTGCCGATGTAAAGCCCCCAGTTGTAGGAAATTCATGAATTAGGTTTCAGTTTCACATTGGCTCTGTTCGTGGAGCAATTGCAGTTACCCCAAGAGGAAATAATTGTGTAGTGAGCTTTTGCTTTATAATTCTTTTATTTTCTATAAATTCAATATAATTTTATATCATCTTGTTGTATAATACAAAGGAAGATCGCCACCCATGAACTGGGGTCATTTTTGTAACTTGGCTCATGATTCTTGTAATCTTGTATATTTAATTCGTTTGACAAGTTTGCTGCCATATTTGATTGGCCTTTACAAAGGGAAAAGTGAAATATTTTCAACTTGTCTCCTATGAAGTGTTACATTTGTATTTATGCAAGAACTTTTCTTAACTGCCACAATTAACCCACCCAGGTCAATGATTGCTCTCTGTTAGTGCGAACAATGATTTACAGCAGATTGAAGTAGGAAGTTTTTCTCTTTCTGCTGCCAGCTCAACATACCATTTTTACTATTTAGGTTGCACTATGGACCTTTTTAGGCAAATAACATATTTAAATGATTATATGAAAATAATTTTTAAAAATTAGTTTATGAATAAATTATTTTATATTTAACTATAAAGTAACAAAAATACATTTTGTATTTTGAGAAAATGCTTAAGGAACTTTAATTTTTCAAGAAATACTAAAAATGATTTTTCAGAAAATAATTAATTATTCAATCAAAAAGAATAAATGGTTTAAAAAGAAATTTGACTTTCAAACAATTGAAAAAATAGTATTATCCAAACAAATCCTATACAGTTTTGTAGGCCATTGCTCTAGTTCATCTATTTCCCTGTGCTTGATAAATTAAAGTGGTTGGAGTTCACTTTCACTTGACTTTCTATCTAAAATTGCATTGGCCATCATGTTTTTAAATATCTAAAAAAGCACGTCTTTTGCGTGAAATACCATGCATGCTATGTGGGGCAGGATCTGGTTCAGTTTCCATTAGAAGAAATCTCTCCGCAGCTACTGCAATTCATGTCTGAAAGGGATGGGCACCCGACACATTTACCGTCTATCCATTCATTGACTTCCGAATTATATATATATACACCATTTCAGGATTGAAGAATGAGGATAAATGCCATTTCCAAGTGCAAAGATGCAAAATGGTAATCACATTCCCTCATGAAATAGAATGAAATGGGGCAATTTATGTAGTAAGCAAAAATTAAACTATCGAAAGCTTCAAAATACTTTTCAAATCATTGGTCAAGAAATGAGAAATGCAGAAAATGAAAACAGTAAACAAAAACATATAAGTCTTTCATTTCAGTTTTTATTTTTCAATTTTCAGGATTTTGTGAAGGAAATACTAAAATTTGAATCTTATAGTTTTCAAAATTTTCAGTATTTTTTTCATAAAATTTGAAAAATTGAAATTGAAAACTGAAACCAAACATGCCCTAAAAGCTTTAAGATCTTTCTACTTTATGCTCCTTAGAGAGTGTCACTCATTAACCAAACACATAATACAATACCAGTCTATCATCTCAAGGGAAAAGTGGAACTATTAATGTATTAAACTTGAGTTTCACATTGTTCAGCTTCCTTTGATTGTAAGTAATAGTATTGCATTGAAGACACTCGAGAGTGAAAAATGAAAGTAACAAGACAAGCAAAAATTATTCTGTTTCTCAAGCCGAACTTGACTGCTAAAGGAAAATGTGGGTAGTTAAAATACTGTACAAAAAAAAACAGCTTCCCAAGTAGACGCATGTCAAAGAAATTCTCATTTCTTGGCAAGCAACTTCTTTGGAAGTTTTTCCAGTGGAGTCGATTTCAAAAGAAAAAGCCTAGCAGCACGTTCCTCCAAAGTACCTCCACATTTTAACCCACGTGATTGCAGTTCAGATTTTAACCTTTCCATGCCAAGAACCTGTTAAGACCATAGTACGGGAAATACATCAAACTTAGAGAGTAATGAATGGACTTTGACTAGTAATATTATAATTTATAAATGAGATGATTTTAATTGTATGTCTCAAACTAGATGTTTGTCACATAACATTCTATTCATTGGGTTATTACTTGTATCAGCAGGATTCCAGAAAGAAATAGTCCGCTTTAAAGTTATTGCTTGTATCAATTGTTCAAGACTAGATTCATCAAATCAAATTCAAGATATGAATGAAGCAGTATATGAATAGTAACGGGCAAGCACACAACAGAAATAGTGTATGTCCTGAGAATATACCTCAAGCTCTACAGCTGAATTAAAAGCATCAAAATTCAGAGGTTCCTCCAATGCTGGAACACTAGTGCCAGGTGAGCTTTCTTCATGGACAGATGCTTTAGGGTCAAGAGATCCATCAATCTCCATATCATTAAATTTGCTTGCACCAGCCCCATTTTCTGAGCTCACAATATCTAAGGCTTGACTAACAGCTCCATCACAATCCTGATATCCATTAGTTTTAGCACTAACTCCAGAAACTACCAACTCTGAACAAGGCATAGCAGTAGTCTCCATCATCTCATCATGCATCACAGGCTCACCAGCATCACTACTTTTGGCCTGAGTAGTTTCACAATTTGGGGATCCAACAGCTTCCACTTTGCCTTCTATTAGTGTTTCTTTCTCCTCTTCAGATCCACTTTCACAGGAGCCAGTACCAGAAGAGTCTCCATCCTGTTTCCCACCAGTCACTGAACCCGAACTGCCTTCAGCCTTATTTGAGTCTGACTCATTCTGGCTATTCAACACAGTGGATTTCTGATTTTCCCCTTCATCATCACTCTCATCCTCATCAGAATAATCACTATCACTTTCATTCAATTTTCTCTTCCCCTTCCTACATAATCCAACCAGCAAAATTGTCAACATCAATCCATAAAATCCTTTAATGAGTGCATGGGTGTGAGTCTATAATGGCTACCAAGCAAACACATAATTATGCCTAAAACAAAACGTGTAATAATCAGAAAATAATTTTACTTAAACTCCTTATTTACCCTGCACAAGACCATAGCAAAAGTACCTACATCGTATGATTTGTTCCTAAGCACTAAATTCATTAGTGGACTAAAAATGGACCTACAAAACAGCAGCTTCAAGTATGCTCCCTATCAGTTAAGGGAACAGATCATCACCATAATCCAAAATAAAAATCAAACAACCATACACCTCAAAGCAAAAATCTCAATAAAAAACATCTAATCACAGTGACTAACACAATAATCCTTCACAAAACAATACCCAAAAGGAAACACACACACACAAGCACTTACCAAATCTTCAACTTCTTGGCATCAGCTCTATCGTGTGCAGCATCAGAACCCTTTCTCTTACCATTGAGAGACATCAGAGCCTCCTTCACGGACTCAGCAACATCAGCAACACACCGCTCAGACTCCTCCCTATACTTGGCAACATACTTGTGTGCCTCCCCATCGCCGGCACCCTTCTTGCCCTTCTTCATCTGCTTCTTCAGGAACTCCTCCGCCACCTTCTCCAGCCTCCGCTCCTCCTCCGAAGCCTTCCACTCCTCCAGCCTCTTCTCGGCGTTCACGTGCCTCAGCCTCCGACCACTCATGTCCCTGCACGCGTCGAAGTTGCTCGTCTTCTTCTGCCCTGCCTTCGTCGCCGCGCCTCTCAGCAGAGACCCGAACCCACCCTTACCGCCCTTCAGCCGCAAAAGGAGCCGCACCGTCGGGAAGATGTTGCCGCCATCAAGTGAGCACGCGATGGCGGATCCGTCGTCGTTGAGGTGGCGGCAGCCTGTGACGAGGCGCTGGTGGTGCGGCGGGATCCCCGTGAGGTCGAAGAGGCGTTCCTTAATGGAGTTGGCGAAGATGATCGGGGAGGGGAACACTAGGGTTAGGGTTTTCCCGTCCAAGTGCTTCACGAAGAGGTTGTACATCTTGTTGATGCTGTGATTGTTGCTGTGATCCATTTCCATTATTGAATTGTGAATAGAAGAGAAGGAATTGGGTATTTCGGAGACGAAGGAAATTAAGGTTTGGGATACGCTCAATCTCAATTTTCTAGAGAGAGAGAGAGAGAGAGAGAGAGAGAGAGAAGTAATTGGATTGGATTCAACATTGTGGATTTTGAATGGACGGATCCAAATCCAAATAGTGAAGGTGGAATGTATCGGGTACCCGACCCGGCTAGAGCCTGGAGAGGAAGGACAGTGGGCACTAGACGAATTAAAAATAAATAGAGTGCGTATAAAATATAAATAATAACAGCTTGCATTTTTGCAAGTATTTAGTAATTTTCACAAGTTGCACCTGGTCACCGACTTAACTTGATCGTATATACATTTGTTAATTAGAAGACTGACAGAAACTGGGAATAATAAACATAAAAAATTTTGTGGTACATTTATACCTATAAATGGTCTTTTGATTTTTCTTTCTTTCTTGCTTTCTTTTTTTGGGTCAGGATGGTCTTTTGATTCACGAGTGGGCTTTTTTCCTACGCAACTACTTTAGGAAGAATAATTTTTCTGCAAATAAAAAAATGTAAAAAAAAAATGCTGAATGCTTCTAATTATTTTACAAAATTATTAAATAGTTTTTGCATCCCTAATGCAATAAGTAATTTTAGTTTTTTGATGGGTAAGTAATTTATTTTTAAATTAAACATAATTGCTAACAAATTATTATTTTGCATCAAACAAGAAAACTGAGCTAATTAAAGAATTTAATATGTCAATAAATTTTAAAATAAAAGTTCGGACCAAAAACGAGATATTCACAACCCCCCCCCCCCTCCTCCTCTCTCTCTCTCTCTCTCAATAACATGAATGGCACATTGTGGCATTAGTCCAATATTTTCTTATGACCTCGAACTTATAAGTGGAATATACCATATCACAAGGAAGGGCCGGCTAATTATCAAGATACTTATTGTTTATCGATAATAATGGTAATTAACAAGAGGAGATATCTAAATACTTCTGGGCCGGCAGAGCACCATAGGCTTGCCTGACATTCCAGATCACCATACTGCGGGTCATCCAGTTGATGGTTATGGCTCATTGATATTAGCAAGTTTAGTGTGTAAATAATAAGTCTAAAAGTGACTGACTCATAGGTGAATAATAATAATAATAATAATCAATAATCTTTAGTGAATAATATTGGTTCAATTGGAGCTTTTTCTCCTTGACTAGAAGAAACCAGAATTGGAGATCTATCTATCACTTATCAACGGTTAATCATGCATTTGGGATGACATTCGTAAAACCAACTGGTGAAGGCATCTCATAGTGTGTTTGTTTAGCACATCACATGTATAGTGGAAGCAACAAGAGTTATCTAAACTACTGGGGCTCTCTTGAAAATCATGAAGTTTGCATGCATGCAAATGCAAGTAGACCAAACCAATCAAACAATTACACAGACCTCTTTATATTGGGTCCGTAGCTATTTGTTTGCATTGCAGACAAGCAATTGTTAACCTCAGTTGGAGCTTTCCTTAAACTAACGTGTTACTTTCTTAATCAACAATGAAAATGCCAAGAGCAGCAACCATTAATGGCCTAGCTGTGCTCATATCAATTGTCATTCTCCTAGTTTCAAGAAGTGAAGCTGAGGTTTCAATCTCATGCCCCCAAGTGATCTTGCAGGTTGCACCTTGTGCTAGCTTCCTGGAGCAGGGAAACGCCAAGAAGCCATCCCAGGAGTGTTGCAAAGGTGTCAAGAAACTGAATGACGAATCTGGAACACAGAAAGATCGAACGGCTATATGCGAGTGCCTCAAGCAAGCACTGGGCAAGATAGGAAAGTATGATCCCAAACGCGTTTCTCAACTTCCCAAAGAATGTGGGGTGCCTGTTAAACTTCCTCCTATTGACCAGAAAACTGATTGCTCCAAGTAATGTTTTTTAACTTTGGTCTAGTTTAAATTCATATCCTTTCTAACTGCAACTTGGAACTTCGAAGATGATGATAATTATTATTTGTTTCTTTTCTTCGGTCATGCAGAGTATAATCCACATGAAGTAGGACTGTTAATCCCACTGGGAATGTTCGCTGCTGTAACTGGAAATCTGACCAGGAAATGTTACAAGTAGAACAATATATTATATTGTCAAGGATGTACAAGTCAACTATGAATAAAAGAAATATCTTACATATATGATACCTCTCCCATGCCAACCGAACAAACCAAAATATAGTTTTCTTATATACATATATGGGATTGCTACAATTTATTCTTTAGATTATGGACATTATCGGACAGAATATTACACAAACCAGTTTCATCATCAAGAATACAAAATGGACTATAGTTGTCTTACAAAACCAGCATAATTTACAACATTTTCCGAGGGAATTTGCCAGTACATATCCACGTCTAGCTGTTTAAGGAATTCTTAAACAACATTTTCAAATTTATATGCACACACAATTCTACGGAAATTGGACACGTTTACCACGCTCATATTTGCAACTATAATTTCTATCTAAAATAAGATTTGCGCTGCAAACTCTCACTCCCCACTAGTGTTTCTGAGCAGAGAAATCTGGCTCAGATGGCTTCTGGGGTAACAGTGGAAGTGGTCTCTGTGGCATTCTGTTGCGTTCGCCATTTTCTCTCAAGTTTCTTAATGCATTGACAGCAAACCTTGATGCATAAAGGGTTGCACCAAGGCTTAGAGAGGACCCATCCTCATTTGCAAAAGCACCCTGTTGCCTGTCTTCTGCTTCAAGCAATGACCTCTCAACCTTCTTTTTCCAGTATCGACGCCAAGCTACTTGTATGAAACAGGCAGCCCATGTCTTCCATTGCATGGAATAGAACCTGGAAACACACATTGTTGGATGAGTTACTGAAGCATGTCATCTTATGTCTTTCTACTTTTTAGGTTTGAAGATAGAATTGATGCTAAGATCTTTACCATAACCCCATGCCCAAAGCATCTGTGCTACACTCAGCTCAACTAGTGCTACCATGAAGAATGGTTCCTACTATGAGGTTGGTCCTCATGTAGTTTCTATAACTGATCTTATTACTAAAGAGTTTATAATCTTGATGTTGAAAATGAGTTTGATGGGACTATACATATTGAAGCATATTACTCTCAGAATCTAAACGAAGTTTATGGTTTTGAATTATTTATGCAACTCATTTCCCATGGTGCAACAGTCATCCACAAAAAAGGTAATGATGCACGAGTAAAGAAGAAAAATACGAAACATGATATCAGGCCTTGCCTAAAGGTGTGCTGGATCTGCTTGCTTTGAAGACGTTGAAATTGGGAAGCAACAAACTTCAAGTCATCAGCCATGAGAGCAAATGCTTCAACTTCTGATATAGTTTCTACTGTTCTAGTTGAGGTGGGAAGATTTGTGGAGGAGTTAGGATCCAAGGCCCAAGTTAGAAGCTCCTCTCCACAGAAGTCACCAGCCTTGAGAAGGAAGGAGTTGAAGAAACCAGTTCTTCCACCATTTGTTGTCATGGTTGAAAGGTTTCCGCATAATGAAGAGCATCTCATCAACTGGATCTCCTTCACGAACAATGTAGCTCTTCTCTGTATAAAGGACTGGCTTCAGTCTATCACACATTGCATCCAACAGCTGCTCATCCATTTTCTCAAACATTGGCACCTAAAGCAATAGGAAGATAAAATGTTCATCATCATTACACATGTACATTATAGGCAGATAAAAAGATGCGTAGTTGGGGTATGATTATGGATGATAATTGACACTCACTTTTTTAACTAAAGCCAAGCAGAGATGACGCCTTATGTCCCTTCTGAGATCTTTAGGGAGGGTGCGAATCAAAGACTCCTCTTCAACGCCCCTATTTTCTTGCCATTTGTATTGTTCATACCGTCTAACTCTTTCCTTCAACTTCTCAGGTAGCATACGGTGGGACATCCACTGTTCTGCATCCCATCTCTTGACTCTCATCTCTTCAACTCTAACAGTTGTAGATTGCAAATATTTCTGTTAACAATATTTAACACAATCCATGAGTCCATTAACTAAGAGACCGAACATTGATAGCTTTAAAACTCCTAAAATCATGCATACTTGGTTTTTAGCAGAAGGCATGGAGCCAGTGGTTTGGGACTTGGGGTGTGTATAGTTAAGCTGATTTAAGGTTTAAATGAGGCCCTTCACCTACTTGTTCTATTCCATCTCAAACACTATTCAGTTTGGGAAAATAAAAAGGTCTCAGGAATATCTCTGTTTGGGTATGTGTTTTTCAATATACATCCTTCTTCCTATTTTTAATCGAAGTTGAAGGAGTCAGCAAACTTGGATAAGAATTAACTTTTCATGTACCAAATATATATCAGCATAAACTCATCAGGAATCACAAGTGCATCAACTGTAATTTTGCAACCTACAAATGGATAAATTCTTAGGTAGAAACTTCCTACAAGAAGCTCTCAAATCAAACTACTACAAGCTCTCAAACCAATACTTCACATGTCTAAGCTTGTGAGGGCCATGTTAAACATACGCCCATTTTAAATGCTCCAAAGTCAATCCATGCGTAACAACAACACAAATATATGCAAGATTGCCCATGATCTAAGAGTTCAGACTAGGTATTACCTGCATGTTTCCAATAAGCAATGCGAATAAAACCAATCCAAAAACGGCAATGAAGATCGCAAAGGCTATCTCCACAACATAAGTACTCGTCTTGAGATTTTGTCCAAGAGAACTGAAAAGAATGACAGAATTTCTTACTTTTCTCATGCTTTGCCCCCCATCTTCTAATAAATTGCACTAACTTTTCCACTATAAGATGTCACAAATACTCATAAACCCATAAAAAATTGGGATCAAATTAACATAGGGATATTAAAGTTCCATATTTCATGAAATGTGAATTATGCATTTGGATGAGACAAGAACACAGAAGATTATTCACCAACCTCAAATTGCGCAAACCCCACCAAAAGCAGTAGAAGAATTTCTCAAGAAAACGTGCCTTTGGATCTACCACACCTGAATTTAAAGCATCATAAAATATTCCAAAATTGAAGTTTGTTTGGTCTTTGATGTCATCAGGGTCAATGACAGGGCAACTAGTATTGAGAAGTGATATGAGAGTTAGAGTTTCATTGTAGTGTCCACACCCCAGGTATGATTCAGGAAAGCGCGAATCATTCTTCATTGCTCTGCGCCAGCATCGCAGCTCTGATTCTACTGAAAGCAGATACCAGTTAGCTCCAACCACCTGGTAAGCCACATAGATTTGGTTTTGGTGATCATAGAACTTAGCATGATGACTAGGAATATGGATAAAGTGATCTGAACAAGTAACAAAATCAGCTTACATGACTGGCTAGCATATAAAGAAAAAGATTTAAAGCAGCTCCAGCCCATGCTGTCTCAGTCAATATACCAGAGGTTCTAGTTACTTCTTTGAATACTGGCCAGATCCGCAGAAGTCTTGGCACATACTGGATTATTACTATATACTTCAACAAATCCTTTGCTACAAATGGAAGTGAACTTTTCAGGTTTGGAATTACAGCTAAAACGAGCACCTGAAGTGTTAAAGCAACATCAAGGTTATGATTTTCACATCAAAGTGAACTGAAAAATATTATTACAAATGCCTCCATTTTGACTACCATGGTAATTATCATAGGAAAATACTAAGGTACTACTACTGAGGCATTAAAATCGTTTCAATGTCCTATTAAAAAAAGTAATAAAATTCATCCATGTAGTTAATTATTGAGTTTAGGGTCACCCATCAATGGATGAGAAAGATGATGCTGGTGATTCTGTACAAACTAGGGCTACAGATTAGCCTGCTGCATCATGTGTATCTATTAACATTAGACAATTGGCTGCTAATGATGTATAGAAAAGGCACTTCATACTCAAGTAAGAATGAATTGAAGAGGGAGATACCTGTGGAAGTGGAATAATTGACAGGATGTCAATGATGAAATTCGAAGTCATGTATCTTTTCATTATAGCCACAGGATCATCAACCAGCTCACCCCTTCCAAAAACACGTGAAGAAGGGGCGATAAACCCTGTTCGAAACTGAAAGATTATGCGAAGAATGTAGAAAAGATCAAAGAATGTCCGAAGAACGCTAGCAGTAATCCGCAGTGTTCCATCCAAATCCAGGCATTTCTCTTCACCCCTGATCTCTGGAATGTAAAAGAACAGCGGGTCCACAGAGACTGCCATCACACATGTGGCCACAAAAATCTTGTTCCATTTCTGAAGGAATGCTCCTTGTGGATCAAGAATTTTGCTCCTAGAAGCCATTTCTTTTGTTTTTCCATTAGTCACAGGATGGACAGTTGAAGGTTTCCTCAATTTCTTGAACTTCTCCGAACCACTCTCAAGTCTCCTTCCAACACTCTTCAAAACAGCAGCTACACTTGGTATCTTTTTTCTTTTATGATCTCCACCATTAACAGAACCTTCCTGCTCAACACTATAAGATGACTCTGATCTCCAGTCCTCAAACCTGAAGAGAAGAAGTATAAACTTAGTAGGTAGGAAGTGTGTATTTATCAGATACATGTAATGTAAGCATCGATCAGTTGACAACTACATACTCAAAAATCAAATTGATCTCATTATCAAATCAAATTAAAACCAGAAAACAAATGTAGCAACAGAAACGAACCTCACAAATTTAAGTCCCTTTGTTGTCATGATTTAACTACTACTTATGCCTCCACTGAGAACTAGTGGCAGTAAGCTTTACAGGAAACACTCTGTTCACAGGAGCACAAGACTTAGGCCTGCAAAATCCAACATTATATCAGGAACTTATTCTCTTCCAACATTAAATTTTTAACTCATTAAAGTTATGGTTACAAAATTGTAGCCACCAATAATTAAGCTCAAGTCAAGTCAAGTCAATCTCCAAAGTCAAGCACCCACAATCACATCCCCAACCAGGGTCATAATGAATTTAGAGATAACCATACGACACGCCAATTTGATTACTGACATATGATGGAAAATGACTCAATAACACGATCATACGATACGAGCCAAAAATCAAACCAATCAAAGAGTTTTTAGACTTGGGCGCTTTCTCATCTATCAAAGACAAAACTCATTTCAGACCCGAAGGATAAACATGAACAGGATGATTCTGTGTTTGGTTTCTGAGAAACCAATAAAGAGAACAACTCTTAAAAAGGAGAAAGATAGCTGAACAAAAAACATGCTCTGTTTTCTTTAAGGAAGAAGGTAAAGGAAATATAGCAGAGAGTAAAAGGAAAAAAAAAAAAAAAAGAAACTGCACGAACCTTAAATATGTCAAAAACTGTTTGGTAAGTGTAAAGGGTTTCCGACGCTAAAGTTTGAAGTGCCCATTATTTATCTGTCTGGTGGAACCAAATGTTAAGGCAAAGAAAGAACAGAGGAGTTGAGCAGAGCATAAACGTTACGGTGCAGTTAGTAGTTTCGTAGACCAGTTTGTTTGAGTTACTTGTTCCTTCGACGTAGGTAGGAGGGAGCTTCGCAGCATCAATAATAAATAAGGGTTCAGAAAGAGATGTTGATAATGATTACGACGGCCATTTTGTTGGTTGCAGAGAAAAAGGAACAAGAGAAAGTGCAAGGAAAGAAACAAAGCTAGCGAAGGACGAAGAACTTACAACTATGACTGAGTCGACGATGTAGTGTTAGAAGAGTCAAGTCAGCACAACTTCGAATGTTATTTTTGAAAAATAGTTATATTATTATTATATTACCATACTAAATAACCAATGCTCACCTCACAGATATATTCTTAATAGATTTATTTTTTATGAACTAATTTTTTTTTATAGGGAAGACATCAAGACTAGCGACATATTTGATTGAAAGATAAAATAGGAGGAAAATTTTTATAAATAATTTTTATATATGAAATTTATTTATAAAAAATTTATTTAACTTTATTTCTTAATCAAACATATTCTAGAAATTATTTCTTGGAAGAAATAAGAATCAAATGTGGGACATTTTAGACTCAAATGAGATATAATTCTTAGGTGTTAAGACTTTTTTTAACCGATATATTTACTATTTATCACATTAATTCTATAGGTTTTGCATGCTTATTTAATCAGTTATTAGTACCTTTGATACAAAATTAATATAAAAACAAACAATAAATTAGAGTATTGCGTCTTTCAGAAAGTTAATATGATAAATAATAAATCAATTATTGCTTGAAATTCTCTATTCTAAGAGGACTTCTTCAACCAACAACTCTTCATATCTTTGAACATGGCAGTATATCACACTTTAGAACATTCGGCTGCCGTACGCTGATGCACGTATACAGTACAAATTATAAAATCTACAGAAAATATTGTAATATAAGCATACTACGTATACAGAACTGATATTCATGAAAACACTAAAAAAGAAAAAAAAAACTTTACTCATGCTGGTCTCTTTCCTCGGATTGATTAGCAACAAAACTTTGATAATTAGAAGGATAGTTGGTTTTAAAATGCTCCATTATTAAACTTCGTTGACTGCATAACTTGATTATTGCTTTTGTTTAAAATTTTGTTGGTTAACATGTCTGTAACTACAAGTCTATTTATTTATTTATTTACTGTGTTTCATTTGAAAGTAAGATTTTAAATATCAAACAGATTAAACGATTCCAAAAAAAAGAAAAATGGAACAGATCAGAAAGGTATTAAATTTTATGATTTTTCTAAAATTGTATGTAGATAGCCAGAAATTATGAAAACATTAAAGATATTATTTAAAATGTATTAAAGGAAACGTTTAATATTATGTTTAATTTAATACGTAACTCTTTTAAAATTATCCTTTAACAATGACTAAACATTGAGAACAGTATAGAGGAAAATGTTAAGACAACTATAAACTTATCCAAAAGAACATAGTATAATTATTAGCTTGATGAGTCATACAATTTTATTTCATCTAATAATCATCGTGACTTTTATAAAAAAATTTGTATTTATTTTTCTGGATCTATAATAATAAGCTCTAGTATAAAAATACAATTTTAGCTTTATGATTTTTTTTATTCAGTTTTCAAAAGGTTACCATATTTTAGGATAGAATAAGACGGCAAGGAGAAATTTTGTGTCATAAGGTCAGAACTGCTTCTCGCGCAGAAAAACTCGTCACTTGTAAAGAAAAACTCATTCCACTTTATTCATGCATGATGTAATCAAATAAGAGAAAGTATTAGCTTATTAAAAACAAAGAGAAAGTATTAATGAATAATCGATTATATTAAACTACTTGATAAAGTGGCAATTTAGTTAAATGCAGACATATTTTCTGATAATTTTGACTATATAATTACTTTAAAATAATTTAAAAATATATCACTTTGCAAAGATGGAGCTGGGGATAACCTGAGGAGATATTTGTCAGAATTCTTGCTTAGAATGCATTTTCAAAACGCAGAAACAATAAGTTCTTATTATCAGTTTAAACTTATTATTCAAGCATTAACAATACAACCGCTAACGCTTTTTTGTCAAATTTTTCTTTTCTATATCTCGTGGATCAAAAGATACATATTTTTATTAACATCGTTTATCAAACTTTACTACGTAATACAAGAGAACTTGTGAAAGAAAATCCAAACTTTTTGGAGTTATGATAAAGTAGCTTACACGTTATTTCCATTTTTGTTTCGTGTAATCTTTATACATATCCTTTCCCAAAAATGAAACCTTTTTGTTTTTGGTGCGGAAAACAAGACTTATTATTCCTTCTATTTCTGCCGTCAAACACCATAATGATTGTGTTGTGCTCAGTAGGCAGTGATAGCGTTTATACACTGCGTCTGTTATATGTCTATGACCACAATAAATACTCTATTAGTTGGGGAGAACAAACGTCAAACCCATGAGCCCATGAACTGATGCACACATGTTACACATTCCCAAAAACAAACCAAGTTCCATCTCAAAATTCCACCCTATACAAACAGAAACAAGAGTTTATGATTTAAAAACCTCTATTAAATTGCAACTACATCTCCAAAAGGGTAAAATGATCATGTGAAAATCTGGAATACAGTAATAGAATCACATCAACATTCACATTGACCAGGATCCAACCTATATATATATACATATCCAAATGCATTAATTACATCCCTCAGTCCCCAGCTATTCCAAATAGCAATTTTCCAAAGAATGCAAAAGATAACAACTTCTGCTAACAATTGATATTTTATTTACTATCTTCACGCTGATGATATACTTCAGGCTGCCTATGCTCTGGTAACAGTAAGCTTTTATGCCAAGCCAACTAGATGACACATTTATTAATCCTAATTTTACCTAACCTAACAATTTTAATGTGAATAAAACACAACTTGCCTCACCTTCACTTAAGCTCTCTCCTCATCTGACTGAGAGCCTGGGGGCTCAGAATTAACAAAGAAGTCATCCACTGAAATAAAACAAAGCTACCTTTGTTACAATTAAAATTTGAACCTCAACTTTAGAAGCTAAAAAGCAATAACAGAAACCAGAAGCTACCAAAAATCGACAGCTTAAAGAACAAAAACCATTTTTATTCATTCATATCTAACATGCTTTGACAAATTAAGAAAATCAGCATCCATCAAAATGTGAGTTGAGATGCAGTCCGCTTGTATGTTGTAAGATCTAGTTCTAATTTATGCCACGGGTCAAGATTGATGAGAACGACTTTGACTTATATGCCAGCCCCAAGGATGCTTTGCGTTGAACATTAAACACTTTGTTAGCCCATTTATTGGCGCAGGACATAACCAAAGGAGCATGCGTGCCGCGTGGGTGGCTTCACTTATTTACAGCATTAATTATGTTTTTGTGATTTTGATATTTTTAATTGTACCTTACTCATCTTAACTGTCTAAATTTCCTTACCAAAAGTTGTTTAAATTTCTATCTCTCCATTATTCAATTCTTCATGGTATTTTTCATGAGTTAATACTCAATTTAGTTCTTAACTTTATACTTGTAATCATTTTAATCCTAACTTTTAAAATAAGTCAAATTAATCTCTAACATTGCAAAATATGAGTCAAGTTAGCCCCTCATCTCATTTTTATTTAATATTTTATCAATTAAATGGTAATGTATAATGTTAAGTGATTCATTAACATATCATGTGTCATCTACTGTATAATGAAGTTTAAAATAACTAATTCTAGTATCTAAAATTGCACAAAATAAATTATTTTATGACTTAAAAAGAAAATTTAAATGACTCATTTTATGTAATTTTAGACATTAAAATGAGTCATTTTACACTTAATTCTACTTTAGATAATATAAAGTATGCCAAGGTATCACTTAATATTACATATCATCATTTAATTGATGAAATGTTAAATAAAAGTGGGCTGAAAGACTAAAATAACTCACATTTTACAATGTCAGGGATTAATTTAACTCATTTTAAAAGTTAAAAAATAAAATGACTCATAAGTGTAAGTCGGGATTAAAATGAACATTAACTCCATTTTTCATGCTCTCCTAGTTTACCTAATTCTTGAGAGTTGAAACTGATTTCTATCTAAATCATTTCACATTCTAGATGCAATGTCATCCTTGCAAGTATAAATATGTATTCTGAAGTCTTCATGGCTGTAAACCTGCCAACCTGGCGTGTAAGAAGTCCCTATCATTTTATATTGAAGCCTTGGCTACTCTTTTTCCCAAGGAGTAACTTCGCACCTCCACCATTCTGCTGAGGTTCAGAATCTAGTATATCTTGTTTATTGTAATCTATATCTATTTTGGCCTCTATTATTCATTTACGATTTTGTTTTAAGAGAAAAGAAAAGAAATATGTATATATTTACCATTACCTATGTCCTTGTGATCCGAAGATTCAAGCAAAATATCTGAATCCGATTGCATAAACGGTGAACCAGGATAGTTTCCTAGAGCTCCCAGATCTGCAAAGAAAGACAATTCATAAACAAAGCATGAGATGGCCACAAATGGTAAACCTTAAAAACATTACAACAGAACTCAAAAAGGTCTCAAGCTTGTCATAATGTGTAAACTCAAACAACTTCACTACAGATGATGACCTCCAAAACTTTGATTGATATCTAAAAATAACCAGAGAGGAAAACGATAAATTACCTCCCAAGTTTGACAAATCTGCCGTTAGATCAGATAGGCTAAAATTCCACTGAAATTGATCCAGCGATCTGGAAATTCCGGTGCCATTATCTGGTGCAAGTTGCAGTCCTACAGAACTTGTCACATCAGACGTAAATGCCGTATCAAGAGCAGATGAATCTGTGCACATTCCTGATATTTCTGATGCAGTGAATGGGAAATGGCCACTGGATGCTACTGACGCCGGGCTCACTGGCATCTCTGACAAGGATGACATTGCACCATTTGGTGGAATGGCAGGAGCCATATCCACATCGGTGGCACTGTGGTCCATCACCATACTTAACAAGGACAAAAGCAGCTCCAATTAGCAAAATTTCTATCAAGCGAATAACTAAAAAAGAGGAAGAGGAAGATGTTGCTCCACATTCCACCAATTTAACGAACATCTCACTCCAAGCACAATGCGCATAGTCAGGAAACACCCAAAAGGGACAGAAATAAGTGTCTAAGAGATACTTTTACTTGGCCAACTCTCCTAAAGGCTTAAGCTATTTAG
Organism: Dalbergia oliveri; assembly: GCA_030441495.1. Taxonomy (NCBI): domain Eukaryota; kingdom Viridiplantae; phylum Streptophyta; class Magnoliopsida; order Fabales; family Fabaceae; genus Dalbergia; species Dalbergia oliveri. The sequence goes on from JAMLFY010000008.1 coordinate 1,790,669, forward strand.
CTAATGGCATTTGATTGGTTGCATATATCTAACGAGTAACTCACTCTGGATGGAGGATTTTTTTCACTGAATATTGTGTAGGAAACCACAACATCAAAGTTATAAAGCCTGCCAACAAGACCATAGTCTAAAACAAGCACCTAGAAACAAATTATCAATCAACCCATCAAACAGTTCATTGATGAAACCAGTTGTAGCTTCTAAACGCAGTCATTTACACATTCCTGACAAACTTGAATACAAATACCAGCTATGCAAGCCCAATGAGAAAACCCCACAAGGCCAAATTAAAATAGCAGACCTTTGTCCAATGATTGAATAAAATAAAAAAGAAGCATGTGGAGTTGAATAAGTACTCACCCATTCCCAGAATTTGTCTGAATGGGATGAAAGTTGCTTGGTGCAGGGACTCCCTTAACCACATGACCTGATATGCCACCACCCATGGAGTCATGATGTGGTTGACCAGCTGCTGGAATGGAAGGCTGCTGTAGCACTGGGTATCCCATAGGTAGGTTGTTGACTGCACTGCATACAAATAGTGTTGAAGAATAACAGGACAAAAAGGAAAAAGATAAGAAAATAACTGAAGGAAATGTACATATGCAGCAACAAAGAAGATACGTGGTGAAGCTTAATCTGATGCTAAGAGCAAAAGCAAGCAAATTTAAAAACACAATTATCCATTAGGTTATGAACCATTGTTCTCGTGCTTCTCGATTCATAAAAGGGAGGGAGGTGCCACTGGTGAGTAGCATAATACATACTCATAAGGCTTCTCATGATAGGAATCACATATCTTAATGATACTACAAATCATCAAAGCCTAGATGAGTTCAAAGAACTTCCAATAACCCTACGCATCTTCTCACTATTTGTTCTTTATAATACTAGGGACAAGGAAGTGTGTATCAAGACCTTTTCCATTAGAGACATGGTCTGCTCCTTTTTGCTGACTAATATTTTAAAAGTGTAGCAGGAATAATAGTCAGAATAATTATAGCTTACCATAAGAAAGGAATGTTGATATCCCTAAAAACTTACATTTTACTCAGACTCATACAAGAGGTGGAGAAAATTTGGGCTTCAATATATAAATACAGTGATATATGGCAAGATTTACCAGGCATTGGATGGATTCCATTCTGTATAGGGGCCAATGGAACCTTTGCAGGCAAAGGATACTTCATCAGATGATATTGATGCTCAAGCAAATGATTAAATAGAAGTATTTGCTTTTTCAACTTTAGCCTGATATAGTAGGCCTTAAAGAAATCGGCGTTCTCTTCTTCCAGCTTCTGCCATACTGAATTTAAAATAAATAAATAGTCAAACAGATAGCAATGGGACCTGCAACTGCTTTAAAAGGAAAATTAATAAAAAAGTAGCCAATGACATTTTTTTTCAAAAGCAATAAGTCTCAACTATAAATTTATGCTTATTTCCACATCCTTGACTCATGAAACAGAAAATCATTCTATTCAAATTAAATTTGAACAACTTATGCAACAGACTATTTATATTATTATTAGAATGAAAAATATAAATTGCATGACAGAGATTTTCACGATGGATACCCAGAGTTGTAAATCCAGGATCTATCTTTGCTCGTGTCAAGAGTGTTTTCACCACTTCATCTTTATTCATATATAATTGTAGGCACCTTTCAATTAAATTCTGAACCTACAAAATTTGTTTGAAATACTTATCAAAAGGAGGAGGAAAACAGATTAGTTCATATAATCTTCTATAAACTATCCTGTAAAAGTATGAGAGATAGAAAGCAAGCTGAAAAGTATGAAGTCAAATGTTTCACAAAAAATAGATTGCCTTACAAGCTCAATGTCTTGCCTTGAAACTTTTTTGCTATCATTGCTTGAAGCAGAGGCTGAACCTGCACCTGCAACAGGATCATCAGTTGTGTGATTGTTTGGCTGTTCACTCTGGGATTCATGAGAAGCTTGGGTTGAGGACTGTACTTTTTGCATGCTCTGTCCATCCATAAAATGTTTACTTAGTTATAATAACAAACCCCACTAATGTTTTCCTGTTAGACAAAGTTCAGGTAAACCAATAATAATATGGATTTTGATTGATTGAATTAAGTAGTTTCATTAATGCAAATCTATCCTTTCACCAGCAAACACCGCGACATGCATTCAAAATCTTTTCTGGTTATAACCACACTACAAGAAAGAAGAATAACAGACATTCACATACTTATTGACCACCAATTTGGTCACATGACTGATGAGATATGGAAATGAGGAAATCGTTGTGGTTTGGCCAAATTAAGTAACAACATAAAGGGGAATGAAATGGGGGAGAACCTCCAAGTTCTACATTTCAGCTGAAAGCAACCTGACCACATGGGGAAATTTAGGACACGACCAACTGCAACTCTCCAAATCCAAGATAATTTGCAACTCTTTGAATTCAAGATAGTTGAAGCAGGTTTTCATGTGAGACAAGAATAGTAATGAGATTGCACAGCAACCCCCTTTGAGAACTAATAATTCTTGAAGTAACAAACCAATCTAAAAAGGAATCTAAATCCATCTGAGAAGTACCCTGCTGTATATGGATGTAAAACTTAAAAATTTTTAGGGAATCCAAATTACATGGAGATTCAGCAGCTACAATCGAATTCCCATAATTTACAAAATTCATTGGTTGGAATGTGGATCATTAACTTAGGCAAAATAAAAATTTAATTTATAATTTAACTGCAGCACGTTAAGAAACATGTTGAATAAATACAATAAATATAAATAATAGCAAAATCGAAGACGTTGAGTAATAGTTTTCTTTTCGAAGGGATGTATAGCCAAATAGTGACTGCAATTGAGAAGAGACGTCCGAGCAAAACACCATATATGATATCTTACAATCAAGGATCTTCAGCAATCATGACGTAATACTATCAAAACAGCACAAGCAACCGAAAAACCACAATCGATGAAAGTATGAAAGAAAGCCTTTCACCAATGAACAGTGAGTATCTGCAACGATTCAAATCAATGAAGCAACAAACAAACAAACTATCCCATCGAATCTGAAGGAGGAATGAGAAGTAGACATACCAAATTGAGATAACACAGATCTCAATTATTGTGTAAACAAGTCCAAATGCCTCGACGCAAAGGTTAAGAGTTCATATAAAAGCACCTCCTCAGTCACAGTGGCAGACAGTTGCGGAATCTCCAACAGAAAGACAGAGGAGAGCGAAACGCGGTTTGTGTCGGTGAATTCAGAAAGGTTCAGCCCCTATTTAACTAGTCGTATCATGTAACGGGTGCAGCTAAGAGGAAGGGAATGGAATTGAGCGAGCGAGTGAGTATTTGAGTTCAGCTCAGCTCAGCGGTTGTTAGAGAGAAGCTTGTCGATGGAACGAAAGTGAATACTGAACAGCAGCAATGAGGAGGATGAAGAGGTTTAACAGACAGATATTTTCAGAAGTGACAGTTCAATTCAATGGGTTGCTGAAATTACAGTTACAGACGGTGAAGGTGAATTGTTGACCTTCAAAGCAAAGGTTAATTAAAGGGAATTGTTATTCCAGATGGTGAATTGCTGATATTATTGTACATTCTTCGAACAACTCGATCCTCGGCTTCGGTTGGAGCAGTCACCAGTCACGAGGTCCCTGTCAGTGCCTTAACGCCGAGCCAACACCCACGCTGACCAACCCACATATATTATTTTATTATTATTATTTTTCTAAATTGTCTTATATTTTGAGTTTATTGAGCGAGCTGTAATTAAACTTTTTTTTTAAAGTGAGACCTTAATTTAGTCTTTTAAATTTATAGTAGGAAATAAATTAGTTCTTTATAAAATATTTGAAAATCTTTAAAATTTAATTCTATCAATAAATTAAATTGAATTTCATACTTTTGAAGTAATTTAATTGAAGAATTGAATTCCCATGAGAATTAAAGTTCAATAAAACTAAAGAATTGAAATTAGAACTAAATAGATGTGATTTAGTGTGAGAATTGAATTTCAACAAACGAAAATATTAAAATAATCTTACTAGAAAATAATGTTTTGTTCCTAACCCTTAATGAATGATAAAATAGTAAAAATAATTAAAATAATTTATTTTTAGACTCATTCCAAATTAATGAATTAAATTCAACTCTTTAATTTACTAACTTATTTCAAATATAAGAATTCAATTCAATTTTATCTCATTAAAAGTTTCCAAACGCTCTGGTAGAGTTAAAAAATCACATACTAATCCTAATCCTCAAATTTTATAAATTGGGACAAGTTAGTCATTTTATCAAATTATCATCTGAATTGTGTCTATTAACTTATTTACATGTATTATTAACTTGTTTATGTGTATTGCAATGGATCTCAACTTGCTTCACTCCTCTAAACTAGGTTGTTTAGCCTTCTTCATCTTCTCTCTATGGCTGCTATTAAGAAGAAAGAATTTAATTTTAAGTTATCATTTATTTTACACAAAACAAATAGTGAGATAATTATAACTCATTATAAAAATTAATGGTATACTAAACAAGTCAATGAAATATATGGATATTTTCATTAATTGTTCATATAATAATTTGATGGAGGGCTAACATGTCCTTATTTGTGAAATTTGAGGGATCACAATGGGATTTTCTAAATATGATAAACTAATTTATCTTTCATTATAAATCTAATGGAATAAATATGTTTTAGTCTTATTTTTTATAAGCTTGATTAAGAAGAATAATGTCTAAGCATATTTACATAAAAAACAAAGTGTTTGGTGGGAAGGATAGAGATATAAATAGAGACAATGGAAATAATGAAGACATAGACATAAATAATAAATATATATAGGGATATTATTGAAAAAAAATATTAAATTTCTGCTATCTATCTCCATTGTCCCCTTTTTAGAGGTACATAAATTTTGTGTTCTTTGTCAGGAACAAAATTTTCCTGTCCCCTATCCTCCTCCACGTCAAAAGGTTTATGTCTCTATGTCCAGTTTCTCTATATCACTAACAAATGCACCTAAGTGTTGTAATTTGAAGAGTGTATCACGCCTCTTTTCAATATAGATTTAAATGTTCTATATTTATAAGATTATAAAAATTAAAAAAAAATCATAAGGAAATCAAAACATCTAAATTCAAACACCAAATGGAGCGATAAAAATAGAACAAATGAGATAAAAGAAATCGATAACTACCACCAAAGAATAATTAAGTATTTCAGCCCCTTCAAACAATATCACATAATGAAAGATCACACAAATAAGAGAAAATAAGGATTACTTAAGACAAATTAAATGTTATTATTAAGAAAATTTCTTTTTGATCGTTATTACTTATTAGGGGCCAATAACAATATAACTGGGCAAAATATGTAATCTTTTTCAACCATCAAATCATTTGTATGATGTAGTATAATTAAGGTTATTGGGAAGATGACAATCACATTTCGCCTTCTCCTTTCCTAATTCACCTTGCCTAAAATCAATAAAAGGGGTACCTCAAGCACTCCACCAAGGGTATCAGTGTTGGTTTTAGGTTTGAGTGTTAGGGATTGAATGAGTATCTGTTACCATTTGAATACCTTAGGAGGAGATCTGAGCCAGGTTACCACTATCATCATTTTTTAGGCTAGGTTAGTAGGCTTAGCATAAACCCACATCCTGAGGTCATGGGAATAATGGGTGACCGTGGGTGTATGGGTTTATGAGTGCCATATTATGAGATAATAGCTTCCTGGTCTTGAAACTGGGTTGGATCATTAGTCATGTGATGTAACCAAGGCTGAAGGCCTTATGTTTAGCTGTGCGCTCTGGCTTATGACTTTGGGACCTTGTGATTTCATATCGTATTAGGCCTTAGCCTTCGAATCTTCATATTGGGCCATGTCCAATACGGGCTCAATTTGACCATAACATCATCTATTTTAAAATTAAACTAGTGGAAAATCATCTAATATTTCAATAAATTAAATGAATTGTATTGCGAATTGAATTATAAAAATTATCTATATATCTATGCATCTATGCCACATAAAATAAAAGGGATTTTCCTTGATAACTACCCATTTAATGTCCAAATTTTTATCCATAACCCTTATATTATTTGTTGGTTACTTATTTATTAGTTCCCTTGATAATTGTTTTTGATAACTTCTTGATAATGTTTTTTAATTTTTCAAAAGCATAGACATTATTTTAATATTGAAAAAATGTGGCTTATAACACAATATCTAATTTACGACACAATAAACTCAACGACTTATTTTGGTATTATTTTTTATAATATTTTAAAAAGCATGTTGGTTATTTCCAATCACATTGGAAGTTAGAACCACAATAACTTAGAAATAAACAACTTGGATTCAGAAATGACAGATATCATGTCAGGAGTCAGGTTTTGTATAGCCTTAGGAGTTTCCAAAACTCACCGGGTAAATTTCGTAAGTGAATCCTACACCTCATTGGAGGGCTATATGATAGAACCATATTCTTGGAATTAAAACTCCGAATGGTTCCTAGAAAGAAAATAAGTTGAAGAGTGATTTTTAATGAATTTTATCAAACCTTTAAGTGTTTCGTTTTAGCCCACAAGTTTATAAAATAAAATTCTTTGATTAAGTTAAAACCCAAATTTTGGATTCTGAGTTGGGATTTTAATTTTTTAGATATTTTATTTGAATCCAAATGGGGTATTTCCTTATTTACATTTATGTTTTGAAGTTAATGAGAAGTAAAAAATTAAGAAGTGTAAATAAGTGAAAGGCTCGCCAGGTTCATTCACCGCCGCCGGTCAAGGTTATAAAAAGCAATGTTTTGGGCTCCAGAACGTGCAGATGCGTTCCCTTCTTCTTCTTCATCAATTTCTTCTCTCTCAAATCCATTATTTAAAAGCTTAAAGGTGAGTATATGCCTATTTGATTAAATCTTTATTTCTTCATAATCAATTTCCTAACCAATCATTTCTTTTATTGTTATCAGTGGGAGTCCTTAATTTTGTTAGGATAGAGCCTAAGAGATTATTAGAGTTTAATCTAGAGTTATAATGCTCTATGAGTTGTTGGTGCCATTTAATCCATTGGTGGGCCCACATACTTCCAACTTCAAACCTGAGTGGGTTTAGATCCTATTATCATGTTATCATTAGAGTTAATTTCAAATTATGACGTGGCCATATGATGTTAGAAATAAAAGCATGAAATATATGTTTGAAAAATCATGGACCATTATTGTTAAAAGTGATTTTTATTAAAGTAAGAGTATAAATATAATTATATTTAGAGTTTATGAAATATTATGATGATTTCCAGAGAGAGCACAAGTATATGATAGGTTTTTAGAGAAATAAGTTTCTTTATGAATATAGAGTTAAATTCAATATGATTCATAACAATTAAAAAATATTCTGTGGCTGAAATGAATGCCTTAAGAGGTGATCCCTTGGGCATGATTTCATAGAACAAATAAGATAAAAAAGAATTTGATGAGTCATATAGACCAAAGCTTAAGTTAAGAGTTTTCATGTTTAAATAATTTTATATATATGAAATTTTACACAAAGAAGAGAGTAAGAGAAATGATTAGAGATGTTGTAATGATTATATGAATTTTAGAAATTTCTTTTGATTTTATATTAGAGCTTGTGAACTCTAGGAGAATACTAGAGAAAATATTTCAATCTTTTTTCAACTATCAAATCAGTTGTAGTGATGTAGTGAAGTAGTGTGTTACTTGGAAAGATGAATTCAACCTTCCACCAAGTCGCTAAGGGCTAGAAATAAATTAGACCTAGTTAGTGCCCAAAGTTTAGAGATATTGTTATGTCACATGAATTGTGCATAACAAGAGATTTGTTTCTCTAGTAGAGTACCGTTTTATGTTTTAAGAGATATTGATGCTTTTAAGAGAATATTTGATTTAAAAGTGTTATGTATATGTCATGATTTCTAATAATTAGAGATGTTTTCTATGATATGATTTCGAGATATTGTATTAAGGATGATTATATATGATTATTTGTTTCTTGATTGTCCCATGAAGGGTTATGGTGATGTCCTACTGAGTTTTATGAAACTCACCCCTCTCCTTCTTCCATTACAGAGCTTGAGCCTTGTATTGCCCTTCCCAACCTCATTCCTAAAATTCCAGCTGGCGCTCATTGAAGTGAAGTATCTTTGGTATTTTGTTTAGAAAAATAGGTCTATTTCAATAAATTAAATGAATTGTATTGTGATTTTATAAAAATAGATTTTATTGATTTATCACATAATTAAAAGGGAATTACATGATTTCATTTCATGTATACTTTTATAGGGATACCCTTATATTTTTGTCACAACTTATTTATTAGTTCCCTTGATAATTGTTTTTGATAATTTTGATAACTATGTTTTAGAATTTTGTGATATGCTATTAATGATGATTATGTTTTCAAAGATCCAAGGTTTCTTAGAAATGGAAATCATGTTTATTTTGGTATATTTTTTTATAATATTTTAAAAAGCATGTTGGTTATTTCCAATCGGTTGGAAGTTCGGAACCACAATCAGGACTCCAGAAATAAACAACTTGGATTCCCAAGCTACTTCCTATTCCCACTCAACAAAATACCACAAAGCTCATCTGCAAATGCAGAGATTAATTCTATAGTAGAAATAAGCAAGAAAAAGAATGTTAACTCGTGTCAAACAATTAAAAAACTAGCATTTTTATTAAATTATCATAACTGTTTGAGAATATTAAATACTATTCAGTCTTTTAAAGATATAAAATACTTTTTTAAAAGACAACAAAACTCAACTGATAATCACTTGATGAAGTTGAAAAAATGGGATTAAACAAATTGAAAATGATTTAAATTAGGTTTTTATTTTTGGAAGAAGCATATCACTTCGATACTACTTTCTAATATATCAATTTAAATAAAAAAATAATTACAATAAAAGCTGAAAATATTAATTTTTCTAAACTTATTTTTAATAATAATTTTAAACATAAATCAATTATTTGTAAAATAATATTAAGAAATATTATTTATACTAGTATTTATGGAATATTGTGTCAACACACTCCTATCTATTATTGAATTGAAACATATACTCCATTTAAATTGAGAATAACATTTATTTAATAATAAATAAAAATATATTAATATATTTTCCTATAAAATATAAATACAAATAATACTACTCATATTATCAAGTATCAACATGTAAATCATACGATTCTGTTGTATGCAATTCAGCCTTTTAGCCATCACCCTTTGCGGCTGCTTGGATGGATTATGGCTCGTGACTCCTGTGCCGCTCACGAGCCACGCGTGCGCTGACACGTGACGGAATTAAAGGCTTCTCGTAAGCACCATTGCTCAATGCTCACTAATACTAAATATACTAATTTCTTTTAAATTTTCTCACAACCTCTGCTTAATTATATATTAAATTACTCGTTATTCTCTTCATTTTATAATAATTATAAACATATATATATATTAATAAAAATAAAAAAATTTTTATAAATATAAAAAATTATATAATTTAATAAAATTATTATTATATAGTTGTTATTCCTCATTGTGTTAATGGGTGAAAAAAATAAATTGCAAAATTTCGATGCACAATAAAAGGCCAAAGTATGGCCAATGGTAGAGCAACACGTGTACCAGGTTTTTGTTTCTTTGTGAACACCCCACCAATGAGAGTGAAGGTTGCTGTGATGGCTGATGTCCACCACCACAACTGACATTCGCATGAATGGTGACACATGGCGTGAAACTATCCGTGGAACGTGGCCAAGGCGTGACCGTTAATGGCATGGAATTTTGCCGTCAAAAATATCTGAGGAAAGGAACGCCTTTCAAAATTCCCGCTAACGTTGTTTTCTTTGCTAGTCGTTTGGCGCCTTTCTTGTGTATATTGACTACAATGCCCATCCAATGGTAATTTTTATGTCCTTTTTTAAAAATTCATATTCAATTTAATATAACACTGGTGTAGTTATTTGATCTAGAAAAATACTTAAATACTTTAGTTTCTTTTTGTTGTTAGATTAGATTTTGATCTCTCAGAAAATATATTGAGAGACAAAAGTTCCTCAAAATTTAAATGTTTTAAATTGGTTTCCCATAATTTAAAAAAGAGAATAAATTGATTTCTTTATACATGTCCATATAACTAAAAAAAATACTATGAAACTAAATGAAATGACCCATTTGTACTAATATTAATTTGGAAAATTTAATCAATATTGAATTTTTTTTCTCATAATACCCTATTAAACAAAGGAGAGAGAATAACAGAAAGAGAGAGTATTAGAAAAAATATTAATAAAGGTAATTTTATACAATCAATTAAATTTATCTACATTCAAGATATTTTTAATAATTTTTTTAATCTATATGCATGATTAAAATTATACACTTATTTGGAATCAGAGAGAGTAGTAAATAAGGTATGATAAAAATTATAATTATTAAATGTTTCATAATAGTCTGCTCATTGTATCAAATGTAAGAAATGTTCACATTTTTAAATAATCATATAACATTGTTGTTATAGATACTATATTTTTTATAGAGCAAATAAATTATATGCAGGTATAGGTGCATTTCAGATAATCTTTCCTAAAAGAGGAAAAAAAAAAAAACCCTTTTCCAACCAGTACATTTATCGGCAATTAAGAACAAGGAATAGTTGAAAATTCAATTGCTTAAATTGTGTCACTGACACAAAGCTTATAATATCTAGACGCAGGAACAATACAAGATGACTCCCTGAGAATCAAAATCAAAATAAGTATAGAATAAAAGGAAAATAAATCCTTACCATTATCATTTTAATGATGTAAGACTCTGGTCACAAAAAATTTTCACTTTTAAGATATGTTTGGCTAGGGGGAAATAAAAATGAAGAAAAATTTTTCTTGAATGAAATATTATATAAAATTATACATAAAATTTACATATTAGAACGTTTTCGCCACTATTATGCACAAACCAAACACACAAACATGCATAAATTTATGAGATGTTGCATGAAATATTCATCGGTTAATGGTATAAAGGATGAAAATGGGTGAGTGAGGTAAGGGAATGGTGGTGAATAGATATGTGAACTACGTAAAACGTAAGTTTATTGATTGTGCCTCATATGCCTTGTCAATGTTATATGATTTCACTCTATGAATATATACTTTCAACATGCTTGGCTTGACCGAATTCAGTTCACAGCTTTCCAAGTTTCCCACAGGCCAGAGTGTCTCTATCTTCTCAGAACAGAACAAATTAAAGTATAAATTACATGAAACTTGACCAGTTATATTCGATAAGTACTGGTTCTGAGCCACTTAACCTATAAATGGAGTTAACAGTTCCTCATTAGAATGTTTCGTTAATTTTGGATAACGTGGACGTGTGATGGTAAGATCACAGTAATTCATAACCTTTGGTAATATCATAATCAAATTAAGGCAGATATATATGACGTGCTTAAATTCTCTAAGTTTTATTCCCTCCTTTTTCACTATATCTGACAATTTTTTTTGTTTCTTTTTGTTGCAAAATATTTGGTCATCGCTTATATCAATAAGCATTAATTTTTGTATTTCTAATACTATTCCTAATGTAATTAATTGCATTTATTTTTTTAACAACATTGTAATTATATAAATTCATATTTTAATAGGGAGAAATCATTTATTCATCTTTTTACCATTATCAAGATGTATTTATTATTTTCTTAATCTATGTGTTTTTTTTTTAAATTTTTTTGACAAATGAAGTGAAAAGAATGGAGTAACTATTTGATAGTACAAGGTTTGTTAGCTTAATTAGCTTCGAGTGCTAACAACTCAAAGTAGATATATATGTTAGAAGTTTAGAGATGGTACTAGGCTCTAATATCTTAAACTTCAAGTTGAACTAGGTTGGTGGGGTTGAGACTTTGAGACCGTAACAATATGGTCATCTTCTTACATAGGGTTTAATGTTTCTACTTTTGTTCAATATAATTTAGAAATTCGCATACCAAATGGTTGCAACATAAAAAAAAGGCATTAATTTCAATCAGAAAATTAAAGGCCAACGTGCGAAAGATGAACGAGTTGCTATCCTTGTCACAAAAATTCGTAGTGATTTACATGATAGCGGAAAGGGTTGTTCGCTTGCTCAGGCCTGGTTATATGGCTACAAGGCACTAGCAACAAAGAGGACATATATTTATGAGTGCCTTAAAAGGACAACCAATTCGATTGATGCCACGAACATTTTTGGGCGCACATGGCTGAGACAACTTGGTAACCATAAATTGATACAAGATCCAATCATCAGATAGGTCGTTAAAGTTGAGTGGATACACATCAATTGTTGGTGCCAACAGAGAGTGCCCATTTGCGTTTTGACCACACTACTGGAACCCTGCCTTGGCTGAACTTGTTCAGGGAAATAATTGGCAAGGACCACAACGTGTCACCTTCCATCTCCTTTATTCAATGCGTGCCAGCGTCATGCTTCCAAAAGAACGATATGCAGAGCTTGATGGTATATTATATTAACCCATCATATTTAATAGTAATAAAATAAAACACAATTTATTAGGTATTCGAGTGACACCACTCATATTCTTTGGAGTTTTCGGGCTAGTAAGTGTTTAATGAATAACTTTTTTTTTTAATTGCTTTCATAATTTTTATTAATTTCTTTTAGTGAAAAAAACTTTATTTAAAGATGGGCGTTTTTTTTGGTCAATATATTCCCTTTTTGGGTGAGTCAAAATGGATTTTTTGAAATATATATTTTTTCTAATTTAAATATGTTTGTAATCCCCATAAATACAAATTGTTTTAGTTTTTCTTACTCTAAAATTTTTAATTCAGTTTTGGTCTTTTTTTCTTTTTCTTTTTGGTCCCTGTTGTTTCAAATTGTGGTACTTATAAGTATGTTAGAATATATGTTTAGTTGTTAGAAATATTGAAAATCTCATTTTTGTTCTCCTAAATATCTTAAAAATATACTACTTTTGATTCTCATATATATCAAAGGACCAAAGCATAACAATGAAAAAAGGAAGACCAAAATCAAAGCAAAAATTTTAGAAGAACCAAAATCAAAATAACTCATGAGGACTAAAGACATATTTAACTCATCTTCTTGCTTTCTGTGGTTCTTCTTTTGGAACATTGGAATGTTTGGTGCGAGAGAGAAAGAAACTAGAAAGGTCCTTAGCACTAATTTGGACCGGGTCAGATTTTTGGTCTGAACTGAACCGACATACTTTAACAGTGTTAAAATAAAAGAGCCTAGCCCAATGTGAGCCCATTTTATGATAACGTGGCCCATTTCAACTACCGAATCTGGTCACAAACCCTAACCCACTCGAGAACGAGAAGTTCCATCATCTTCTCCTCTTCCTCGTTTGTTCGCGCTGCTGCTCCTCGCGTCGTTGCTCTTCCGCGCTCGTGGTTGCTCACGCCGTTGCTCTCCGTGCTCGTGGTTGTGGTTGTGGTTGCTCTGCCCACAGTACTCTGTGCTCGTGGTTGCTCTGCGCATTACTCTTCCCCGTGCACCTTGCTCCGCTCGTCTCTCCTTCACGCTTGAAGACGCTCTGGGCGTCGCTGCTCCGTGCTTCGCTCACTTGTGCTTGTGGTGCTGCGTGCGTCACTCCTTCGTGCTCGTGGTTTCCTCGGGCACCCCCGCTTCGCGTCTTGTTGTTGAGGAGGTAGGGGCTAACTTTGAAATTTGTGATACTGACTTGTTTATGATTCAAAATTTGTAGTCTCTCTTAATCTCAATACTCCAGTTGTTGTGATTCTGCTTCTTCTCATATCTGAATATTGTTTAAAAAATATTATTTTTATTCTGAAATTGATGTAGGAAATTATAAAGATGAGTTCTAGTGGTGTTGAAGAATATAATGAAGAGAGTTCAGACAAGCCTCTGGAATTTTGTAGTAAAGAAAAATAAAGTTGAAGGTGGTGGTAACTTAAGTTTGAGTTCAAACAATGTAAGGGAGCATGTAGAGAGAATGTTAGAGCCAATAAAAAATACGTGGAATCAAAAAGGAGTGAGCATTGTAAGTGATGGGTGGAGTACTGGAGTGATCCGCAAAGGAGGCCTCTTCTTAATCTTCAGATGTTCATTCTAGTTAGTTTTTCGATGTAAATGTATTTGTACATGACTTAGAATTTAGTTCTATCAAGACAATTTCATTTAGGAATATTTGGAGATGCTAATAGAATTGATGTCCCATATTTTTTGGAAGGGGCATAGAAATAGGAAGTACAAATGACATACTAAAAATGCTCCATTTTTTTTTGCAGGGGTTTAGAAAGTGGTGAAAATTGGTAGTTTGACATATATGAACATTTGAAAATATTATAAATCTTGACTTATGATATGATATTATGAATTGTAAATTTGTCTTCTTAAATTTTTAATATATATATATATATATATATATATATGCTGTGTCCTGTAATTTTTTGAGTTTGGTGTGTGTTGTGTTTCATATCTGGATCAGTGTCTGTGCTTCATAGGATTAGATTAGATTAGATTATTGTTCTCAGATTTTGTTTATTTCTGTCTCTGTTGATTTTTCATTTGCTTACGTATCACTGCCATTGTTTAAATGCACTTTTGGATCTGACTTGGTTTTGCAGATTGCCTTTCAAATTTAAATAGATTTGGTGCGTGGAACTGGCAATTCCCTGATCTTTTTTTTTTTTTATGCAAAATCTGTTGTTTCTCATTGCAGGACAGTTGTGACAGCTGTACAAGTTGAACTCCAAGTATGGCGGATTCTGATGAAGTCGCAAAACCTGCTGAAAACCAGCAAACAGAGCAAGGTATGTGTGGTTTATTTAGCTGTTACCCTAAATGCTAAACCCACTTATAGGGTGTTGTTTGATTTCATTATGTACATCTGCTCTTGTTATGATCTTTAATTCTTTTTTCTTTGCTATATTTTTGTGTATTGCCAGTGTGTAGTTTCTTCAGGAAACCAGTTAATAAGAAGAATATAAGGAAACGTGCAATTGATAATGATGATGATGATGATGAGGATTCAAAGAATGAAAACTCTTTGTTACATACTCAGAAGAAGACTTCAAAGTCTGACAATAAGTTGTATTTTTCCACCGGCTCCTCGAAAAGCTCTGCTTCTGCTGAACCAAGTGAAGAATCCGGCAAACCTGTCTTTCAGTTTGAGTCTTCAAAAGAGATTCAGGTTCAACATGATAGCAAAGCGACGGCGATTCTAGAGACGGAGACTGATTTCGAGAGATGCTCGTGCTATCCGTGAGAGAGCTCTTAAGCAAGCAGCAGAGAGTTTGAAGGGAAAAGCCACGAGTTCTGAGGATGAAAAATTGTATAAGGGCATTAATAGTTACAAAGATTACAAGGCTGGCTTTCGCAGAGAGCAAACAATTGCTAGTGAAAAAGCTGGTGGGGCACATGGTCCTCTCAGGGCTTCGGCTCATATAAGAGTTTCAGCAAGATTTGATTATCAGCCTGATATATGTAAGGATTACAAGGAGACTGGTTACTGCGGGTATGGTGATGCATGTAAATTTATGCATGATCGAGGGGATTACAAGTCTGGATGGCAGTTGGAGAAGGAATGGGAAGAAGCTGAGAAAGCAAGGAAGATGAGATTGGCTGCAGGTGATGATGCCGATGAGGAAGGTGCTGATTTGACTGATGAAGATGATGATGATTCATTACCATTTGCATGTTTCATTTGTAGGAAGCCTTTTGTGGATCCTGTTGTAACCAAGTGCAAGCACTACTTCTGCGAGCATTGTGCATTGAAGGTATAGCCTTAAACTTGTTGCAATATATTTTCAATTGGCAACATTTAAGCATACAGAGCTAATGCAGAAAAAGGATGAAGTTTGAATTTCTTTATTGTATTTTATTACTTTGTGGCTATGGATTACAGTTTGAGTGTTGAGTATGGGATTCAATATTTGCAATTAACATTTTATGTTACTCATTCTGGTTCAATTGCATTGCAGTTTCAATAAAATTAATGATTCAGCTTCGAAACAGTTTTAAATTTATGAGACATGTAATCAGTGGAATACTATGTAGTATTCTTGTAAGCTTTTGTTTTGTGCTTAAGCATGAGGATGTACTCCTTTGATTTGTGACTTGTCTAATGTAGTAATGCTTAATTTCTTTCCAGTTAATCACGTCTAACATTCTGCTATTTTTATTTACAGCATCATGCAAAGAATAAGAAGTGTTATGTCTGCAACCAACCAACTCTTGGCATTTTTAATGTTGCTCACGAGATACGTAGGAAGACGGCTGAGGATAAATAATCTCACTCAATACAATTCATAGATCTCTTTGCATTGTGGATGGTATCCTCTTCTTTCCCCTCTGCTGTATTTTGTTACGTACTTACGTGTTAGAAGAGTAACACTATGTAATGAGTTGAAAACATCAGGAGGTTTGTTCAGTGGGATTAGGTCTTATTCATGCTGTTGTATTTCGCTGGCTAATAAATCCGAGAATGTGTAGTAGTGAGAGGAATTTACATATTTTTGTTTAAAAACACATTAATTGTACAAGTTGTGGTTCTTCTTGCAATGGATCTCAACTCGATACTAATTTAATTTTGAATAGATCAACCTTTACTGGACAGTTCTTATTGTGCAACGAACTTTACCGTCATCATTTTAGATTTTGCTAGAATTCAATCAGAAAATGTTGTGCTGGTGTCGAGATGTTGTGATGCCCTTGTGGAAAAGGTTGAACATTTCTTTTTGCCGCTAATGGCTTCTTTTTTATGTTGACCTTACGAGTCTGTAGAGGAATAACAAGATTGCTTCATGGTTATAAAAATGCAAATAAAGCCATACTCAGTTGTTTTGGTTATTGTTTTTGTTAATTTGCCTTATTATGATATGTTTGTGAGTTGGGATTTTAGAGGAGATAGAAAGAGAGGATTTATAGTATAACTTTACACTACAAACTCTTACTTCCTCTCCCATCCTCTTCAAAATCTCAACTTACAAACAATACCCTTATGATTTTTGTATCGCTGCATAGCTATTCTTAATCAGAACATTGCACAAAATGAAATCACTACCTCATTGGCAACTATTTAGTGAGATATCTGTACTATATATCTAATCATATCCATAATTTTGTTTTTCAATTTTTGCTGATAACTTAAACTGACGATATATTTGAATAGAAAATTATGTTGTCCTCATCATGTGAGGCAATTTTCTTGAGCTTGGATTCATTGTACAGACCACATTGCTCTGGCCCATAGTATGATTTCGGATGATTTTCATGCCAGCCAGTGTTCTCTTGCTCTCATACGCCAAAGAGGCATGAAAAATCAACATAAATTTCTTATTGTATTTTCTGTTGGAATTATTGATTTTTTACTGTGTTAGTCAAAGATAGTGTAATGGATGGATGCAGGATGCAGACACTAGTGGGATGTCTAGTTTGTACATTAGATGATGTTCTACACTAATTATTTCCAATCCATGATATAATTTTATCAGAATCCGATGTAAGTTGCAACCTTGCAAGAAAGGCTTTAGACGCCTGTTGCTATCTCCTTTGCCATTAAGTTGGCCCTCTCCAAGTTCCGATCATGATTCCACGAGTGTGGAGATGGTGTAGTCAGCAGTGGCCACAATTCATTAATCCTTTGCTTCCTTACTCTGCGAAGAAGATTCTTCGAATGTTGTCTTAAGACACCATTGACAGCTTTAAGATAGTTGCTGGAATCGTGGTCTCTTAGAACTGTGCCTTCTGAACCGTATGCTGTTGGATCACTTAGTGTCTCAATGGGGTGTGGTTGGTTGAGAAAGGTTCTAAGAACACTTGGAGAGTATCCGCATCTTGCATTGTCCAAGGCATAAAAGGCACTTCCGGTAGGGAGCAAAGGATGTGGAGGAGATGTCCTTTCATCGGGTTGAAGAATAAATATTTTACCTAATGGGGAGTACAATAGCTTCTGAAAAATCCGAAAAAAGAAAATGAATGTTCAATAAAATCTGGTGGTTGTCCTTCATAATTTAGATTCAATAAGCTATTAAGTTCATTATGAGTGTATGATTTCTTTCCAATAAGACCATGCAGAAAGCAATAGAAGTAATAATGCTTACATTTTTTATCAGACAAGGATGTGACCGAAATGTGCTGTTTAAGCGCTTCAGGACTACAGATACATGGTTAGGATAATTGCAGGAGAAGGCTCTGGGGACGATATCTCTATGCATCATTACGCAATGAATATGGCTCTCATCTAGGCCTAGCCCGTCCAGTAGTTTTTGGCCTCCACAGAATACAAATGGTGACCCAAAAGTCACTGCTGGTCGGAGAGTTGAGGAACTGACCACCTTCCTACTCAGCAGCATCAAATGAACCAAAAGAGATAGACTTCCCCCAAGGGAATGGCCAGTGAATTGAAGCTTAGCACGATCCCCATGTATTTTCAAATGGGCCATTATTTCTGGCATAAATTGCTCATATATTCCTTTTGCTGCTTCATAAATTCCTCTGTGAACAAGTACGTCTGTGTCCTGTGAGAGCATAGATTATGAGTGCCATGGTATTTTTCATGCAAAATAACTTTTGAAGCCAGTAACTGCCACAATGAATGATGTCTTGATTATTCTTACTTCGAATTTGGTGGGCTCAAAGAAGAGGTTTGCTTGCCAAGATGCCAGGGAGTCTGAACCCTACAACACGGAAATAGAAAAACTGCACATCAAATTTCGAGACTATGTAGCCTGATGACACAGCATATGAACAAGAAAGAGTATTTAAAGAATTACCTGAATTACAAAGCATCGAGTGCAGTTGCTGGAATCATCACAGACAAACCATTCACACGGTGAGGAGTGAAGTGACTGTAGGTCCTTAGCTGCTTCCTGCTTTTCCTTCTCACCTGCTGCAACCACAGCAGTCATTGTTGATGCTGCAACATAAGCTGCAACCTCTGAGTTATAAACCCGCGATGTGCCTTCTGCCTCAGCTCCTGGTGAATGTTCTCTCCCATTGGAGTCCTCATTGTCACTCTGCTGCTGTGGCCTTGCAGTAAGGGACAAGAGGCCCTTTGCCCGCAATTGGACATAAGAGGCAGCTGAGGCAGCAATGTCATAAGCAAGCTGGATTTGATGCTTCTGTTCATTATCTTTGCCTTTTTCTGAGCCCTCTTGAGAGGCTACTGAGCTATCTATAGGTACACGAGTGGAGTCCTTATCAAGTTTCTCTTTTAACTTGGTCACTTCAGCTTTCTTCTCTATAGAAGATGTTATTAATTGAAGGTTGTAGTATCTTCTCAAGTCTTTAGCCTGCAAGTCATTGGGCTAGTGTTATTTGCTTGTGTCTTCATTTTATTCACCCAAGGAAAAACAAAAACGAGAAACAGATCTGAGATCTGATTACTAAATCATCAAACATTGTAATTGGTAAGTTATCTAACAATTGGTGCTTACCTTGATTTGTGGTATTACATAAGCCATGTTGCACAGGAAAGCCAGCTTAGAGTAAAGTTTGGTATCAGACCATGGCACTTGAACCAGAAATTTTGAGAATGAGTCACGATCGTATGTAACTTTTTGCTCATGCTCTTCTTCTTCTTCTTCATAATCCACTGCACAAACATGATCACCTTCATCACAATCACAATCACAATCACATTCGTTGTTCGTATCGTTGTTGCATATCATATCCGGATCCATACTCTCTTTCGGATTTTGTTTCTCCAATGTTTCTTAATTTGCATAAGCCTCTCTACCCAGTTGGCTCTATTTAATCTCTCCCTTTATTGCTTTCCACCATCCTTTCCTCACTATGAGTTTCCTTGTCCCCCATATTCATCTCCTTGTTTGTTTCTGGATCAAACAAGAATGAGTGCAGTGAACTTGGAAGAATGGAGCCTGAAAATTGAAATGGGGGAATTCCCATTGACCTGTTGCTCTTGAGTTTTGGTTGCACAGATGTGGCTTGTATGGGGTTGATAGAGCAACAGAGGTGGTTGTCAGAGTAAGACCTGCGCATAGTGGAGCGTGTGCAAAGTTCATTGCTGGAATGTGAGCGGCGAAGGCCATTCTGCTCTTCTATAATTATGTCCATAGGTGCAGATGAAGCTGGGGAGGTAGGCATGCCAAATGCAGTGCAGGCCATGGCTTGTGATGTTTATGCAACTTCTGCAAATCACAAAACATCAGACCAGAACTCAAATCTTGGTAAGTAGAGCTTTGCTTCTTGAAACAACTCTAATGCCAATCATGGGTTTTATAAGAAAACTTACAAGGGATTATGTTTCTTGTTATCAACGACAACTTTAAAGATGTTGAATACATCTCATAGTATAATTAGTTTATCCATCAATGAACGCAACTTTTATATCAAAATCAAAGTATAGACAAAAACATCACCAAATTGTGTGTGTTGCTGCCAAAGCCAAAACATAGTTGAGTTCAAGACCATGATTTAGCCATTGTGTCAGACATTAACTTGGACCAATTAAACATTTGTATCATAAGGGAAAGACATGCCTAGTTCGTTGAATTCTAAATTACGACTAAAGACATGCACTGGCTAACTATATGTCGTATTTGCATATGGAGTATCAGCAGCCAGCCTATCAGAACAACTCAAGAAAATCATTGTAAACAAGGATAAAAATAAAAGGGGGAGAAAAAAATCGTTTTTTTTTCTTTGGAAAGGAAAGGGACATCCTTCATTAATTTTAATCTAATTAGCATATGTGACATCTGAGATTCTGGGTTCATTTTCTTGGAATTATCGCATATTATTTATGAGATCAAGCTCTCAACCGACGTGGTAGGAAAACCTCGAAAAAGACTTGTTCCAGCCTAGAAAGCACCATAAAACAGCACCGAAAATAAATATAAATGAAGTATTGTACCTCGGAATTTCCAAAGTAATATTACAGATATATTCCTCGAGTTAAAAACTAGGCTGAGTCTTCAACAAAAAAATTGTTGCTAATTAGTAGTGGTTTTTAAAATATTTTCACACCAAGTAAATATTTATACTTGTGGGAAGGGCCCAAAATATACTGAATTAAATGAATGGATGCTTTACTCAAGCACGTTTTAATTCTTACCTCATCGCAGGTTTATTCATTGCAATAATTTCAAAAACCAATTCCTACGAAAACGGTAAAGGATGCGGAGCAATGAAAAGACCGTGTTTAGGAAAACTCGATCACTTAAAATTTAGGAAAACACAACAATGGCTAAAGGCCAAGGTAATTGAGGGATCAAATCAAAAGCAGGTTTCATGCACATAATGCGCGCATTACATGAATGAATAAGACGCACCCAGACAAAAAGAGTAAAATATCTTAACGAAATTCTGAAAGAGAAAATGGCACAGCACAGCAAGTTGAGAAAATGAGAAGGCTTTCAAAGTGTGTCGATTGTGAGAGGCAAAACCGAATCTGAAACCTTTGACAACCTGATTTCAATATTGGATGGCCAACCAATTCAAGCAATTGAACCAAAAAACAAATAAAAAAAACAAAAATTAAAATGTATACTAAAATAAATACATCACAGGAATAAGGAAATTGTATTGATATATGCATATAACCTGAGTGTCAAGCAAGCAATGAGTGTAGAGAGAGGGAAGTATTCCGAAGAACATGCAGAGGAAAGACGCTCCGACAATGGCTGGCTATGGCAGCCAGCAAGCGAGACAGACAGGTACTGCTTCCGCCAATGGGGTATGTGTATAATCTTTGTTGGGCCTTATTTTATATATATTTCAGAATCAGAATGGGGCTTCGTTCTCTCTTTTTATAATACAATACAATTGGTTCCCTGAGATTCAGATGCAAATGCAATGAATAAAACAATCTTGTTCCGGTGACCTGACCCACTGAGCCACCCTTCTCTCTCTCTATCTGATTCAGACTCTTTTGTGTGAATAGTTATAATTATAGAATTACATATCCAGAACACTAGGGACCAGAACTGGTAAATGAATTACAAAGTACAAAGAAGAAACGATAACTGAGAATCACCGTCACGTGGGCTTGCCAAATTTTATAAGCCACAGGGTATTTTCTCATGGACGAAAATGCCCTCTCGTTTTCCCCTTTTTTTCGTAGGCTGGACGCCGATGCTGTCTAGGTGAAATCAAACCAAGTGGTTCTCTTATTATCAAAGAGTGGTTTTATAATAAATAATAATAAAAGTAAATTATGATCTTGGAATTGTATCAATGGCAGAAGATGGAAGAGAGTGAACACAAGTGCTTGAGTGTTATGTAACAAAATTTTGAATTTAGCAAATCATTATAAAAATAGAATTGGATAGAAAAAAAAAAGGGAACGAAAATGATTTGCTGATGAAAATGTTGATTTGAGTTTAAAGGTAACAGAATCTTACATTTTAATTGAGATTTATAAACCAACATTCTTTTTGTGATAGCTGTACTTTTGAATATAATTGATTGGTTAATTCTCTTTTAAACAATGAGACGATCATAATATTCCAAGTGAAATTACTGTCGCATTCCTTAAGTATGTAACAAAATTTAGCAATAGAAGTAACCTTAGAACGGGAGTGGAAAGTTTTTGTACGGTAGAATTGTTGTATGAAGAGATAGTCATAAAGGTTATTATTTTTATCAAAATCCACGAGGTGTTATTTAAGGTTTTTGTATATATTTTTCTACTATATATATATATATATATTATTGAAGATGTATATAAATTAAGTTCGAGTTTTTGAATGTATAACTTTACTGTACTGATATTAAGAAAAATCGCATTCTCGCTTTGAAACATAATAAAGAGAAAGCAGCAACGTCAAGGTCGTCCATAAATATGCATCCAATTTTTCATGCAAAACATAAATGCCTCATTTGTTAGAAGATTGGTTAGTGGCATTTTCGTCACATCACTGGATGCCAGGTCCTGATATTTATTAATATTTTCGTTCATGGCCACCTCGTCTTACGTGCACAACCCATTTCAAAATTAAAATTAAAAGAATATAAATACAAGGAACAAAAAAAACGAAAAACAGAATGATAACTACAAGGCTGGACTTGTATGATTGGGCGAGGGCCAAATGTGCGGTTGCATGAAGCAGGGGGCGCCAGTAGCCGCCACATTGTGCTGCACCGGTGGCGGCGGCCGTCACAAGCTCCTCCGCGCCAATTCCGCCACGTGTCGCTCAGGTAATGTCTTCACCCCCGGCTGCACCGATGCACTGAACCGGTATCGTCTGGGTTCGCCACGTGTCGCCTCGAGAGGAATTCTCGGACGATCTGATTCTGAACCTTAACCGGTCCTTGGGTTTTCTACACAGTGCCAGTCATGATTTGTTCGCCTTTGTGGTTTTTTTTATTTTCCCAAGTTCTTTACTTCGGGTTTTCGAGATTGGGCTTTTCATGGGCTCTTATTGGGCTTTCTATAATAGTTTCAGATCAAGTTGGACTATTGAGGTGCGTCTTCTAGTTCATTGATACCCAAAATTTTGAGGATGAGAAACAGAAACTCGGACTTAATGCCCCAAATCGTTGTTATTGGGGGCTTGGGCCTTGAAGAGCAGTTCGACACTATTGCTTAAAGTCCAAAAGATCCCTCTGACCAAAAAACAAAGGGTTCCCCTCTATTGTATTTTTCTTGATTTTCTAAGAAATTTAACCATCATTAGCTGTTGACCACGAAAAAAAATAAAATAAAATTCATTGACTAGATCACGGGTTACGTAACCATACAAAGTAAATGCTTGCATCAAAACGACTCTGTTATTTACACGAGTGATTAGAGATTAGCTAGATAATAAAATTAAGCCTGTTATCGACTAGACATAAGTACCTCCAAATGCATTAGGCAAATATATAGGCATAGAACTATGTAGCATCGTCATAGAGATCAGACCCTTGCAAGCACAAAACAACATCAAAATATATGCACATTTAATCTCATTATGAAGAATAGTATGATCTAGAACTAATTGCAAGCTAAACCCTGAAGAAAATAAAATAAACAAAAAACGATGGATTCTACCCAAAAAAAAAATCTATTTGGGGAGAGGGAGCAACCTCACACTACAATGAAAAATAAAGTGTGTTAAACAAAATTAACCCTGTTTAACCCAAGTGCGTATAAGCATTATATATATCTAACGCAGTAAGGAATGCATACACGCATTAATAAGAATGTTACCAAGCACTTCAATCTTAACACACATCAAATTCTATATTTTATTATCATCAAAACTAAGTTAGATCGTTAAGTTTAACCTTAAACGGACTCCAATACATCCAACGGACTAATAGTCTTGGATTATCAACAAAACGCTAAAGCATTGTACCACGGACATAGGAAAAATAGAACCTTCATTGTTTTGATTACCTGGAAGGACAGTGACCAAGCTTCACGATCAGTAATCCGCCTCTTAGATCTTCCAGACTATCTCTCGAGGGGGATGGGTGGCTGTGGGCAACGTTAGATGATGAACGTCTGCTTAGGTGTCTGTTTCTGATGAAACACTTAGAGGCACAAGGGTGAAAGATTAGTTTATATATGCTGAAGTCCAAAACCTAACCCTAAGCCACATGGGCCATATTGTTTTGGGCTTTAGTCTCACTAAAGTCTTATTGGACTTAAGTGACTAAAGAGCATATAACCCAACAATCTCCCACTTGCTCTTTAAGATACAAATTTGAGTTCATAAACCCAAGACCATGTATCCCATAAGCCATCATCATCTATAATATACCCCATCCCTTGTCTCAGCTAGCCTGGGATCTACCATTTGTCATCTATCAAGGCTCCTGATAATCTACAGAAGATTATCTAATTCATGCTACTCCACTAAAAGCCCGAACGTGAACTCCAAGAATAATGACACTTATAACATGAATATGCATCGCCCTTTATAGAATGTCTATAATTGATTGACTAGTTTTCTGTTACCCAATCAATTATTTATTTCCTTGACCGTGATAGTTTCTCTAATGGATTACATGCACTGGCCATGTCTTCAATATCCAAGTACCGAAACATATCAAGGGGACATTTCCTATAAATTCCATGTTATTTATCTCATAAACACCAATAACCAAATAGTTTCAATCCCAAAATACTGAGTTATTGGTCATCAATAGATCGAACCTCACCCGTTGGTAAATCAAAGAATGAAAACTATTCGACTACCTATTTAAAATAAACTCAGGATTAAGAGCAACTACATAACTATAGTTATCTGGAAATTTGATTCCTTATGACAGAAAGAACAACCTTAATCAAATCTCTCCTTGATCCATTCAATGTAAGTATTAACTCACACCAATATTTAAAAATGATTCGGACAAAATCATTTCATAAATATTGCAGCCTAAAAAAATGCCCAACTTTATTTAATAGCTGTGAACCTATTCATCAATTGTGAGAACCTATGACCATATCTTCCATGAACATATCCATATGATCATATACTCACAATTGATCGGACCTTAGTGTTTGTAAATAGTGTGCGGAATAAATGAATAATACCTCATTTATAACATTCAGAAAAATTACAATGTCATAGTGTCTTGCTCAAAAGGCACAAAATAACAAAGTGAAATAACAACTTCCTAAAGCTATAGCAAATCTGGAATCCTCCTAAGACCCATAGATGTAACATGGCTCTCGAACACAGGTCAAACTCTTAGTAAAAGGGTTAGCAAGGTTTCTTCAATGCTATCTTGACTACCACTGTATCTCCTCTTTAATTATATCTCTGAATCAAGTGGTACTTCCTCTCTATGTGTTTTTGTCTTTTGTGACACCTTGGTTCCTTGGACTGTGCTCCTGCCCACGTTGTCACAGGAAGTGTGATGGGACGACTAACACCTGGTATCACCTGAAGATCCGTTAGGAACTTCTTTAACCATGCGGCTTCTTTGAAGCCTCAGAAGCGCTACATACTCAACCTCCTGGTAGTCACACATGATTGTTTGACACTCCTCCAACAAATGGCCCCGCCATTAAGAGTGAACACATACCCAGAGGTGGACTTTCTTGAGTCAATGTCTCCTTGGAAATCTGAGTATATATAACCAATGGTTTAAAGACTCCCACTAGAATAGACAAACATATAATCTCTCGTTCTCCTAAGGTACTTGAGTATATGTTTAACCGCTATCCATGTTTTTCTCAGGATTAGATTGGTACGACTACTACTCTCTCACGCATAGCAGACATTGTCGGTGCACAGCATAGCATACATAAGGCTACCTATTCCGAAGCGTAAGGTATCCTACTCATGCGTTCTCTCTAGGAGTTTTAGGAGAATGCTCCTTAGAGATGAATCCCATGCCTGAAGGGTAAAATTCCCTTCTTGGAATTCTCCATGCTGAACCTAGCAAGTATTTTGTCGATGTAATTAGCCTGAGATAATGCCAATACCTTATTTTTCATGCTCGCAAGAGCTTAATACCAAGAATATAATTGGCTTCCCCTAGGTCCTTCATATCAAAATGCTTGCTTAGCAGGTCTTTATGCCTAATAATACCTTCCGTATCATTTCAATAAGGAGTATATCATCCACATAAAGTACAGAAAAGATATTGCGTTTCCTTGGATCCTTTTATACACACACGGCTTATCAGGACTTTTCTCAAAACCATAAGACTTAATGACTTGATCAAACCTGATGTTCCATGATCTAGATGCTTGCTTAAGTCCATAAATGGACCTTTGCAACTTGCATACCATGTTTTCTTGCCCTTTGGCTATGAATCCTTTTGGTTGCTGCATATATCCTCTTCCAAATTTCCATTTAGAAAAGGTTTTGACATCAATTTGCCAAATCTCATAATCAAGATTTGCTGAACAGCTGAGAGAATCCGAATGGACTTGAGCATGGCAACCGCGAAAGGTTTCTTCATAATCCACACCTCTATTTGGGTGTACCCTTCGCCACCAATCTAGCTTTGAAGATTTCAACCTTCCCGTCCAATCCTCTCTTTCTCTTGTAGATCCACTTACACCCAATGGGTCTTACCCCTTTTGGTGCATCTACAAGAGACCAAATGAGTTGGAATACAAAGAATCCATTTCACGATTCATAGCCTCAAGCCATTCCTGAACATCAACATCCCCTAGTGCCTCGTCATAACTCGTGGGATCATCATCTTCTTCAATGATGACATCCTGAGACGATTCACCCAACAAGAGAAATCTTGCGGGTTTACGAATCACTCTCCCACTACGAGTTTGCCGCACTTGTTGTTGTGCATTTACAGGGATCCAATTCTAGATGAGGACCCTCATTAAGAGGATTAACCAATTCATGATTTTGTTGTTCTTCCACAAGCGGAACGCATCTCATGGTTCCACTTGTTGATCATCATGCTGAACTTCTGGTTCTTCTGGTTCCTGTGTGTGTTCAACATCAGGTATATTTTCCCTTTGAACAACCACAGGAACAAAGCTGGAACCGCAGGTTGAGGTGAAACTTGATCTGAGACTAGCTCATCAAGAATAACCTTACTCCTAGGCTTATAATTTGTGATATAGTCCTCCTCTAAAAAGTTGCATGTGTGCTCACTATGACCTTCTTTTCCTTCGGACTATAAAATAACCAACCTTTGGTTCCTTTAGGATAGCCTATAAATATGCATACTTCTGTACGCGAGTCCATCTTGTTTGGCTTCCGTTGTAAAACATGTGCCGAGTACCCAAACCCGAATATGGTTCAAGGTGGGCTTACACCCTTTCCATAATTCTATTGGTGTCTTTGAAACCACTTGGATGGAGCTAAGTTCAATAGGTACATAGCAGTTTTAAGGCATATCCCAGAATGAATCAAGAAAGAGATGAATACTGAGCATAGATCTTGCCATTTCTAAAAGGGTTCTATTTCTCCTTCAACTCCATTCTCCTGGGGTATCCCTGGAGAAGATAATTGTGAAACTATCCCTCTTTGGTTAGGTAAGACCTGAACTCTCCAGAGGTATTCTCTCCTGCCAGTCCAGAAGTCTTAATTTGAACACCAAGATGCTTTTGCTCAAGCCTTGAACTCTTGGAATTTTCCAAAAGCTTCAGACTTGTGACGCATCAGGACACATGTCCAAATCTAGAGTAATCATCAGTAAATGTGATAAAATACTGATACCCGCCTTTGGCCTGGACATTTATTGGTCCACATACATCAGTATGTACCAATTCCAGCTGAAGTGTGGCACGATTTCCTTTGGCCTTGAAAGATCTCTTAGTCATTTTACCCTCTAAACAAGATTCACAAACTGGTAATGGTTCAAAGTTCAGGGATTTTAAAATCCCACTATTGACCAAACCTTGTATCCTGTTAGAGTTAATATGACCCAATCTCAAATGCCAAAGATAAGTTTCATTGAAAACTTTTCTTTTCTTTGATGAATGAACATGCTCAACATCTCCTAATTCAACATGATTAATTTCACAGGCAAGGACTAAGGAAATAAAGACCATTAAACATTACACCGAAACAAATAAAAGAAGATGAACTTCTTATTGAAACTAATTAACTAACTGTCAAACCATGTTTAACTAAACAACTAATAGAAATTAAATTCCTCTGAAAATCCGAAATATATAAAGTCTTCTAAAACCAAAGTTCTGAATTATAAAAGATAAAATAACTTGTCCACCTTAATGAACACAAGCTCCCCATTTCCAAGCTTCAAAACTCTTTGTCCTTCACTTACAGGCAAGCTATGTTTGAACCACTGCAAAGAGTAACAAACATGGTTAGTGGCTCCTGAATCAATGATCCATTTATCATTGTAATTCTCACTAAACAAGCCTCAATCACATGTAAATTACCCATACCTGGTTTATTCATACGTGGGCAATTTTTCTTCCAATGCCCCTTTTGTCTGCACTTGAAGCACTTGCCTTTTGGCTACTTCATTGCAACTGATTTGGCAACTGGAACTCCTGATTTCTTTTTTTCTTGTTTTTGTTCCTTCCCTTGGGTTTCCCCTTAGGTTTCACAGAACTCTCACCAAAAAAATGCACTCCCTCTGACTAAGACGCAGGATTTTCAAGCTCATGCATCAGCTCAGTAAGGTCAAGATTCATCTTATTCATATTATAATTCATCTTGAACTGATTGAAGTATTCAGGGTGATTGCAGAGAAGGTCAACATTTACTTCTTGTTCAAATTTGACCCCATGGTCTTCAGCCTTCTTAAGTTTGCTATCATTGTCAACAATGATCCTGCACACTTCCTCCAGACATCACTGTCTTGGTGATTGCATTCAGCGCATTCTGCCTGGCAGAGCTGCTAGACGTAGCAAACATGCCATCAAGAGTCTGGAGCATCTTTGCTCCACTCTCAATCATGCTCACTTGCTCCTGAAGGTGACTGCGAGACTAGCTAAAATATAGGCGAACCTCAATTTGCCTTCTCCCATTTTTCCTTCTCCTGAAAACGTGCCTTTGTTGCCTCAGGCGCATCTTCGGAGGCTGCGCTGGCATAGGGTAGTTGGAACAAAGTTGAGCTTTTCATATTGAAGAACAATATCCAAATTAGTTTTCCATTGTTTGTAGTTTGTACCATCCATAGGTTTTTGGCTCAAGATAGTAGCTAAAGGATTGAATGAAGACATTTTTGAACAATGAAAAAACACACTAATTACAAACTAGAATAACAACAAACAGATATAGCGCTAGTAGATTCTAATAACTACTACTTGTTTATTGTTTAACAATCCATTAGTTATCTTTACAAGGCTTACGATGGGCAAGATACTTGTAAAACTAATATTGTTATTTTGGGCCTTCAGTTCATTGCCAGAGCCTCGATGGGTTAACAATTTTACCAAAGTTGAATGTATTTAACCATTGTTTACTTTCAAAATTATCTTTAGTGTCTAAGTGTTGCCGACGATGGGCGTACAAAACTTTACTAAAATTTTGAAAAATATTAAGGTTTAATCTAGCGAAATCCGAATTATCCTTATCCAATGGGCTTTAGCGATAACCATTTCACTAATAAACCCACAATTGGAGCCCGAAGTTTAATACTTTAAAAAAAAAATTTAAACCTTCACCCATTCAATTTTTTTTTAAGTTTAGAATTTTTCAATTTCCAAAAAAAATGTTTCATTCGAAAATAATTTTTGTTTGATTTCAAAAAACTATGTAAGTAGGTGTAGCCGATGAACGTGCATCACCTAACTTAACATAATTTTGAAAACATTAAGGTCCTAAAATTTGGTCACTTTACGGCGCGTGTGCTCACACAATCATGATACATGATTGTTGTATGCAGCGTGTGTTATTCCATGACCATTTTAGAAAACCCACAAAATTTTATTTTCAAGAAACAATTTTCTCTTAGAAAATTATCTGGATTATTTGTCTAGATTTTAATTCCACAATAAATTAATCCCATTATTAATCTTGATTTCTTACCGAAAATCATAATAATTGATAATTAATCTAGTGGATAACTTAAAATTTAAATAATCGCGCATAATAACTATATACTAGTCGTATCATGACAAAAGTTACTATGCATATATGACATGTGATTATGCAACAATATGGCACCATCCTATTCTATATGGCATGTTATTACAAACATCATGTTAATCGCACATATAATTCATACAATTCAATAAAAGCAATAAATAATTAAACAAATAACTTTAATCCATGGTTTTCCTAAAAAAAAAAAAATACAACTTTGGAATTCCTCTTGTCCAGCTTAGCATTTGCCAAAGCCCCTTTAGGGTATCCATGGGCCCAAAAGCCCAAAAAACCCAATCCTTGGCGAGAAACCCTAGGACACGAAGAGGAACCCTAGCCGTCAGGACTGCCGCGCCAGCGAACTTCGTCTCACGAAACTCAGGGAAGGACCGCCATGAGGAGACGAGAACGCCGCGAAACACCCAAAAAGGGTGGCCCACGCGCCCTCACGCGCGCTCCAGCGCGTGAAGGCCACTCTCAGCCGCTTGTGGCGGCGCTGGCGCGCCCAGCTTCCGGCCGCGCCACCCATCACTTTGTTCGTCTTTTCCTCTTCCAATCATATATGGATCGTCCAATTCTGATCCAGAGGTCCAAAAGTCTCTACAGTGTTGATTGCTCATTTTTTCATGGTTTTCGATTTGAACTTTTACAGAAATTTGTAAAATACATAGGAAAATGCGAAAAACAAAAATAATGCAAGGAGGAAACCTAATCATATGGGATTAGCTTCCTTGTTACAAATCGAGAAAACACGAGAGAATCTAACCATGGATTAAAGCGATTAACCGATTAAAAATGAGACTTTTACCGAATATGAACTATAGCGAATAAATAACATGAAATAAATAACAAATACAGAAAAATAAGGTGCCATATTTTTCAAAAAAAATTTCAAAATAAATCACATGAAATATAAATTAATATCAAACTGACTCTTTCCTCATCGCAATCCCTCTTATACCAATTGTTGGATTATCAACGGAAACGAAAGCGCATCGTACCGACGCGACGTAGGAAAAATAGAACCTTCATTGTTTTGATTACCTGGAAGGACGCAGTGAAGAAAGCTTCACGATCGTAGGATCCGCTCTCTGATAGATCTTCCAGACTATCTCGAGGGGGGATGAGGTGCTGTGGGCCGTTAGATTACGAACGTCTAGGGTGTCTGTTTCTGAAAAACAAGAGGCACAAGGTGAAGATTAGTTTATATATGCTGAAGTCAAGACCTAACCCTAAGCCACATGGGCCATATTGTCTTGGGTTTATCATAAAGTTATTGAACTTAAGTGACTAAAGAGCATATAACCCAACATAGTCAAGGTTTGAGAGTATGATTACTCTTGGCAAAAGCATCCTAATACACCGGCCCTTTAATAAGTTGTTAGGGTATCTTGGTAGCAGAAGATTCAAATGACACAGTGAGAGGAAACATCAAATCAGAGCACGCTGGTATGGGGTCCTCCAGCAGAACTGGGCGTGATAGCTAAACATGGCCCCAAAAGAGTTCAAAAGAAGAGCCAAATTTCCTGCACGCTATAATGAGGTCTACCATATAAATTGACTGCACATATGCAAAATGACCTTATAAGAAACCGACACCTTAGGCCTCCTGATTCGTGTATTGCTCTGACCATGCTGTTACGTGCTTGCAAAATATTAGCTAATTTTTGTGCAGCTGAAGCACAACACAGAAAGTAGAAAGCGGTCCAAGAATTTGTTGCAGTCAGGATAAGGATCTGAGTTCTTGCCATTCACTTCTTTTTCTTTTTTCTATTTTTCGTGTAATGGGTCTTGTTTGATTTTGCTTGAGAAAATTATTGGTCTGCTTGCCTCTTTCTCATACTCATCTTTTTCCTCTCGTAGGTCTATGGAAAAAGGGTTGGCTTTTACCAAATCGTACCACAAATTAAGCTTCATCTGCGGAAGTGTTGCATAAGGGACGTTTTAGGCCATAATAATTTTGTCGCAAACAAAGAAACTTGAATTGTCCAGTTGCGCTACACCAGATACGCTACAAATGAGGTGGTGTTTTTCAATCTGCAACGGGTTATCTTGTTTCTTGTTGGACCACTTAGAAGGGTTTGATTGGACTTGTTCCAGTATAAAGGGCTAAATTTGTTACAACATAAATTCCCTTACGAATCTTCGCAGTATATGTAGCAATTTGATTAACTTTTAAACTTTGTACTCCTATTGGGCACATACCCTTTTTGAACACCGACTTTGGCAAAGTTTTGGCCACGTACGTTAGTGACCCAATGCAACTGAAGCTCTAAGTGGCCAATCAGTAAATCACTATGATGGAAAGGTGGAGTTGTGGGGAAGTAGTTGATATTATGTGGTTGGTCATAGACATATATGAACTAATTTGTCCACTAGCCAGTGCCATTTAGTCTCTTCGGGAATGAAAAGGTGCGGTGTAAAGGGCAAATACATTCAACTCCCATCGTGTCTTATTAATAGTATATTAGAATGTTAATATATTTGATCATAATTTATATGTATTAATTTTTTAATACATTAAAATAATCTTATTTTTTACAATGACTATTAATAAGTCTGTTCCATATTAATAGTATGTTAGAATGTTAATATATTTGGTCATAATTTATATATATTAATTTTTAATATATCAAAATAATATTATTTTTTACCATGACTATTAATAAGAAATAGAGAGAATATAAAAGAAAGAGCTTTGCCAAGGTTTTAAAATAGTAAGTTTTCATTAAAAATATTTGATTTTTTAAGTTTCAAAATGTGGATATCGTCAAATTTATATAGTTACTTTTATTGAAAATCTTAACTAAAGAGCACTGATCAAATAAACCCGAAAGAAAAAGTCTACTGCACTCGCTGAGAATTTTGAGTATCAAACACTCATGAAATTAATAAGTTATTGATTATGCACTACAACATCTGAACTATGTAAGACACTACCAGATCTCTCACCAGCATTTCAATGGAATGTGCTTTGGATATCCCTTCTTCAATAAAGACAGTTATGAAAAAATGGTTTGATTTTGATATAATTAATTTAAATTAAAGTGGTTTTATATTTATTTATTTTTTTGGTTTGGTCTGGATTAAAATTACTTGTCTTATTTATTGAGGAAACAAGATAAGGAGTGCTACTATGAATCACCATCAAACAATAATAAAAGAAAAAAGGAAAGGGCAATGATAGAGCAAAGAGAAAGCACGGAATGGGTGGCGGGCCATAAAAGAAGAGTAATGATTTTTGATAAAAGTGGTATTTATTTAGATATTATTTTATAATTATTTGATGTGATGAAAAAATAAAGGTCACCATCATATCCAATGATTATAAAATACATATCTAATAGACATCCACTTTTAAGTGTCAAAATATCATTTCTCTATTATAATAATAATAATAATAATAATAATAATAAAAGGCTGTTGGTGGGTTGATGGACTTTTGTTGCCTTGTTAGAGTACACAACACTAACACAGTACAGCACAGTTGGTTGTTACTCTTTAAATTGGTTTGTTTAATTTGGTGGTAGTGGCACCAACGAATCTGTGTCTTTTGAGTGTGTGTGTGCGTGCGACCAAAGCCAAGCTTATCCCTTCCTTCCCTGTGTGTGTGAGAGAGAGAGAGAGAGTGTGGAACCCTCTACTCTGCCACATCTTGTTCTGCATGTCATGTACTAGCTAGCTAGCTAGGCACAAACAAACTGAGTAGAGAGTAAGGAGAGAGAGAGAGAGAGAGAGAGAGAGAGAGCGATGAAATATTATGATTCATTCAATGGAATCCAGTAAGTGAAGAAGGGCAGTTAAAGAGTGAGTGAAGATGAACGGTGGTGGTATGGATCCCATGGAGAGGGAATACATAAGGAGACACCATAGGCATGAGGCTAGGGACAACCAAAGCTCTTGTGCTCTCGTCAAGCACATCAGGGCCCCTGTACCCCTCGTATGTCATCTCTCCAACTCAACCAAACTAAACTAAACTAACTCTCTCTTCTTTGAATTCATGCATGATGACATGTTAATTTGTTTCATTTGTGTGTGTGTGTGTGTGATCAATATCAACAGGTGTGGTCGCTGGTTAGAAAATTTGATGAGCCACAGAGATACAAACCCTTTGTGAGCAGGTGTATTGTCCACGTCCAAGAGCAAGACCAAGGGTACCTTGCTATTGGAACCCTCAGGCAAGTCAACGTTAAATCTGGCCTCCCTGCTACCACCAGCACCGAGAGGCTCGAACAACTCGATGATCACCAACGCCTTCTTGCCGTTAGGATCGTTGGTGGTGACCACAGGCTAAACGTATGTATCTACTACAACACCCCCCCCCACCTTCCATTATCTCCTTTTTAATTTATTCTTATGCAACTTTCTGATTCATTGCAATATTTTTAGGTGATGATGTGAGTAAGTATCGATTGAGTTGTCACTAACTGAGTATTTTCCTTTCCCTCTAAGAAGATGAACTAGCTACTTTGCCTCTTAGCATACTATAAGATTGTTGATTAAATAATAATTTCCTAGATATGATGCTCTATCTATCTTAGCTCTTTGAGCTATGTATGTATTTTTACTTGTCCGATCACCATACTGCAAGTGCTAATTGAAAGAATTAATGCTAAGTGCTAACTCGATCAAGTTGGTCTGTGGATTTAATATGCAGAACTATTCGTCCATAATAACCGTGCATCCAGAGGTCATAGACGGAAGACCCGGAACAATGGTGATCGAGTCATTTGTGGTGGATGTGCCGGAAGGGAACACCGTGGACGACACTTGCTACTTTGTGCAGGCTTTGATAGGATGCAACCTAACCTCCTTGGCTAATGTCTCTGAGAGGATGGCTGTCCAGGACTGTGCTGATGTCATCAACCATTGAGTGAGTTTAGGGGAGGAGGAAAGATGAAGAAGCTGGCTTAGTACAATTTATGATCCCTGCAGCCTTTCTGATTTCAACAGCAAAGTTTCCCTTCCTCAGTTTTTGTAAGATGAGATTCTAGCTAGCTAGGAAGAACTCATGAGCATTCCCAGGGAGCTAGTAGGAAGTTATTATGGCTTTTGTGCATGGATTGGTGGTGTGTTGCTTTATAAATATTCTTGTTCAAAACAAAGACACACTTTTGGCAGTCTTAATTTCATGTGTCATATTAATTAGTAGCAAGATGTTAGCAGGAGATCAGGCCCCCATCACCATTAGTGTACACATAGCCTTGTTGCTTTTGTATAAGTAGTGTAGTTTTCGTGAGTTATCTACTTTAAATTTTCCTAGCTTTGGGTTTTATGTTTAGAGCACTCAACCAAATTGACTATCCCCTGAGATGGGTTGGGTTGAGTGAATATAATGCACCTTATTTGTAGGAACTGCAAAGATAAGTAAGCTATTGAAGGTGCTTGACTTGCACGGTATTTTTGTTCTGAGATAGCTTTTGCAACGCTTAATAGAGGCTCTGAGCAACAATAATAGTCAACCAGCCCCTCAATAATGGTGATTACTCAATAATATCTCAGTCCAACTTTTTTATACCATGACATGACACTTAGCAGAAAATAACATTGCAATTTCTCACAACTGTATTTTCATGTATCGTACTTTTGTACATCAAGAACCTTTTGACACATAATAGTCCTATCTGAGCATAAGAAACAAGAAGAAGAAGAAGGATCAAAGGATGCAGTGACTCTTACCTTTAGGCTGGTTCTCCAATGACTACTTCTACCGTCTACATCCACTGGAATTCATATGAGCATGATAAACTGATAAGCCAATAAACAAAACATTTTGACATAAGATATTTTTGGTGGATACAGAAGTGCAATGCCCAAGGAAAAGAAAGAGAAAACAGAGCTGTTTGGCAGGCATTTGTTTCAGTGAATCAATTGGGATCAAGACAGGCCCAAACTTTGTTTCCTTAACTGATTCAAAGCTACTCTCTCACTTTCAACATAAATGTTTCTTTGAATTTGATACATTTACAAATCAATTATGTCCAGAAATATTTGACTTATGAATATACTAAAAAAGTGAAAGGGACATTGAAATGAATGGAGTACTAATATAGGTGACTGAAGGGAGTAAAGAAATATCAGATATTGCCAAAATAAATAAAAAAATGTAAACTTGTAAAACTCATGAATGTACCTTTAAATCCTCAACCATACACTCAGACTTGTCAATAAAAAGAAAACGTCGAAACTGTTTGCATATTTAGCTTACCAAATAATTGATGCCTTGGACCAAAAATAAAAAAGTTGATGCCAAGTGCATGGTGCAATCTAAGTGCTTGTTTGTTTCATAATGATCTCAGCTCCAAACTGGAGGTGAGCAAAAGGAAACAATGGGCAACTTTGGTGTACATAACTAACTTGGAAAACACACGCACACTAGAGAGTCACGTTTGGGAGTGGCAAGAAGGGTCTCCCCCATATATCTTATGCACGTGATATGAGTAGCCTAATAAGATAATCCGATTACCAAACATCTTAATAATGTTCTAGTGTCTAATACGATATAGCTAGTCAGAGTCTATTGCACTTACAGTCATGGCTGGTCAATGCATTATAACATCTACGCTCAAGTTAAAAACCATGTAATATATGATTTAATCTTAGTATCCAAGGCAACAATGCCAAAATGAGCAGCAGTTTACATCATACATAAAACATAAGATAGACCACTAACAAAGGACTAAAATTTGTGCAGCTAATTTCAAAATGTTCAAACTAATCAAAGATGGATGTAACAATTGTACCTTTGAGAAAGTAACAGTGAATATTCCGTTGAGGTCATTGTGTCATATATAGCTTTGAAGGTTCCTGCTAGCAATGAGTGCATGCAGTGAATGGGAAGGGGTTATGTGAAATGTCGCATCTCATTAATTCTTCCTCTTGAACAGAGGAAGGGTTACTGAGTGGGTTACTTCAAAACTAAATAGAAAACTAATTATGTCTTGGATCTTTAAGAAAAACTTTGTCTCTTGTGCAAGGACCTATTTGTCACCTTCACATCTATCAAATACACTCGATGTATTTTCTTCCTTTTATTCCTTTTCCAAACTCTTCAGCTTGAATTTGTTTAGTGCAAATCACTCATAGAAGACTTCACAGGCATAGTGACCGCTAATCCTGCCCTCAACAAAGCATGACAGTCGTTTTCAAAGTCAATCAATAAAACAATGCCGAAAATTCGTTGGAAGTCTCTCCCCTTAAAATTACAAAAGCCAAAAGTCTAAATGCAGACAAGAAATGTAATTAACACCTCCATTGTATAGGGGAGAAAAAGAGAGCAGCATGTGTATTTATTAGAAAGTCTTTGGAGCTCATAATGGGAAATGAGAACTCAACCATCTGCTTATTTGCCTAAATTGACAAACTACAAATTACATTCTCTGCATCACATAGTGCAACTATTTACCCGGTATAGATGTCCCATAAAGACTACTCAAGGATGAGCTTTCCATACGTTCAGCTGTAAGGGCAGTGCAGTAATCGATTCTAGAGGAGATGAAAAAAATCCAAAGGTCTTCCCTACGGATTACGAAATCCAAAGCTAACTCTCTAAGCGCAAGACAGCCTATTATTCACACTATCATGCACTTGGGTTAAGAAATGAGGAGCCCTCTTTATATGACTGTTAACTAATCCGAGCACTGCTACCAAGCTTTCAAGGCATATGCGAACAAATTAAAGAAACACCTAGCATTTGTTTTTGTAACACAGCAGAGAGTTTGCAAATTACTGCAAGATGAATAAAGTTCAACAGCCCTAAGGAACCATGTGTTTATTGTATCAACCCATTAACTTCTAAATTCAGCATGTTGCCATCATAATAAACCATTACATCTAAAGGGAGACAGAGTAAGATGGGATGGTGTTTATTCCCCTTAGCCCTAAAGTGTGATTCACTGTAACTGTAAGAGACCATGACAAGAAAGTTCCAAAAGAATAACGTAACCAATACACACCAAGCACACAGATCGGGTATTCAGGTTTCTATGAACTTGGTTGAACTTCAAACACATTTTAGTTCCAAGATCATTTGACAATAAGACAAGCATGTTCTTTCCAGATTGATTCCAGTAATCCACAGCAAGTCAAACAAGACACTGATGATTGAACCCTTTCCCCATGAATTCCAGGCAACGATTCCCAAAATATATATGAGATGCATGCAATAAGAGGTGAAACACCAAAGGCTGATATCACCTTGATACAGTCCTGGAATCTGAATTCGTGTGGCGAACTTTCCATATTTGTTCTGATAAGCTCTGGTACCTTTCAGAATATTATGCTCACATCCAGACCAGCACAGATAATAAAAGGAAAAAGTCGCAGTGTTTCACGATGCTGGGAAAGTGGGACTTATCACTCTACCAACCAAAGACCCCATAAATCCGGAAGAAAAGATGAGCAAAATAAGACCCCATAAACAATTCACTTAATATTTGTTAATACATGCAACATTTGAACTGCAATCAAGCGTTAATCTGAGAAATGGTTTAATAGTAAACACCTTCACCACTAAACATGCAGTCATACTTATTCATTACACGCAAATTTTTATAGCATGACGTCCACCAGTGTACAAATATTAATGATGAAAGATCTACAGAAAAATTAAGCAGCAGTGGACATCACTCTGTTGAACATTTCATTCAGTCATTCATTTGTTCCATTCCCGCCTCCAAATATAAATTTAAAAAATAGTGCTATTGAACAAGCATCAATCTATTATACAGTAAAACAGGTCAAATAAAGTGATCTGCGCCAGAGTTCTCAGTTAGACATTTTATTATGGTCTGGACATAATATCAGCTGCTTTCTTGTATACAGAGCACATTCAAGAACTGTAGATGGGCGATGAAGGACATTCATTCTGGCACGAGAATGCATAATCTTCCAATGTAGTGAAGCCAAACTCTTGGCGCGAAGCACCCATCACAAATCACCAGTCCAAACTCCAAAATCAAAGTTGAAGCCGGATGCTTTCTACCATTTAAGGAATTCAAGCTTTGAAAGCTCCTGTGATGATTACCACCGTTCTCTGGGACGGCCATCAGGGAATGCAGGAACCAGGACCTTTTCATCATTCTGCATTGAGTCTTCAACCTTTTTAACCGGCTTTCCTTGTCCAATCTCCAATGTTCCAGCATCCTCATCAAAATCTGGTGGGGTATCATCATCTTCATCACTCCAGTCGTCGTCCTCATCATGATCATCATCTTCAAATCCAACGTCACTCATAAAATTATCAACATCGTCCGACCATTCTTCTTCATCTTCTTCGCTTTCATCTTCTCTACTCTCATTCTCTTGAATCTCTTCCATGCCATCTTGAGGTCTTCTGGCAGCCCCTCGCTTTGGAAATCTTGGAACATTAACAAGAGAGCGAAGCTTTTCCTTTATTAGCAACAAACGATCCTTGTCTACTAACTGAGAATCACGGTAACCTTCCCTTAGAAATACAGAATCCCTATCTCCTTTTAGAGACACATAAAACATATCAGGATGCCTTATCAACATCCCCCTCAGCTGCTGAGAGAATCTGAACTCCTCTCGAAAATGAGTAAGGTGATCGATGAGAGTTCGCTTCTCAAGAGTGAGGCTCAGAATCTCATGAACAACTCCACAAGCATGCTTCTCTTTCTCCCGTGTTCCTGGCCTTAGCCCCGAGAAGTCTGAGTATGGCGATATATAAGGCAAGTCCCTGAACTGCGTGATCTTCCTCATCTCACCCTTAGAGAGATTAAGGCCCTTAGGAAGCTT
Organism: Dalbergia oliveri; assembly: GCA_030441495.1. Classification (NCBI taxonomy): domain Eukaryota; kingdom Viridiplantae; phylum Streptophyta; class Magnoliopsida; order Fabales; family Fabaceae; genus Dalbergia; species Dalbergia oliveri. The sequence continues at coordinate 1,830,885 of JAMLFY010000008.1, forward strand.
CACTCTATTGAACTTTGGGGGCCTGTCTATAATCAAATTCTGCTCCTCCAATTCTCTAATCCGATTTTCCTCTGCAGATAACTCAGCAGCAGAAACTGCAAGCTCAGGATCCCAATGCGTTAGCTCCAGAGCAGGACCTCGTTCAGTTGCAACAACCTTGAAGTACTGCGGGTACCTATGACAAATTGTGTCACGAAATTCTTGTGGGAGACCCAAATCAGTCCTCAGATGAGCTATTTTCTCCAACAATATCCGCTTCTCGAGTGACATCATCAGCAATTTCCTCAGCTTGACAACCACCAAATCTTCCATCTCATTCCTAACCTTCAATTCCTCAAAATAAAGCCTTTCAGCTTCAGGGGTCATTTTGAATTTGAGAGAGTAAACACCCTCTTCCATAATCTGAAACACTGCAGGGAATTTCTTCAGCAAAGCAATAAATCTCCTCCTCTTCTGCATACCCAATTCCCTTCTAAACTTGCCCAGCTGGCGAAGCGACATAGTCCGGTCCGGTTGACTCACCAGAAGCTTCCTTATCTTGAGAACAAATTTGAGCTTCTTGTCCCTCTGAATCACATTATCAAAAGGAAGCTCTTTCCTTCTCTTGACAGCAGCCCTTATGGGCCCTAATGGAGACGGAACATGGAATTTTCTGACGGTAACATTTCCCGGTGACAGAACCAAATTGAAATCCCTGCCCCAGAATTGGGATTTTTGGAGGGAGCAACGGGGTTTGGCAGAAAGGTTAGGTTTTTTACGGAAAGCATGTTGGCTTGAGACGAAGAACGGTAAAGGGGCATGTGATGAAGAGAGTTTGGGTGAGCAGAGTAAGAACTTAGGCTCCATAGCACACAAGCAGAGCCGGTTCTTGGGTTGGGCAAGTGATATTTGGATGCTTGGACTGTGTTGGACATGGAAAGCCAACTCAACTGAAGCAAGGGGTTTATCTGCACCCAGAAAAACCCTCACACAAGATAAAGAGATTTTTTTTTTTTTAGACAGAGAAAATAGATAAATCTTTTTTGATGTGTTCCCTCTTTTTTAACCAAAAAATCATTTCTCTGGCAACAAATCCTTTTTTATATTTAACACTTTTTTATTTGATGAATTCTCCAATTAACACTAACCACCCCTCAAGTTTGTTTAAACAGCATCTAAGTCTGTTTTTGACAAGAAATCGCACTCACCCCACTGACAACCACGACTTCACGATGATTTTTCTGTAAGGTCATCCAAGTCGATCACACACTTGTTTGAATTATTATTTTGATTTTTGATATAAGAAAAAAGATCTTTTTTTTACACATAAAACTTTTTTCATACTCTTTTTAATTTGTTTCGGTAAATTTTTTAAGTGAAAATATTATCACTAAAAAAAGGTTAAAAAAGGTCTTTTTTTTTGGTATGCAAAAAAAAGAATCTTTTTTAATAAGTTATAATTTCTATCTTATAAAATATTATTCATAACATAAATGGAAAAAAAATTGAAAATAAATAAATTTTTTTAATATAATATTCAAACATAAAATGACATATACTTTTTTAAAACATCTCATTTAAAAAGATCAATTGAAAAGAAAATTTTTTAAAGATCATTCAAATCAGCTCAAAATATTTGCGCCCTTTAAACTTTTATCAAATAACAAATACCTAACTCTAACTTTCAAATCTTCTAACTAGATTATTAAACTTTCAAATTAAACTCAATTTTGAGTTTAATTGGTTGTCATGGCAAAATATCTTATGCATACATTAGATTTTCTTTTAATTTTTTCTCTTATCATATTATTTAATATTTCTAAAAAATTAATACAAATTTATCAAAAAGAGTCAAATCAAATCCTTCACATTACCAACTACTAGTTAGTCTAACGAAACGAGGTGTCAGATCCCTTAGGCATTGTTCTCGAGTTTTGCAGGGAAGGAGAAGAAATATAACAAAAGAAAATAAAGGGAAAAAGAAGGAAGGGATTTAACGGATTTTAATCAATCTTATTTATGAGTTTGAAATTGACAAGGAAAAGAAAATGAAAGATTTATCATGCATATTTATAATTTTATTCTTTACTTAAATAAATTAATATTCTTAATAATTAATAGTTAAAATGCTTTATTTCTCTAACATGAGTGATAATACTTTGGGAAAGATGGGAACAAATCTCCCGTCAAACCGAAAAAATAAAATAAAATAAGAATGCGCCATGGATCGCCTTTGGAAAGACTAGCTTGGTTTCACTTGGTTTAGTTTGTTTCTTTGTTCTTTCGTTTCCACGTTACCAAAAAATAAATGCTTTATTGCGGTAGCAATACCACCACCGCCACTGTACTCAAATCATATGTTGACCACACCGACACCTTTGGCAGGCGCCACCACGTTGAATCTCCAATTCCATTGTTTTTTCATCGCAGCTCGCCGGGAACCGCTAAATCTGTTTTCTCATAGACTTTTCCGCCATGTGCTGGAAGGTGGCGGCAACACACACAGACAATTGCAAATTCAATATCCTCGAATTGTTTTTATCCGCTGGTGCGGTTCGATGGCGTCGTCGCGTTGTTCAGCGAATCGGTGACTGGGATCAAAGATTTTCTGCTCGCAGTGGTGCACAATGGCACGCGGTGGCCTGGGGGTGGGGAGGCTGGGAGGGTGGCGCGCAACTGGACCTCTATGGCGACGGTGTCCCAGTCCATGAAGCCATGGCGGCTCACGTTGCTCGGCAGTTACACCTCTGATATCGGATGTCCCCGAAGGGACAGTTACAGCTCTGATATGATTGATAATGAAATTTGGTAGGTAGATCGTTTCCATGAAAAAATTGATGTGAGATTAGGACGGAAATAACAAATTAAAATGGATTGATAATAAAGGTATTTTAAATTTTTAAAAGAGATAATAAAGTAAATTAATCTGTAATCTCATAAAAATCTTTCAAATGAGGGGAACTTTAAAATAAGGGATTCAGAGGGTTTTGACTTTTGAGGAGTTAATAAAATTGTTCAGAAGCTTTCTCCTTTTAAAAAATAAAACTGGTGCCCATGATAAAAATTCTAAAGCCTCGTGTTTGTGGTATTTCATTGGTGGCCCTTGTGTTGCTTTTTTCGTGATTTCGAGAAGAACAAGGGAAGGAAGGGAGAAATTTCAGTCATGATCATATTAACCAATTTTAAATTATTAGTTTTCTATTAATATGTAGATTAAGATATATTAAATTAAATAACATGACAATAGAAAGAATTAAGAGTATGTTCCTTAGATTTTAGAAGAAAGGAAAGAAAGCTAAATTGGATGGATTTGTATAATTTTTTTATATTATCATCTAATTATATTTTATTGATCAACAAATATGATCAATTCTCTCTCTTTATATTGTCAATATATATAAATTAAATAAAAAATAAAAAAGGAATTGAAACATATAGCATCAGATATTTTGCCATGCCAGTAAATTGAACTGAAAATTGAATAAATGGATTAATTTTGAAAATTGTTTGAGTATCTAATTGAAATATTTGAAAATCATAAATATCTATTTGCAATTGGCTAAAAGTTTAAAGAGCTTGAATGCTCTTTCCCTTAAAAAAAGTTACATGTAAATGGCATTTTTTATGATAAATCTTTCTTAAAAATAATCTTTTATAAATTTTTGGTTGCAAAAAAATAATTTACCATTTAAATATAAAATATATTATTATTTAGACATAATATTTAAATATTTTTGTTATTTTTAAAATATTTTTTAGCTATACAAATATTTTTAAAAATGAAAAATATAAATTTAAGAAAATTTATATTTTTATTATTTTTGTTTTTGTTAAAAATTTCCACTCAAATATATGAAAAAGCATCAAAAGTACCTTTTTTAATTAAAAAATCATTTTATAAACATAAAAGATGCCGAAACAAATTGATAATTTTTTATTAGTTAATGTTATTTTGGTTTAAAATTATATATGTGAATCATTTTGGCATTTGAAGTTTAAAATCTAACTAATTGTCACTGACTTTACAATGGTGAATCATATTAGTCCTTGATGGACACATCTTAACAAATTACTTCATTATTTTGTTTCAAAATTATTTTCTTCATGGGATAAATTGATTTAATGTATGAGATTCTAGTGCGGGTTAACAAGCCTCACATTTTGTGTTGGATATAAAACTCATTTTCTTCTTTCTTGAATAAACTTAAATCATGGATAGTATTAATCATACTTGGATATAAGCCTCACTTTTATTATTAATACTTTAATCTTTTCTCTCTAATTAATATTCACTCACTATTGTTTTTTTCTATATGAATATGACTCTCTTTTTCATGTGAATACTATATAAGTGATAAAAAAAATTTGTATAACATTATTATAAATAGGTTTTTAAAAATATTAATGAAAATTTGCGAATTTTAGCACAATTTTTTATTATTTATTAGTAAAATTAATTTGTTAAAATAGTTCCAAAACTGTATCAAATATTAATATTAATTAACGTCACTATATTGCTAAAAAAAATTAACACGTGATTGATATTAATATTTAAAACAATATTAAAATACACTTATGTATCATATAAAAATATTATAAAATTTTTTATCAGTCATATAATATTCAAGTAAAAAAATTAAAAAATAATAGTATTCATATAGAGATAAATAATAGTGACTAAATATTAATTAAGCAAGAAAAAAAGTAAGAGGAGCAGTAATAAATATGAGTAATATAAAATTATAACATTTTCCAAAATTTTAAATTAATTTAAGAAAGAGAAGAGTGAGTTTTAAGTTTAACATAAATGTGAAGGTTAACATATACTTAAAGTACTTATATAAATAATTTATATTTTCAAAGAGTGATTCACAATTATAAAATCATCGACTAATTAATTATCAAATTTCAAAATCACTCTAGTATGTATTTCTTTCAAGTGTCAAAATGAGTTTTGAAATGTTTTTATATTAAATTAAACTGATACTTTGTGATTTTTTGAAAAACTTCAATAGATTTTTGTACTTTAAAAATTAAAATTGAATATTTAAATTTATAAAATGTTTGTGACTGATTCTTTTAGACATTTTTAATCCGGTTCTTTTATGTTTATGATAAGAGAAATGTTATTTATATTAATAATATGTGATAGGTTATATTTATATATTTTTATTTATATTTAGATAAGATATGAATCTTATATAATTTGGATAATTTCACATCACATCTCATCTAATTTATACTATTAATAAAAGGGATTCACTTTGTAACTATTTTTTTTTTATATCTTCTAACTTTATTTAATTTTATTTTAAAGTTTATGAATTTAAATTTTCTTCTTATTTTCTCCTTTTATACTCATTTCTTCTTTTGAAAAAAAAATAACTATCTCACTTTAAATTATTTACCAATAAAAAATATTTAATAAAATTTAATAATTTATTATTATGCAAATATTTAGTTTTATTAATATTTAAAAGATAAGAAATGTAGCTCCATATAATAGTGTATTGCCATGCTATCCTGACTCCAAATATCACTACACTTGTGCTTAATATCCAACTCAATTGGTGTAGAGCATATAAAATGAAATTTTATAATATTTGGTTTTAATAAAATTACTAGGCAACGGAGACCAAGTAATCGTTCCGGCGAGCGAGAGGAATATGGCGAAAAGGCGAGATCAACGATCCGGCGCGAGTTCTGGTCGCCGGGAAAACCGAGTCGAACCATCATCTTCCCAGCGACCCGAACGAGCCGACTCAGCTCCCGATCGCAGCAAACTCGCCATCTTCGTCTTCTTCTTCGTCGTGTCTTCCGTCATTGCCGTCGTCGTTCACCGGCTGAGCCAGTCTCCGTCTCCTCCTCCTCCTCCTCCTCATTCTTCTCATTCTCAGCGTAAGGAATCGTATGTTTATCAACGAGGCCTCGTCACAACGGATGCCAATTACCAAGATGTACTCACTGTAAGTACCTTCCCCAAACTACACTCTCTGCGATTCTACTCATGCTTTCTAGCATAGATTAGAGAGTTCGAGCTTTGATCGTAGCATCTAATTGTTGTGTGTTTGCAATGTATTGTTGTATTAGGAGAACTCCAGAGTTTCAGAAAATACCTCTCAGCGCCATTACACTTATCCTGTGCTTGCCTACATTACTCCCTGGTATGCTTCCTTTTCTTTTTAAATGCAGCAATATTATATATATATAATTTTATTAAATGAATCTGGTACTTTACATACAATGCTTGCCGCTAAATATAGGTTATTGATTGTTACGGTAAGTTTCATGATTTCCTTCTCCTTCTTTTGTTGAATCTACTTCATGTCATCTTCTATCTGATAAATTCCCTAATTGATGTCATTCTTCATTTTGAATACATCTTTTGCATTTACAATTTAATTTATATGCATCTCCAAATATTTTTAATGTGGCAGGAATTCTCATGGTTATGAAATGGCGAAAAGGTTCAACTCTAAGTTTACACATTTATCACCTGTCTGGTATGAATTAAAGAGGTAAGCACCTCTGTCCCAAGTAACTTATTGAGGAAATAGAGGGATGGGGGGCAGAGCGAAAACCTATTCCATTCCTAACCCTTCAAATGTAACTGTGTCAGTTTTTCAGAACTTTCAAGTGTATTTTGTGAGTATCCACAATTTTTTTGTTAGCTTTAGATTGTGGTGTCTGAAGTTTTCCTTCTCATTTTATCTTGGTATTTTTATCACACATTCTGACCTGGGATGCCTCCCTTTGAGAAAGGGGATATCCAGGGTTGATTTGAACTGGCATAACTTTAAGGATCATGCAAATATTTTCTATCCTCGTGTATGTTTGTAATTTCTTCACAACACTGAGATTCTTGTTAATACTAAATGATAAATCATAGGGTTGTATTATATTACTTTATGGTTTTGCTTCATCAGTTGTTATTGCCAGCAAACAGAGTAATTTAGTTCTAGAGGGGAGACATAATGCTGACAGAGGATGGATTTCAGAGCTTAAAAAGACTGGAAAAGCTTTGGTACAGTGGACAAGTTCTCTACTCTTGAAACTTTTTTGATCTCATCAATGACACATTAAATGCCTCTGTCATCCAAAAAGTTGTTGCACATATCTAATTTTCATTGGAAAGCTATGTACTTGGTGACAGTAGGCAAACTAGAAACCAGAGCTAAATTGGGGAATTATGTATGAGCTTGCAAATTGGAATACTGTTTGGTTGGTTGGATTGCTTTGAGTCTGGGTTATTCTGCCTAATCCTCACTCAACTTAATTACTCGACCTCACCAGATCTTGTAAGGGGTAGTCAAGACTCTGACAGAATGTGATACCAACAACTAACAATGAAATAGTAGTTATATGTAAATTTACCTTGATATTTGTTTCTTTGACATGTTGATTTGTAGTATCTACATATGTAGCACTATGTAGCAATAATTTGAACTCCATTTTATAGAACAAAAAGTGGAAACAGAATATATTGCAACTCTATGATATATATCTTTATCGTTGATGTATCAATTTAATGATAATATAGATCCTTTAACTGTTATGCATCCCTAATGACTAGTGAGCCATTGGGGCAGGGGAGTTTATGACCTAAATTGTTCTTAATATTGTTGCGTATTTTAACTCCTATGCCAAGTAGAACCCTCCAGACCAGTCTGTTTTGGACCTTGCACAGGGGCTACAAATTTTAGTTTCCCAAATCCCAATGGTTATCCTTATTTATGATATTACTAACTTGTTGGAACTAACACTTGTTTAGTTACTCTAGGATTATTGTTTTGCTTTTCCTGTATATGGCCTCATTGATCCATCCATCTTTTTCCGTGTGTGTAGATCTTGCCAAGGGTTGTTCTGGAAGCATCACCAGCAGAGCTGTTGAGAACGAAGAATCAAAGGAACAATGCTATTAACCTTATAGTAACAGAGTGCAAGTAAGCCTCCGATTATTTTCTAGATACATCTTTTGGATAATGGCATCATGGGAACAGATTTATTTTCTGTTTACTTGATAAACATCAGGCTTTTTCTGTTGGTCACTAATTTAGCTGTTCAGTATTAGATTATAATCTTCTGCAAGAATGAATATTGGATTTGTCTCTTGGTGCCTGCTGCAAATGACATACTCTGAGCACATAGTCATCTAATTCTGAAAAGGGTGAAAATTATTTATGACAAAATTACAAAAAAGAACTCTTCATAAATATTTTTAGTTCTGGAAAGCTAGCTAACCACTCAATTGGTCAATGATGTCCAACAAGTAACCACCAATTGACTTAAAAAACCACTTGTGTGATTAATTGTTGCTACTTCGTAGACCAATTTCCCATTATTTATTTTACCTAAACATGGTTTATTGTGTATTAATCCATCCTTTACCAGCCAAAGGTAAGGCCTAAGGTGGACAAGTTCTTCCACTACAACAAACCCATTAGCCACATAACTGTATGGATATCAGAATTCAGAAGTTATTTATGGCAGCAAATATTCCGCATTCCAGATCCGTGCATAAAGCACTTTCCTTCTTGATACATTCTCTCGTTCTATATTTTCTTTTCATGTGAATGCTTTTCTTCCACAGGGAAATGGGATATGATGGTATTGTCTTAGAGTCATGGTCGAGGTGGGCAGCTTACGGTATCTTGCATGATCCAAGCATGCGAAATTTGGTGAGCATTTATTCCTTATGGTCTTCTCTAGATGCTTTTGATAGAGCTAAGCTATGATATGGAACTGTGCCCATAGTTTGGGGACAAAGCTGTCAAGTTAGTTAATGAACTGTTGATTGTTTAGTGTTTATGAGGTCTGGGCAGTCATTGAATATTTTTATTAAATATCTGGTGCCTTAAAACTTTCTGATCTCTGAGTGATATCTGAGCCTGTTAGACAAATCAACCCATTTTGTATTTGCTCATTATATGGCAGTTCATATGTTACTTCCTTCTTTTGCAAGCACAGGCGCTGCAGTTTGTGAAGCAGCTTGGAGATACACTGCATTCTATAAGCTCACAGAGAACTAGTGAGCAGCAGTTGCAGTTGGTCTATGTTATAGGTCCACCATCTATTGAGAAGCTGCAAGAGCATGATTTTGGTCGAAAAGATCTTGAGATTTTAAGTGAGGCTGTGGATGGATTCTCTTTAATGACATATGACTTCTCTAATCCTCATAATCCGGGTCCTAATGCACCTTTGAAGTGGATTCGAATTGTTCTACAACTGCTGCTTGGTACCTCTGGCAGTAGAGCCCAAAGCCTTGCCTCCAAGATACTTCTCGGCATAAACTTCTATGGAAATGATTTCTCCCTGTCAAGGGGTAATTCCTCTCTCTTTTCTTTGTTTAGTTTCAAAATAGTGCCATTTAGATTGTTTCATACTTTATCGCATGAGTGGAACAATTGCACCTTTTCAAGCAATTTTGATATTTTGAGATAATTTTAGAATACTTCTCTTTCTTATTTACTCTTTCTTTGGTATCACCAGAATACCAGGTAAAAAACATTTTGTTTTACATATTAGTAAAAAATTTGAAAGCGCAGATTCAGGTGGTGGAGCAATTATTGGAAGGGATTACCTCGCGTTGTTGGAGAAGCACAGGCCTGAAATACAGTGGAATAAGAATAGTGGGGAGCATTTTTTCTTTTACAGTGATGACAAGGATATCAGGCATGCGGTATTCTACCCAACTTTAAAGTCAATTTCTTTGCGGTTAGAGGAAGCACGTTCATGGGGATGTGGTATCTCGATCTGGGAAATTGGTCAAGGTTTGGATTACTTTTTTGACCTCCTGTGAAAGCCCGTATGCATGCTACTTTTACGTCCCGTGTTAATGTTTAAGTTGCATTGATACTGTGCCCAGTGTCATTGAAATGGGCTTGGTTAAAATCCATTTTGTTCGAAGTCTAGCTTGTAGAATGCTATCTGATACAGTAACATAAGGGATTAGCTGCTTATGACCCAAAAAAAGGGGGGTAGGTGCTTATGGGTGGTGGGTAGAAGTCTTAAAAATGCTTGTTGGTTGTAGAATTCAAAAGTATACTGTACAGACTTCTATCTTTCTTAAGTTTTTATTTCTATTGCAATCAATTATGGGCAAAATATGCAATTTCATAGATTTCTCTAACGTTCTCTCTCATTTATATGAAAATTCATACAAAGGGGGTATGTGGAAACATACTCTATAGTTCTGTAAATCAATCTATATTCAATTCTTCAAGGTTAGAAGCAATTCAAAAAGTATGTAACTTATAGATGAAAATCAAGTGTCAGGAAGTGTTTTTAAAAAATGTTTTGATCCTGGAATATAATTATACTTGAAGCGACTTTTTTGAAGTGTTATTAATCTGTCATTCCCCACGCTAGTCTTAAGACTTCATTTATTATTTTTATGGAAGAAAAGAACATTCAGAGACGCAGAGATCAAGCAAACTCATTTGGCTCTTTGATAAAACGAGGTTTTTTGGTTGCTTCTTACAAATATGTAATACAAAAGCTTTCTTGATTTCACATGATTGCCATGCCAACACTCATATGTTTAAGATGTGACACGAAATGCTTACGAGGCTTTATTCCTTTCCGGTTTATACCGAGTTTCTTGCTGTTCCTTCGGACAGCATGAATTAGCCCACTATATTTGGAATGCGAAAATAGATAGAGGTGGTTTTTAGTCACATTTCAACAAGGAAAAAGGTATCTGAAGCTAGATTGGTGGGTGGCTTGTGAAGTAAAAGGATCGTGATTGCTGGGATCTGTTTGTGAGCAATGGAGTATGTCAGGGAAATTTGCAGAGCAAAACAAAGATTATTTTAATGATTAATCTAATTCTACTCCAAATCTTCCAACAAAAGAAGAGGAACTTATGGAAATGAGCAAATGATGCTTCCATTACATCTGGTTTTTAGTCACATTTGCTTCAGTTAGTACGTTTGACGCACGTTGCTAGTACTTTAGAAATTGCCGGTAATTTCAAGTTTTATTTGTCAAATATTAGTATGTTTGGTTCAATTTTTGAAGCAGTATGTAAAATTTGTAACAAATCATAATTTGTACTAGCCGTCTTCCGTACTGTACTACTCGTGCGTTGCAAGTAGTTCTTTGTAGCATACTACTAGTTGTAGTAGCTTCTACACGTTTCACCGACGTTTCTAGGCCACACAATTGTAGACGATGAAGCCTGCAAGGTCAGCAGCGTCTCATCCTAATTGTCCACGTGTCCAGAAGCCAATGGCTGATTGCTTATATCCCTTCCACGTCAGCATCACCCTCCACCCAAAAGGACACCCAATCACCACACTGAGTTGCTTCCACCAAACCACTACCACACAGGCTTAGCCTGCTATTAGTTTTTTCCTTCACTTTCCGCTCACTCCAATCACAACCACGGCACAAAGAAACAAAACCAGCATCAAGACCCTTTGATTCTCATGTTACTTCACACACTTCAACCTCTTCCACTGATAATCTGAGTGCCACAGAGAGAAAAGTCTTTGACATAGAATTATGCTATGGAGGCCCTAAATGCCGTTGGCTTGACCCCTTTATCTGTGCTTTCTGATAGAAGAAAAGAACCCAGAAAATTCCCATCACTGCCCACAATTCCCGCATGCAAAGTCTCAAACTTTTCCAGTTTTAGCAACAAGCAGCCCGCTTTGCAAGATTGTTTGTCAAAAGGTCTAAGAGGGGTCTAATTCTTGCAGCTTCAGTGTTCAATAGTGGACTTGCACAAGCTATAACATATGAGGAAGCTTTGGGACAATCCTTGAGTATCCCTAGTTCTGGGGACTTTGATGTGAATGGGTTTATAGATAGTGTCATCAGTTTTGGAACAGAGAACCCTGCTGTTGTAGCTGGAGGAGTAGCTATTTTGGCTGTGCCACTGGTTTTGTCTCAGGTTCTGAAGAAGCCTAAGCCATGGGGGCTTGAGTCTGCCAAAAATGCATATGCAAAACTGGGTGCTGATGACAATGCTCAGTTGCTTGATATAAGAGCACCTGCAGAATTGAGGCGAGTGGGTACACCTGATGTTGGAGGTTTGAGGAAGAAACCCGTGTCAATAGCTTACAAGGGTGATGATAAGCCAAGGTTCCTGCAGAAACTTTCGTTGAAGTTCAAGGAGCCAGAGAATACCACGTTGTTCATTCTGGACAAGTGAGTATAGCTCAAAGCAACTTCTTTTCGTTTTTCTTCTTTTTCCATAAGATTCATACTATATTACATTCTGTCATTTCATTGTTGCAATTGATGGAGGGAAAGAGTTTCTCAAGAATGCTCATGGACATTGAAAGGCTAAAGTTTCACTTAGATTGCACTCAAATTACCATCTCCCTTAAGTAATCAAGGGCTAGATATAAGTCTTTCCACTAGGAAAATCAAAGAAATAAATGAAAAGTTCGATGATATCTCCGTGAGCTCTTCTTCAAAAAGAGTAAAATTGACCTCTATTGGAAAAAACGTTATGGAATCTATGTCAGAACTCAGATCAATGTGGCAATTTATGAATTTTAACATTCTAACTCTAAGCTTCCATCTACAATCTACATTGGCATTTAAGGAACTTTAATCACTTAATTTGTTGTTTCTTTTTTACGTCACAAAGGAATATACTTGAATCTGATTGAGTGAACTTGTGATGGAAGCCAGATTTGATGGGAACTCTGAACTGGTTGCAGAGTTCGTAACTGCTAATGAATTTAAAGCTGCTTATGCAATCAAGGATGGTGCTGAAGGACCACGAGGATGGATGGTATTCAGTGTCCCTGGCCTTTTTTCTGTTTCAAAATGTTAATTTTATCTGATTAGCCATATTTGACTTGGGCTGGGATTTTACAGAATAGTGGGCTTCCCTGGACCACACCAAAGAAAGGCTTGAGTTTGGACTTTGGGGATCTGACAGATGCCATCTCTGGCACAATAGGAGTATGTATGCGGGATTTATCCAGTAACACTTTTAATTTACAATGCGGATGCACACTTATAATAACTATTTTTAGTACTTAGACACACGTTAAATTGTCTTTTAGAGGAACTCGATGTTAGCTTAGTTATATTGAGAATGTAAGCTAGCAAGAAAGGGAACTCATAAGCAGAAACTAATCAAACTATACAGCACTTAACAATGTATGATGCTGTCTTAGATTGGTACTCTTTATATTATATTAACTCAAGTTATCTAAATTCTGATGCCTAATGTTCTCTAGTGTATGAGCGTTATATCATATGCAGAAAGGAAGTATTTGTTTCATAACTATGAATATGGGTTGTAGCCTCCTGGTTGGGTTATTTGTTTCATAACTTGGATTGTTGGATTAGAGGACAAAGTTATCATGTGGCATTCTTCCTCACTCTTGTTCTCAATTTGTTAATGTATTTGAAGTTTTGGAGATAATTTAAATAGTATACTAGATATTTTTTTGATATGTAAAAGCAAAATGCATTTTCTTCCGGGTTATGGTCCATTTGTACATGCTTATATTTAAAACTGATAGGTGTTGTTCATGATCTTAATTCTTAGTTTCTGTGAATTTCTAATTAATGGAGGTTTACTGCAGGAGACCTCTGATGGCTTGGCTCTTACTCTTGGCATTGTGGCAGCTACTGGACTGGGTGTATTGGCTTATTCTGAGGTTGATTTGATGAATTGTTTTACATGTTTTTTCTCTCCCAAGTACATTATGACATGAATACTGTTATTCTTTCTGTAGATAGAAACAATTCTCCAACTTGTAGGATCAGCTGCACTTATTCAGTTTGCAAGCAGGAAGCTTCTATTTGCTGAGGTAAGTACAGTGGAGTTGCGAGTTTTTCATTCACATTCTTTAAATCTTTGAGGTCCAGTGGTGGGTCTATTGATCTTTTAAGTTCTCCATTGGGTTTACTGAGATTTTAAGTCTGCATCAGATATATATAGCTTTGCATACAATTAATATTTAATTTTGTCAAACCACGCTCCCTCCATTGGTGAAAAGAAGAATGTTGAAGATCAATTTAATCCTGTTGCCTGTCACAATATAATCCAGCACGAGGTTGTTAGATAATCATGTGATCGGCATAATATATTATTTTTGGTCATTAAAAAGGAGAAATGCTTGGATATTCTGGTGGTCCAGTGGATGGCCGAGAGTAGGTGATCTTCTATATTAATTGCTTTCTATAGATCACACACACACACATATATATATATATATATGTGTGTGTGTGCGCGCACAGGCGTGTTGTCATGTTTAGTTGTTTTTCTTAACTGCATATGTTATATATCTGTGAATTATGATAGTTAATCGGCAGAATAAAACTCATGTATTTGTATGTTACTGCTTTTTTTTTTTTCAATTGAGGTGGCCATTGTATGATGAATAAGACCGTTCCCAAGAGTATGTTTGGATTAATGGAGTTGGGTAGAGCGAAGCGGATTTTAAGTTGCTCTATTTTTTGGATTTGTAAACTTTGGATGAAATGAAGCGGAAATGGATGAACTCTATTTTGTCCAATTTCATTAACTTTTCACAAATTTCTTCCCCTTCAAATTGAGAGGAATGGAGTGAAACACAAGTTACCTAAACAATGGAGCGGAGTAATTATTCCACTCCACTCTATTCTGCTTTGTTCGCTCCACCGCGCTCCATCAATCCAAATATTTATTGGTTTCAATTTGGTTTTCCTTTTTTTTCAATTGTTTGTTAAGGCCGGTGGCTGGCTCAAGCTCTAAGACTCACTTTTTCTTTTCATGACAGGACCGAAAGCGAACATTACAACAAGTTGATGAGTTCTTGAACACCAAGGTTGCCCCTAAGGAGCTTGTTGATGAAATAAAGGTATTTAAAATTTTTCCTCTTTTAAATCCTGAGAAATGTGCTGTGGTGCTATACTTAATGATATGATGATTCTGGCATGCGCACGCGCGCACACACACACACATATATATAATGTTAATAGTATAGCTATTTCTTAATAATTGCCTAATTGGAGCTCATTTATTCCATTGTTTGTTGCATGATGACTGGGAACATTAGCAAATTGGAAAGGCTCTTCTACCAACTTCCACCAACAATAAGGCTCTTCCTGCAGCAACAGTACAAGGCCCAGAACCTGCAACTGCCGATACGACTGTACAGAAAGCAGAAGCTACTACTGACACAATATCCAAGTCCAAAGTAGATGCAGTATCAGCACCTGCTCCTGAAATAAATTCGGCACCAAAAACTGAAGTTAAGGCAGAATCACTCCCGGGGAAACCAAAACCCCTTTCACCATACCCATACGTAATATCTCAACTTCCTTGCTACATAAAGTTCTCACTTCCTATGTTGGTTAGATATGCTTATGGTGACCACTGACCAGTTTTCTTGGCACTGACCTTTCCATATATAATTGTGTTTGATTCTAATTATGATCACATAGAATTGAATCTTTTAAGGATATGTGACAAACTATAGTATTGTAATTGTCAAATGTATACGTGCTTTGGTAGTTACTCTTAACCCTCTTTCCTAAAGCCCACTCTAGATATACCACCCCCCCCCACCCCCACAACCAACAACCCAAAAAAAGGGTGAAATGATTAAGATATTAGGAGACTTTTCATAATGGATTTATCAAGATCATTTTCTGCTTTATATTGTATGCTTGTTAACATATGGTTATTATCCTTTATGTTCATCTGTGTTACCCTGTTCCTTCTTGCATTGCAGTATCCTGATTTCAAGCCTCCAACATCTCCCACCCCTTCACAGCCCTAGGGTTAGATCTTGAAGAATATTTTATAGCAGGGAAATCTTTTCTATGAAATTTCCAGCACCATATCAAGTTCTGTACAATGTACTCGTCTTTTCGTGAAACTCTTAAACTTACCTAGCATTTTAGGTTGAAGACCCATATCACAAGTTGTATAATTTACAATCTGTTATGAGCACCCTTCAATTTATGCCACTTTCTACACTTCTGTAATTGATGGGTAGTTTGTAGATTTGATTTGCATGTTAGTTGATTTGGCATGAAATTGCAACTTTCATTTTTTGCTGTAAGCAAATATGATCTCACATTTGCAAATATGCCTGTATAATGTTTTAAGAACAGCTTACACTCTTTTTCTTTTGCCATATAACATGAAAGCAAAGAGAAGTTATATGAGGATACATACTCCTGCGAATAGTTCTGCCATCTTTCTTGTTTCAGTCCTCAAAACCACTTTTTATGGAGTTAGGAGTAGAAAGCTGCAATATTTCCATATCATCGTATCAGCACATAACATTATAAGCAACTAATATAGCACAATGGCAATATGCACACATCATCATGCTAGCTATGTTTATTAACCAAAATAAATGGTGGAACGTTTTTACAGTAACTTGTATACTAAATGATAAATAACCTCATTCACAAGCCAACAGAACAAAAGTTCTGCAGAAAGTCAAGGGAATAAAAATCGCCTGCTGGTCATAACTAACTAAAAATTGGGTACCTTCATGAGTTTTAAGATTTCCTTGGAGGCTAATTTTTCAGCTGTAGCCTTATTAGCAGCTGTAGCAGTATCCTTGTAACGGATCCCATTAGCTTTTACTTCTATTGTAATTGAAGTTTTACCATTGTCCCGGGACACCTGTTCTTTCTTTTTATAGTGCTTTCTCTGGCATAGTTCATTCAACTCCTTAACAGGTTGAAGCTGTGCTGTTTCAGGTGTAACCAGGGGTTCCAAAAGAGGCCTTATGCTTTGGAACACAACCTCCTTATTGTACCCTGAATCAACAAAAATAGCTCCTGCTAGAGATTCTATAACATCTGCAATCACCTGTCAGAAATAGAAATACTTCTTACGGAATAAGTATCAAAAAGACAAAAAAATTCCAGTTTGGGTTTCTTCCATTTGCCTAATAATGAAGAGGTTCACAAATATGCCTTTAATGTGAATAAGAATTGTTAGAAAACTTTGATGACAACTCGAAGAATTCATGCACTGAATAATGTAAACTCACATCAGGGTAAGATGTCTCCAACTCCCATCCAAAAGTTGATTTTAAAGATAACTTTTCAACTTCATTCACTGTGGCTGCAATTTGCTTGTCAAGTGCTTTCGAGTTATGGAGTATGTGTTCATGCAACTTAGCTTTAATGGCTGAAAGTGCATAACAGTCATTATTCACGGAAATACTCCTCATGTCAGTCAAAAATTCAGGTGACTCCTCAGGATATTCATTGTAGAAATGCAGCGTGATGAGATAGTCCAACACCGCATCGCCAAGAAATTCTAGTCGCTGCAGTGAAAGTTAAGCCCCAAATTTTCAATCACAATAACACAAGAAAACGAGTATTATTTGTTCTATTAAAAGTCACACATAGATACTATATGGTGCTGGTAACTAATTATATAATGTCCCTCTAGGTTGTCATTGTTTATAATGTTTTCTTTTTAATACCACATGGACTTCATTATTATTAAGCATATGCTCCTACTTGTTGCTAGTACGTAATTAATCTTGAAAGTACCTGATAACATGTTGGAATTTCTGGCCGCTTGCAAGAACCATGGGTGAGAGCTTCTACTAGAAGGGAATGGTCTTGGAATGTGTAGTTCAATAAGGATTCCAAAAGGGAGACATCTACAAGCATCTCAGGGGGAATGGCAAGGTGGCTCTCATATGGTATAATGTTAGTGTCAACCTCGATGCCAATCCAATTCATAAATGATAAAGCAGATTCTTCATCTCCTGTGCTAATGAAGACACCAATTAGTGCCTCAATAACATCAGCAACAATGTCGTATCCCATTTTTCTTCTTTCATAAACATATACCCTTGTTCTGCTGGAAACCAACTCCTCTTCTAGTGAGAGACATTTTGACTTATCACCGGGTATAATCCACTGTTTTGGATCAAAAGTTCCTTTTCTTATGAAACCCTGCAGCATAAAGTTTCCATTAGGAAAAAAAAAAACTTCTAAACCCCTACCAGAAAGTAGAACCAGGAACAATTTCAGTATGATAATCTAAGATTCCAGAAAGCTAGTAATTTAGGTGATTCTGACAGTTTGAACACACAAAATATGATCCAATTTTCCTGGCATATAATTCAGGATTTGGAGTATTAAGATACACTTTTTGTAAGGCTATACTAGTTGACTTTGATATTTTTCATTTTTCACTACCCTTTCAAATCATAATATTAGATTCGGAAGTTTTGAGTAGCTAATATCAGACTCTAACAATGTTAAGAAAGTAAAAAAAATAATACCGTAAGTCTGCGGCTACACCTAAACTCAAACAAGGCAATGTTGGAAATGATCTCCTTCCTGTCATCAGTAAGAAGACCCTCCGGATGACTTTGTTTGGTCTTAAAAAGCTGTTGACTAACTGCATACTTCAGAAAAGAATCTCCAAGTGTCTCTAAAGATTCATAGTCATAGATCTCTTGACATTCCTTTGTAGTGATTGCTTGTAAAACCTACAGTGAACACAAGTCACTTAGTTGAAACCACTAAAATGAATACTTGCACTTCCATAATTCTATTATCAGGCGGTGATGAGGAGTAACATCAATGTCAAACCAAAAATAAATATAAAGCACCAATCTATATCTGTAGAGAGAGAGGACAAATGAGTGACATAACTCGTATTAATTATAATGTAGAAACTGTCATCATCATGCTAAGGCAAGGATCTTTAATTTCACAGGAAGAAGTAGCATATATACCTTGATGACTGGGATATCATTTTGCATGCAATGATCCAAAAGCATCTTTTTTAAGTTGAAAGCAATGAGCAAGGACTCAAGCCGATGCATGATTGATGGAATAAACGTAAATGAGTATATGGTACTGATTGATATTGGTGACATGATTATAGAGCATAGTTCAGGGGGCAGTTCGACAGACGTCATGCTCGGTCCTGAAAAGGCAAATTGTATAAAAGTATTTCAATCAGGTTACTTATATCATCCTGATAATGAACTCAGTCAAATGGCACTAGAATTTGAACCTTTCTGCTTCTTTTCTCTGCAACTCAGCAGGTAATTTTTCACTTTGAAAACAATCCTTCCATTGAGTAGTGGTTGATGTTCATATTGCAATTGAATCCCGCGCCTGAAAATTTGAAACAAGAATCAAGTTATATATAGCCCTCGATGGGCCACAGAAAAGGCTAGCAGATCAAGCAGATAAATCTGCTAAAATATTGTCAACTTACTTGTTTTTGAAGAACTCCTTGTAAGTAAGAGCTCTCTTCCCTCCACTTAGGAGAGGTGAGTCTCCATTCAAGTCCATTATACCAGTAATGATATAAATAGAATCATTATGGGGAGTGGTGACCACACAATTTCTAAGTTTGCAAGAGCAAACAAAACCGTTTTTGGTCTTCACATCATGAGCATGATCCTTACACTCACATTTATTTTCACATGAAAAAGGAACACAAGAGATAGTCTTCCAATCAACAATTGAATCTGAAGGTCCCTGGTGTTCAACAGTGGCTGGAAGCAGAAGATAATCAATCTCAGGATTATCTCCCAAACCAAACTCATCTGAAACACTTGTTGTTGTTGGCATATCCACTTTACCATCTAGAAGGATCCTAAAGAGGGTGGTCTGAAATCTTCTACAATTTTGAACCTGTAGAATTAAAATTTTATATATATGACAATACATTGAATTAATGTTCTTGACACAAGCTTGCATGAAAAGAGCACATGTATATATGTAAGGCTAAGGCTACCTCAAGTGGGCTAAGATTAATGCTTTCTACTTGTCTGAGGCTTACTGACAAGTTCCCCCTTTCAACACGCATGTCAAATTTTGTGCTTGCTATTTCTGGGTCAAGTTCACTCCTCATTGCGAGCACAATGTCATGAACCGGCACGTGATAGTCATAATCCTGCTTCAACTCTATCAGATAGCAATAGTACGTGAAAATGCAAGTATTTGATGAACATGTGACCAGTTCTGATGGGACATATCTGGGTTGTCGCTCATCACAATGCTCATTCCCTGCACAAGGCAATTAAAGTCGTTAAAGAAGAAAATGAAATAAGATTCATATCAATGTTGTAACAAAAAAGGCAGAGAGGCTGACAAATCATTCAAAAGAAACAAATTAAGGTATCATAGCATAGCATCAGGAAGTTAGTTACCAAATTCTTCCATGACAATATCAGGAAAGGTTTAGAGATATTCTTAGATTTTTCCGATCACCTAGTTAGTATAGTATAGTACACGATCAGTCCTTCAGTGTTAACTTCCATTTAATAGCAACGAGGAAGTGCCTGTGGGGATCACTTTGTATTAGTATTTACTAAATTCCACGGAGAAAAAGGCATAGGAGTTGAACTTGGCCTCTCCTTTTTGCAGCCTTAGGCTACAAGTTGCTTACTCACCAAGCTATCAAGCACTTCAATAGTACTTGCTGTCCGAGGTCATCCACCCATCACGGTATCTTAACTCACAGGTAACAAGTCTAAAGGTGTTTACAAGAAGTGATTTATTATGAGAGTGAGAAAGTGAATCTTAATCGTTAAATCTTACATAAATGGTCAAGATTTAATTATAAAGTCATGTGATTTTTTTAAATGAATATGTGAACATTAATTACCTTTATCACCATTCAATTCTAACCATTCATATATGATTATAAGTCTAGATTTACTCTTTTCACTCTCATAATAAATCATTACTCTCACACCATATATATATATATATATATTATTTCTCAATTTAAACTTAACCAAAACTCGAAACTCACACATGAAACCAACATTATTCTCATTAATAGTAGCCCTATTTGTATTTTAAAATGTGAAGTTTAAGTTCTCTATCCCACTAATAATTTATTCTCTTGAAAATACAACTCAGCACTACTTTTTTTCTTAATTTGATTTAGTCTTTCTTCATTTTAAAATTACAATTAATAACTGGTAAATCTCTTATCAAATTGGTCAATCAAAATTCCTCTAAACTGGTTATATGAGTAATTAAGCAGTGATTTTAAAAAGACACGTGTGCTGCACGTAGATTTCAGCATGGCATGGCACTTTGATGCCTATATGTGACCTGCTAATCTCTGACATATGTTTCAGCTTCATTCCTAAATCCAAATAGCAGGCTTAAGTATACCTCAGCTATCTCATACGAGAGATATAGTACTAACTTTTTTTCCTCTTTTCTTTTCAAAGCACTAACATTTTTGCTCTACAATTTCACAGTAAACAAATCTTCAGCACCAACATTTTTCACTGTAAGCTTCTTTCTATCTCCTCTTTGGACTTGGGAGTGAGAATCTAAATTTATTTTTTAAAAGGAGGCTTTGGTTTCTTTCTAGTTTTCTATAGTTATCATTCGTCTAATTCCTAAGGTGAGGGTTTCTCACACTGTAAACAATTTGATCCCAATTTAGATAAGTTCTTATTTCCTTTGCAGTGACTATATTAAATTCAATTTCAAGTTGCAACTAATCAAGACAATATTATGTTCTCTATATGGAGTTTGGCCACAGGGGTTTGTTTGTTAATTAAGGACTTGAAGGAGTCACATTTTTCATTTTTTGAAACATCATGCACTGTTAATTTGAGCCAATTGCATTTTGTCATGGAATTCTGACTTACTATCTATGATTATCCACGCTATTTCTTTTGATTCAGTACTTCAACTTCTTAGAGAGTGCCACTCTTGCCTAAAAAATGTAACTACATGCAAGGCACATGCTAATCTGTGTTAAATTCAGAAAAATGAGTGACAAATGTGTGTGGATTGTATGTTCAACCTCCCGTCCCTGATTCTGCAAAAGGTTGAAGATGTGCATGGGTGGTTCGTTAAGTGATCGATCAACAGTTTTCTTTATTATAGAATACAATCTTCCTCAACTC
Organism: Dalbergia oliveri; assembly: GCA_030441495.1. NCBI lineage: Eukaryota > Viridiplantae > Streptophyta > Magnoliopsida > Fabales > Fabaceae > Dalbergia > Dalbergia oliveri. The sequence goes on from JAMLFY010000008.1 coordinate 1,852,706, forward strand.
AAGCACATGTTTTTTTCACCTTTTGATAAGGGGAGGTTGATGGTGTAATTGATAACCTTATTAGGTTGCAAGGTATTAAAATGAACAAAATTTTCTTTTTCTCTTTTCCTTTAGGAAGAAAATAATGTTCTTTCATCAATTAGAAGATAATAATTTTCTTAGACTAAAACCAAATAGGTCCATTAGATTTGTATTGAGACAAGTTAGTCTGTCAAATTTTGAAAATCCAAAGTGATCCTCACATTTCAAAAGGTGGGTAAATTAGTCTCTCTAGTTCATATAATTAAAAGGGTCAAATTAATCCTGTATATTATATGAAATTATATAGAAAACCAATTTGCTCCTTTTTTTAAATATGATGGATCAATTTGAAATTTTTAAAATATAAGACTAATTTATCTCTCAAATAAATTTGAACCTATTTATATTTAGTCATTTTATATTATTTTAGTTTACACCTCCTAGCTATCGTCAGCTTCAGTTCAGTGACTCCTGTTGAATCCTGTATACAGCATTATGTTATGTATCATCAAGTAAGTGGTTACCATGTCATATTTCTGATGATGTGGATTGAATTGAACCAATCAGTTTGGAAGAATATATTATGATACCTTAAAACGATGTGTAACATACCATTGTCGAATAGCATCTTCAATTGCCCATGACATTTGTGAGGAGTAATATTATTCTAACATAAAAAATATGTGTATAACTGGACATCTGCTATCACAATTGATGTGATAGATAGGTGAAGTGAAACCATCATCATATTTAATGACAATAAAGTGAATGTCCCAATTAAATATATATTTTTATATGTTGAAATTTTTTTTTCCTTTTGTGAATATCCTTTCCATTTTCATTAAGATACAAATGAACCTAATATAATAAACATATGGTGAGGTTCCATTTCATTCGTAATGAAACATATGGCTAAACTTTGAGGTATATGGTGAGATTCCATTTCATTCTTAATGAAATATAGGGTAAACTATGAGGTCTGTGCCCTTCGTTTACTCCGGACTACTTTTTCAGTAGTATTCTCTTAAAATTTGCGACATTTGGGACCATGTGTCGCGTTCACACGTGATTTATTGTTTGGTCACTATTTAACGGTTTTTAAAGTTTCTAGATTCCTTTCGCTTTGCTTTCTGAACCATTAACCCTTCAAATTGACAAAGAAGAAAAAGAAAATTTAAAGGAGGCTTGATCTTGTAATTTATGCCAATGAAAACATCATGAAGCGCGGAGGCATAAATTTTCCAAGCCAACGCGCCTTTAGGTTCTATATGAATATGAATTTATGAGGGCAAAAATCAAAGTGACAAGTGACAAGTGACAAGTGACAATACTACTTAGACTCAGCAAACACTTCCGGTGTTCCCAGCATCACTTTCCACAAGAATAACCCCGCAGTTTCATGGAAAATTAAATTAATTGCAATTTGCAATCCTTGTCTTTTTCTCGTATTTTTAGTAGTATTAATAATTAATAATACACACTATTCGGGGTTGCCCACATGTTCTGGTTGCTGCAGTATTATATGTATTTGGCTTCATATCCGGAAAATCATTCTAGTTTTATAGTCTATTTTGCTACAGATAATGGATTTGAGAAGCTTTCTAAATTTATTAATTCAAGCTTTGGTAGATGCCCATAAGGCGACTGAGGATGTTCGTGCACTTCCTTAATCTAAGGCGTAAGAAAGGAAGTAAAAAATGGATGTTAGTTTGTTTTTTTTTATTATATTATTTTTGGGGCAGGCTTCTTTGTGTCTCTAATGCTTTGTATTAGAGTTGGTAACTAAGCTATTAACTGATGTATACTCAGATTTTTTTTTCTTCGATAATTTAAAAAGCGTGTCTGAACCCCATGAAGGCAGGGGGCCGAGGAGCATTGATACATCAGAATAGTAGGCCCAACTTCAAAACATGATAACAAAACAAAACCCTACGGTACGAATATGAGAACAAGCACCAAACTGTCCAGAAATTGGCTATTTGTTATTTGTAATCAGATGTGACGTTTGTTTTTTTTATTTTTTTAAGCTTCCGATGTTAAGAACAAAATAAACAAATTTACATCGTAAAAATTGAATACTCAACTCAATTCCACTATATAAATGTTGTTTCTCTTTTTTAAATGCACAAGCCCGGGAGTAAAATATTGCCTCAAGATAACTTTAGAAAGTGCCTGGGAGTATGTTTTTCTTGTTAAAATCTGTTTTTGCGACATTACTTAAAATGTGTTGGCATTAGTGTCTGAATTTTATAGAATTTAAGCAAAGACACTATATCTTAAAACGAACTATGAATTAACATATTTAAATATTAAAACATTATAATTAATTTTATTGAAACTCAATTATAATTATAGTTAATTTTTAACATAAATTTCCACGCTTGTGGTTACAGTAGTTAATCCGAATGCAAATAATCTTTCAATTGATGCAAAAGTTCATTAAAAAACTACTAACCACCCAACCAAAAAAAAACTACTAACCTTAAAAAATATACTCCCTCCCTCTTAGAATATTTGTCCACTTTAAGAAAAAATCATTTTTTAAAATATTTATCAATTTCATATTCTAATAAAGTATGATCTTTTTTATTTCAATAGTACCCCTAGTATTAATGGCCACAATTAATGAGCACTATATGCATGACTTTTAAAATAATAGTGTAAATGTCAAATTTACTTAAAAAATATATATAATTAGATGATAGTCAAAGACAGACCAAGGGTATAGGGTAGGGGTCATATGCCTCATATATATTTTAATTTTCCTTTAGTAATTATATAGATATATGTCTATCCCATTATTTTGTTCAGTTTGATCCATACTAATATTAAATTAGACAAAATAACAAAAAAAACATAGTTTACTTTTTCTTATATTTATGTATTATTCTTATCCCTTTGTCAAAATTTTCTAAATTCCTCATTGATAATAGTGTGTTAATATAAGGCTCTTTTTTTCAATATGATTTTTAATGGGTGTATTTACACTAATATAGAGTTTTGATGAGTAGAAAATAAATATGATGACATTTAAGGGGAGTCCGCCACAGACGGATTGAGAAATTGAAATTTTTTTAAAAAAATTGCAAAAATGTATCCACCTTTGGCGGATTAAGAAAAGCCAAAAAATAAAAAATTAAAATAATATGTATCCCCTGGCGGATTAATAAATTAAAAAACAAAATAATTGAAAACCACTTTTTCGGATACGTTGTCATGGCAATGAATCGGCCTTTTGAATTAAAAAATTTTTTTAGAATCTGCCTTGACAATTTAAATATTAAATAATATTTTACATTCTATATAAACTTTTCAATTTGGCCATACCATACAAATCATTTCATTTGTAGTGTTAGTATGTGGTAGAGAGGGTATAAGAGAATGTGAGAGGCTGATATTAGATTCTTAAAAAAAAAAGAGTTTAAAAAATAAAGTATTAAGAAAAAGAAAGTATTAATTTAATAATTTGTGTATCAATTAATAAATATAATAGAATAAATATTTTATTTTGATAAATTATAAGGTATACCTCATATATTTGTATCTTCATAGACCACATATTATTAGTCATTAGATAAATATCATTTTTGTTAAATAGTTTGTTCCAATGATCCATAAATAAGGAGCAAACAAATAAGGTCAACCATAACACTCCCCTTTTATCTTGTCCTGATATCAAGCAAGAATATTTCTAACAAATTTTAGGATGGGATCACCAAGTTTAGGTCCATGATGGACCCCTTTAATTTTACCTGGCAAGTGCCAGTTTCTATAGTTGGGTTTTGAATATCTATTTAAACCCTTAAACTTATTCAAAAATTTATTTTGACTCCATTATTATTATAATAATTGTGAATGGCATTTGAGAAACATTCGAGAAAATAATAATGATAATAATTTTTTATTATTATTAGAAGTATTGATTATTGTTCATAATAATATTTATTATTAATAATAGTAATTAATAATATTATTATAATAAATATTAATTGTTATTAAATAATATTATTACTTATTAAAAAATATTCTAACATCCCATTTTGTGTAGACACCAAACATCCAAAATAAATAAAGAGAAAGATGTGAAAAGATAATTAGTGGAGAATAAAAAATGATATGAGTTTAATTTTTTTTATTTTTTTTTGGTGATAGAAATGTTTGGGTGTTTGGGATTTTAAGGTATTGAAAAAACACCCCTCATAATAATAATAACCATTATTATAATAATTATAAATATTAGTTAACAAGCACCATCCTGATCTTTTAGCAATATTTTGATCATATCTAATTTTTGTTATTTTCAATTGAGCCTATAATATTTTAATAATGCCTCAATGTTATCCGATAGGATAAGACCATCAATTTTATTGACAAAAAATACTACCGATATGGCTTTAAAATATTCACGCTTATCTCATGTGGATGCTATGATATGTTATGCATGCAAAAGTTTTATGTTTTTTTGTCCTAATCATAATTATTGAAATTGGTTAGATCTTATTTATGGGAAAGTTCTGACTATAAATACTAAAGTCTACCAAATCAAAGATGAAACTAGAGCTTTTGCATGTATGACATTAATATGGGATAAAAATGGACATATTTGAACTAGATTAGGAATTTCCATTAATAAATTTGATGATGGTATTCCCAAATATAATAATATAGTAAGACTTTATCAAAGCGCTGGATAAAATTGTTAAAAAAAGGATAAAATGAAAATATTTTTAAAAGATAAGGAATAAAAATATAACTTTTGCAATGATGATGATGATGATGATGGGAAAATTTAGAGTTATCAAAGTGGGTTATAGTCAGCGAGTCAACTTGGCCTAAATAAAATATTAACTCATTTAAAAATGAATTAATTTAGCTCGACCTACTTAACCCATAAGCTAAATGGTTCAACCTATATGACCTGTGGATGAAGTGGATTAACATGATTTATTCAAACTTTCATATTGAGCTGAGACCCATGGATGCACTTGATATTCTTTCATGTTCTTTACCTCAAAATAAGAGGGAAAAAAATTTCAGATTCACTCTCACCCAAGTGGCCCAGCCAAGCATCATTCCCTTTTTTTTTTTTTTTAGTTTTTGTATTTTTGAATAAATTTAAGGATTTTTAGATTTTCCTTTTCTTTTTCAATTATTTAGCGAGTCAACTTGCATAACCCACCAACTCAGATGGATAACTGAGTTGGTATTTTCCTAATCACCAGGAAATGAGCTAACTCGATTCGACATTTTAGCTTGTAATCCTTGAATCAACTCACATGAGCCAAATTGCCCCACTTTAATAGCTCAAGGAGAATTGACACGAGATATAATCCATATAGACACTGCATAAGAGCTATCCACATTGACAATACTAAGACAATACTCAGAAATTTTAGGGATTAACACAAAAACTTTTTAAAATTCGATTTGTGCCTATTATGAATACTTCATCAATTTCAAAAACAAAATGAATTGAAGAAGCTATATATCTTCTGACGACAAAAAAAAATCAAAAAAGAAGCCGTTTTCATTTTCATTTTTCTCATTGATCTTTCATACAATGCGAGTAAGCAATTTCATTTTATCTATGTTCTTATTCTAAAATTAAATTATTCTGTTAACAAAGAAAAACTTTAAAAATTAAATTAAATATAGAAAAAATGAGTTCTTATATTATTGTATGCAATAGATATATTATTTTGTAATAAATTAATATATAACTTTTAATAATTAGTCTTTTAGTAAAAAGTAAAATAATAAGCATGATGCATTAAACAACTATTAATCCGGATCCTATTATTATCCAGACAAAACATGACAATAACCAAAAAAAAAAAGACACAGCATGACAGCATATTCTATTATATTGAAACACCCAATCACTACACTGCTTCATTGACCGCACTCTCTCCTGCCCTCTGAATCCACGACAGGCGACCTCCATAGGCAGGACTACACGATGCGACGGCGGCTCACGGGCTGTGGCGTTTGTACGTCTCGTCTTCAGCGCTGAATCCGCCATAGGAGTATCTTCAGTCATATTTAATTAAAAAATCCCATAATCACATATGTAAACATTTCACCCATAAAAAGACAATATGAAAATTATTTTTCCAGTTCGGGGTTCAGTTCATGAAAGCACCACTTTGCTTCACTAGCTGAAACAAATTATACCAACTTCCACCAACAATAAGGCTCTTCCTGCAGCAACAGGACAAGGCGCAGAACCTGCAACTGCCGATACGACTGTACAGAAAGCAGAAGCTACTGCTGACACAATATCCGAATCCAAAGTAGATGCAGTATCAGCACCTGCTCCTGAAATAAATTCGGCACCTAAAACTGAAGTTCAGGCAGAATCACTTACGGGGAAACCAAAACCCCTTTCACCATACCCATACGTAATATCTCAACTTCCTTGCTACATAAAGTTCTCACTTCCTGTGTTGGTTAGATATGCTTATGGTGACCACTGACCACTTTTCTTGGCACTGATCTTTCCATTTATAATTGTGTTTGATTCTAATTATGATCACATAGAATTGATTCTTTTAAGGATATGTGACAAACTATAGTATTGTGATTGTCAAATGTATACGTGCTTTGGTAGTTACTCTTAACCCTCTTTCCTCCCCCACAAAACGCCACAACCAACAACCAAAAAAAGGGTGAAATAATTAAGATATTAGGAGACTTTTCATAATGGATTTATCAAGATCATTTTCTGCTTTATATTGTATGCTTGTTAACATATGGTTATTATCCTTTATGTTCATCTGTGTTACCCTGTTCCTTCTTGCATTGCAGTATCCTGATTTCAAGCCTCCAACATCTCCCACCCCTTCACAGCCCTAGAGTTAGACCTTGAAGAATATTCTATAGCAGGGAAATCTTTTCTATGAAATTTCCAGCACCATATCAAGTTCTGTACAATGTACTGGCGTTTTCGCGTGAAACTCTTAAACTTACCTAGCATTTTAGGTTGAAGTCCCATGTCACAAGTTGTATAATTTACAATCTGTTATGAGCACCCTTCAATTTATGCCACTTTCTAGGCTTCTGTAATTGATGGATAGTTTGTAGATTTGATTTGCATGTTAGTTGATTTGGCATGAAATTGCAACTTTCATTTTTTGCTGTAAGCAAATATGATCTCACATTTGCAAATATGCCTGTATAATGTTTTAAGAATAGTTTACACTCTTTTTCTTTTGCCATATAACATGAAAGCAAAGAGAAGTTATTCAGGATACATACTCCTGCGAATAGTTCTGCCATCTTTCTTGTTTCAGTCCTCAAAACGGCTTTTTATGGAGTTAGGAGTAGAAATCTGCAATATTTGCATATCATCGTATCAGCACATAACATTATAACTTATAAGCAACTAATATAGCATAATGGCAATATGCACACATCATCATGTTAGCTATGTTTATTAACCAAAATAAATGGCGGAACGTTTTTACGGTGACTTGTATACTAAATGATAAATAACCTCATTTCACAAGCCAACAGAACAAAAATACTGCAGAAAGTCAAGGGAATAAAAATCGCCTGCTGGTCATAACTAACTAAAAATTGGGTACCTTCATGAGTTTTAAGATTTCCTTCGAGGCTAATTTTTCAGCTGTATCCTTATTAGCAGCTTTAGCAGTATGCTTGTAACGGATTCCATTAGCTTTTACTTCTATTGTAACTGAAGTTTCACCATTGTCCCGGGACACCTGGGGTTCTTTCTTTTTATAGTGTTTTCTCTGGCATAGTTCATTCAACTCCCTAACAGGTTGAAGCTGTGCTGTTTCAGGTGTAACCAGGGGTTCCAAAAGAGGCCTTATGCTTTGGAACACAACCTCCTTATTGTACCCTGAATCAACAAAAATAGCTCCTGCTAGAGATTCTATAACATCTGCAATCACCTGTCAGAAATAGAAATACTTCTCATGGAATAAGTATTAAAAAGAAAAAAAATACCAGTTTGGGTTTCTTCCTTTTGCCTAATAATGAAGAGGTTCACAAATATGACTTTAATGTGAATAAGCATTGTTTGAAAACTAAGATGATATCTCGAAGAATTCATGCACTGAATAATGTAAGCTCACATGAGGGTAAGATGTGTCCAACACCCATCCAAAAGTTGATTTTAAAGATAACTTTTCAGCTTCATTCACTGTGGCTGCAATTTGCTTGTCAAGTGCTTTCGAGTTATGGAGTATGTGTTCATGCAACTTAGCTTTAATGGCTGAAAGTGCATAACAGTCATTATTCACGGAAATACTCCTCATGTCAGTCAAAAATTCAGGTGACTCCTCAGGATATTCATTGTAGAAATGCAGCGTGATGAGATAGTCCAACACCGCATCGCCAAGAAATTCTAGTAGCTGCAGTGAAAGTTAAGCCCCAAATTTTCAATCAATAACACAAGAAAATGAGTATTATTAGTTCTATCAAAAGTCACACATAGATACTATATGGTGCTGGTAACTAATTATATGACGTCCCTCTAGGTTGTCATTGTTTATAATGTTTTTTTTTAATACCACATGGACTTCATTATTACTAAGCATATGCTCCTACTTGTTGCTAGTACGTAATTAATCTTGAAAGTACCTGATAAGATGTTGGAATTTCTGGCCGCTTGCGAGAACCATGGGTGAGTGCTTCTACTAGAAGGGAATGGTCTTGGAATGAGTAGTTCAATATGGATTCCAAAAGGGTGACATTTACAAGCTTCTCAGGGGGAATGCTAAGGTGGCTCTTATATGGTATAATGTTAGTGTCAACCTCGATGCCAATCCAATTCATAAATGATAAAGCAGATTGTTCATCTCCTGTGCTAATGAAGACACCAATTAGTGCCTCAATAACATCAGCAACAATGTCGTATGCGATTTTTCTTCTTTCATAAACATATACCCTTGTTCTGCTGGAAACCAACTCTTCTTCTAACGCGAGACATTTCGACTTAGCACCCGGTATAATCCACTGTTTTGGATCAAAAGTTCCTTCTCTTATGAAACCCTGCAACATAAAGTTTCCATTAGAAAAAAAAAATTCTTCTAAACCCCTACCAGAAAGTAGAACCAGGAACAATTTCAGCATGATAATCTAAGATTTCAGAAAACTAGTAATTTAGGTGATTCTGACAGTTTGAACACACAAAATATCATCCACATTTCTTGGCATATAATTCAGGATTTGGAGAATTAAGATACACTTTTTGTAAGGCTGTATGTACTAGTTGACTTTGATGTTTTTCATTTTTCACTACCCTTTCAAATCATAATATTAATTAGATTCGGAAGTTTTGAGTAGCTAATATCAGACTCTAACAATGTTAAGAAAGAAAAAAAATAATACCGTAAGTCTGCGGCTACACCTAAACTGAAACAAGGCAATGTTGGAAACGATCTCCTTCCTGTCTTCAGTAAGACCACCCTCAGCATGACTTTGTTTGGTCTTAAAAAGCTGCTGACTAACTGCATACTTCAGAAAAGAATCTCCAAGTGTCTCTAAAGATTCATAGTCATAGATCTCTTGACATTCCTTTGTAGTGATTGCTTGTAAAACCTACAGTGGACACAATTCACTTAGTTGAAACCACTAAAATAAATACTTGCACTTACATTATTCTATTATCAAGCGATGATGAGGAGTAACAACAATGTCAAACCAAAAATAAATATAAAGCACCAATCTATATCTGCAGAGAGAGAGGACAAATGAGTGACATAACTCGTATAAATTATAATGTAGAAACTGTCATCATTATGCTAAGGCAAGGATCTTTAATTTCACAGGAAGAAGTAGCATATATACCTTGATGACTGGGATATCATTTTGCATGCAATGATCCAAAAGCATCTTTTTTAAGTTGAAAGCAATGAGCAAGGACTCAAGCCGATGCATGATTGATGGAATAAACGTAAATGAGTATATGGTATTGGTGACATGATTATAGCGCATAGTTCTGGGGGCAGTTCGACAGACATCATGCTCGGTCCTGAAAAGGCAAATTGTGTAAGAGTATTTCAATCAGGTTACTTACATCATCCTGATAATGAACTCAGTCAAATGGCACTAGAATTTAAACCTTTCTGCTTCTTTTCTCTGCAACTCAGCAGGTAATTTTTCACTTTGAAAACAATCCCTCCATTAAGTAGTGGTTGATGTTCATATTGCAATTGAATCCCGCGCCTGAAAATTTGAAACAAGAATCAAGTTATATATAGCCCTCGATGGGCCACAGAAAAGGCTAGCAGATCAAGCAGATAAATCAGCTAAAATATTGTCAACTTACTTGTTTTTGAAGAACTCCTTGTAAGTAAGAGCTCTCTTCCCTTCACTTAGGAGAGGTGAGTCTCCATTCAAGTCCATTATACCAGTAATGATATAAATAGAATCATTATGGGGAGTGGTGACCACACAATTTCTAAGTTTGCAAGAGCAAACAAAACCGTTTTTGGTCTTCACATCATGAGCATGATCCTTACACTCACATTTATTTTCACATGAAAAAGGAACACAAGAGATAGTCTTCCAATCAACAATTGAATCTGAAGGTCCCTGGTGTTCAACAGTGGCTGGAAGCAGAAGATAATCAATCTCAGGATTATCTCCCAAACCAAACTCATCTGAAACACTTGTTGTTGTTGGCATATCCACTTTACCATCTAGAAGGATCCTAAAGAGGGTGGTCTGAAATCTTCTACAATTTTGAACCTGTAGAATTAAAATTTTATATATATGACAATACATTGAATTAATGTTCTTGACACAAGCTTGCATGAAAAGAGCACATGTATATATGTAAGGCTAAGGCTACCTCAAGTGGGCTAAGATTAATGCTTTCTACTTGTCTGAGGCTTACTGACAAGTTCCCCCTTTCAACACGCATGTCAAATTTTGTGCTTGCTATTTCTGGGTCAAGTTCACTCCTCATTGCGAGCACAATGTCATGAACCGGCACGTGATAGTCATAATCCTGCTTCAACTCTATCAGATAGCAATAGTACGTGAAAATGCAAGTATTTGATGAACATGTGACCAGTTCTGATGGGACATATCTGGGTTGTCGCTCATCACAATGCTCATTCCCTGCACAAGGCAATTAAAGTCGTTAAAGAAGAAAATGAAATAAGATTCATATCAATGTTGTAACAAAAAAGGCAGAGAGGCTAACGAATCATTCAAAAGAAACAAATTAAGGTATCATAGCATAGCATCAGGAAGTTAGTTACCAAATTCTTCCATGACAATATCAGGAAAGGTTTAGAGATATTCTTAGATTTTTCCGATCACCTAGTAAGTATAGTATAGTACACGATCCGTCCTTCAATGTTAACTTCCATTTAATAGCACGAGGAAGTGCCTGTGGGGACCACTTTGTATTTACTATTTACTAAATTCCACGGGAAAAAAGGCACAGGAGTTGAACTTGGCCAAACCTTTTTGCAGCCTTAGGCTACAAGTTGCTTACTCACCAAGCTATCAAGCACTTCAATAGAACTAGCCGTCCAAGGTCATCCATCCATCACTGTATCCTAACTCAAAACTTTAACGTAACAAGTTTATGGTGTTTAGAGAACCTATCATATAAGAAAATTAATTTATTGTGAGAGTGAGATAATTAAATTTTAATCGTTAAATTTTATATGAATGATTAACATTCAATCATAAAGTTATATGATTTTTTTAAATGAATATGTGAACATTAATTACTATTATCACCATTCAATTTTGACCATTTATATATGATTATATAGTCTAGATTTACTTTTTTCATTTTCATAATAAATCACCTCTCATGCCATATATATATATATATATATATATATATACTTAACCAATACATTATTCCCATTAATAGTAGCCCTATTTATATTTTAAAATGTAAAGTTTAAGTTCTCTATCCCACTAATAATTTATTCCCTTGAAAATACAACTCAGCACTACTTTTTTTCTTAATTTGATTTAGTCCTTCTTCATTTTAAAATTACAATTAATAACTGGTAAATCTCTTATCAAATTAGTCAATCAAAATTCCTCAAACTGGTTATGTGAGTAATTAAGCAGTGATTTTCGAACCACGTGTGCTGCACGTAGATTTCAGCATGGCATGGCATGGCACTTTGATGCCTATATGTGACCTGCTAACCTCTGACATATGCTTCAGCTTCATCCTGAATCCAAATAGCAAGGCTTAAGTATACCTCAGCTATCTCATATGAGAGATATAGTGCTAACTGTTTTTTTTTCCTCTTTTCTTTTCAAAGCACTAACTTTTTTGCTCTACAATTTCACAGTAAACAAATCTTCAGCACCAACATTTTTCACTGTAAGCTTCTTTCTATCTCCTCTTTGCACTTTAGAGTGAGATCTGTACTTAATTTATTTTTTAAAAGGAAGCTTTGGTTTCTTTCTGTAGTTATCATTCTTCTAATTCCTGAGGTGAGGGTTTTCTCACACTACAAACAATTTGATCCCAATTTAGATAAGTTCTTATTTCCTTTGCAGTGACTATATTAAAATCTATTTCAAGTTGCAACTAATCAAGACAATATTATGTTCTCTATATGGAGTTTGGCCACAGGGGTTTGTTTGTTAATTAAGGACTTGAAGGAGTCACATTTTTCATTTTTTGAAACATCATGCACTGTTAATTTGAGCCAATTGCATTTTGTCATGGAATTCTGACTTACTATCTATGATTATCCACGCTATTTCTTTTGATTCAGGACTTTAACTGTTCTTAGAGTGCCACTCTTGCCTAAAAAATGTAACTACATGCAAGGCACATGCTAATGTGTGTTAAATTTAGAAAAATGAGTGACAAATGTGTGTGGATTGTATGTTCAGACCTCCAGTCCCTGATTCTGCAAAAGGTAGAAGATGTGCATGGCTGGTTCGTTAAGTGATCGATCAACAGTTTTCTTTATTATAGAATACAATCTTCCTCAACTCAAGCACATGTTTTTTTTCACCTTTTGATAAGGGGAGGTTGATGGTGTAATTGATAACCTTATTACGCTGCAAGGTATTAAAATGAACAAAATTTTCTTTTTTCTTTTTTCCTTCAGGAAGAAAATAATGATCTTTGATCAATTAGAAGATCATAATTTTCTCTTTGTAGACTAAAATCCCAAGCAAATCCCTCGTATTTGCATTTGAAGAACAAGTTAGTCTTTCAATTTTGGAAATTCAAAATGGTCCCTTATATTTCAAAAAAGTGGGCAAATTAGTTCTCAGGATTCGTACAGTTATAGGGGACAAATTGGTCTCTCAACATTATATGGAATTATACAGAGAATCAATTTGTCCCCTCTTTTGAAATGTGAGCGATCAATTTGGGATTTTAAAATTTGACTAATTTATCTCTAATAAAATTGTAACCTATTAGATATTTAGTCGTATTTGTATTATTTTAGTTTACACCTCCTAGCTATCGTCAGCTTCAGTTCAGTGACTCCTGTTGAATCCTGTATATAGCATTATACTATGTATCATCAAGTAGGTGGTTACCATGTCATATTTCTGATGATGTGGATTGAATTGAACCAATCAGGTTGGAAGAATATTATGGTACCTTAAAATGATGTGTAACATACCATTGTCGGTTAGCATCTTCAATTGTCCATAACATTTTGTGAGTAATGTTATTCAACACTAAAAAATATGTATAAGTGACACGTATATTACAATTGGATATGATAGATAGGTGATGATAATAGGACTATCACCATATTTAATGATAATAAAATGAGGATCTAGGGTTAAATATCTATTTTTATGTGTTAGAATATTTTTTCTTTTCTTTTGTGAATATCCTTTCCATTATACAAATGAACCTAATATAATAAACATATGGTGAGGTTCCATTTCATTCGTAATGAAACATATGGCTAAACTTCGAGGTATATGGTGAGATTCCATTTCATTCGTAATGAAACATAGGGCTAAAGTATGAGGTCTGAGCCCTTCGTTTACTCCGGTCTACTTTTTCAGTAGTATTATCTTAAAATTTGCGACATTTGGGACCATGTGTCGCGTTCACACGTGATTTATTGTTTGGTCACTATTTAACGGTTTTTAAAGTTTCTAGATTCCTTTCGCTTTGCTTTCTGAACCATTAACCCTACAAATTGACAAAGAAGAAAAAGAAAATTTAAAGGAGGCTTGATCTTGTAATTTATGCCAACGAAAACATCATGAGGCGCGGAGGCACAAATTTTCCAAGCCAACGCGTCTTTAGGTTCTATATGAATATGAATTTATGAGGGCAAAAATCAAATTGACAAGTGACAAGTGACAATACTACTTAGACTCAGCAAACACTTCCGGTGTTCCCAGCATCACTTTCCACAAGAATAACCTCGCAGTTTCATGGAAAATTAAATTAATTGCAACTTGCAATCCTTTTCTTTTTCTCGTATTTATAGTGGTATTAATAATTAATAATACACAGTATTCGGGGTTGTCCACATGTTCTGGTTGCTGCAGTATTATATATATTTGGCTTCATATCCGGAAAATCATTCTAGTTTTATAGTCTATTTTGCTACAGATAATGGATTTGAGAAGCTTTCTAAATTTATTAATTCAAGCTTTGGTGGATGCCCATAAGGCGAGTGAGGATGTTCGTGTACTTCCTTAATCTAAGGCGTAAGAAAGCAAGCAAAAAATGGATGTTAGTTTGTTTTCTTTTATTATATTATTTTTTGGGCAGGCTTCTTTGTGTCTCTAATGCTTTGTATTAGAGTTGGTAACTAAGCTATTAACTGATGTATACTCAGATTTTTTTTTTCTTCGATAATTTAAAAAGCGTGTCTGAACCCCACGAAGGCAGGGGGCCGAAGGGCATTGATACATCAGAATAGTAGGCCCAACTTCAAAACATGATAACAAAACAAAACCCTGCGGTACGAATAAAGAGCACCAAACTGTCCAAACACTGGCTATTTGTTATTTGTAATCAGATGTGACGTTTTTTTTTTAAAGCTTCATATGTTAAGAACAAAATAAACAAATTTATGTCGTAAAAATTGAATACTCAACTCAATTCCACTATATAAATTTTGTTTCTCTTTTTTAAATGCACAAGCCCGGGAGTAAAATATTGCGTCAAGATAACTTTAGAAAGTGCTTGGGAGTATTTTTCTTGTTAAAAATCTGTTTTTGGGACATTACTTAAAATGTGTTGGTATTAGTGTCTGAATTTTATAGAATTTAAGCAAAGACACTATATCTTAAAACGAACTATGAATTAACATATGTAAATATTAAAACATTATAATTAATTTTATTGAAACTCAATTATAATTATAGTTAATTTTTAACATAAATTTCCATGCTTGTGGTTACAGTAGTTAATCCGAATGCAAACAATCTTTCAATTGATGCAAAAGTTCATTAAAAAACTACTAACCACCCAACCAAAAAAAAAAAAAACTACTAGCCTTAAAAAATATATTCCCTCCTTTTTAGAATATATGTCCACTTTGAGAAAAAAAATCATCTTTTAAAATATTTATCAAATTTATATTCTAATAAAGTATATATTTTTATTTTAATAGTACCCTTAGTATTAATGGCCACAATTAATGAGCATTAATGTATTAAAAAGGTTTGTTGGAGAATTTATACAGATATATTAGTTCATATACTATAATTTTACATAGGAATACTCTATTAATATATTATTTATTAATTTTTTTAATATCTTTATTTATCTAAATTTGACAGATATTTTATAAGAATAGGTGTAATTCAAAGTATCAAGCCGTATGATATATTTTTTTTAAACTAGTAATTCATTATTTGGTAATCTAGTCAATTATTCAAGTTTGAATGGAATGGAAATTGTCCACATTTGTCGTCTAATCTAGAAATAAAATTAGTAGCCTTACCCTTTGAATCTCAGCAATCATTTTGTTTGCACCAACGCGTTTTAGAGACCACGGTGGAAAACTTCAACGAGCAATAATGCCCTTCACCTAATTACCACGCGAGAGCCCGATATGTTGCACACCGGCTTACGATTGCAGAATGCCAAAAAACGAATTAAGAAATAGAAGGGGAAACACTTTTTTATTGTGCAAATTTTGTATATTAGTTTATAATTTTTTTATATTAATTTATAACTTTTAATTTGATATAAGTGTATGGTGTAAGTTGAATGATGGTTATATATCACTCCTCTTTTATTATTAGATTTTTCTTTTTTTTGGATAAACTCATTATTAGATTTTCTTCCAATTTGCATTTTAACTTCAAAAAATAAGATCTTGTCCCCCCCCCCCATGACGTTCTTCAAGTCAATATTTATCTTTCAAGCAAAGTGGTTTTTTTTATATATATTAATGGGATAAATTATCATATAAGCTATTTTACAAAGTAGCACAAGTTGATTGGAGGGTCTCTCACGTGCTCAATAATTTTTTTTTACGGTATCCATGCTCAGAGAAGTTTCCTCTGTACACAAGTTTATAGAATAATCATGCGTTAAAATTTAAAATCCTAGTTAATCAGTAGAAAATCTAAATGAGAATTCTAACATCCTGCTATGAAATTAGCTGGGAGACATTGATAAGTCCACTATTCAGAGTGTTTAACTGAAAATTTCACAATTACCTGTGACTAAATATAGATTAATTATGATATGATTACTACTTTTAGATTTACCGCTAAGCTAACCAAATTTCCATATTTTAATGTAAGATTTTTTAATAAATAAGTACACGGACGAAAATTTTATATGCATTAATACTCAAAAGAATTTTGTGAGCATCGCAAAAGTCTTTCTCGTTTAATGTTGTAAGTACAAACGCGTTTTAGGGAACACATATTTTCTAGTATTGTTTACTAGATCTAACGCCTTAAATTGCACATGGAAGTTACTATGTTTAATAGTTTATTTTGACGTGATAATTATCGTTTAACGGATTGTTTTATTAATAATATTTTTAAATAATAGATGTGAGAGTCAATTATATATGTTTGCTTATCTAACCATATATAATTATGTAAAATTTATTTATATTATTAGTACATTAAAATTAAATTGTATATTTAATGGATTCAATTTGAATGTATAACTATGTAAAATCCTTTTAGATTATCATTTAATCAAATTACCCTATATACATGACCTTTAAAATAATAATGTGATGGTCAAATTTACTTAAAAAATATATATAACTAGATGATAGTCAAAGATAGGCTGAGGGTATGGGGTGAGGGGTCATATGCCTCATATATATTTTAATTTTCCTTTAGTAATTATATAGATATATGTCTATCCCATTATTTTATTCAGTTTGACCCATACTATTATTAAATTAGACAAAATAACAAAATAAACATATTTTACTTTTTCTTATATTTATGTATTATTCTTATCCCTTTGTCAAAGTTTTCTAAATTCCTCATTGATAATAGTGTATTATTATATCAAAATTAAACTTATATTTATTATACTATTAGGGAGTTCATGAAAGCACCACTTTGCTTCACTAGCTAAAACAAATTATATCTGCTTATATTATGAGGCTTGACTAGCTATTTATTATATTAGTATTAATATATTAACAATATATTATGAATATAAATATTTTATATTATCAACTGATTAGACATTGATTATAGTAAATGGTAAACGGTTTTAGTAACATAATAATATACGAGATTGGATGAATTTGAAAACAAATTTTATGTTGACGGTTATCAAAATCAAATTTATAAACAAATAGTTAAATGGATTTGAGAATTGGTTAGTTAATGCATGTGAGACTTTTGTGGCTTCTAAGACGTGTATAAGTAACATTATATAGTCAATTACCACAACAGAAGCATTAGCTATTCAATTTAAGAAAGAAAACGAAAGGGAAATGCTATTGGAAAGTCAAAGATTTCAAGAATAGAAGAAATAAGATAAGATGCAGCCAAGAATCTTCTGCCCTCCTTCCGCGTTGTTGCTGAGTCCAACTCCAACTCCAACGTGGGAGAGACAAAGACGCGTGTGCCCCTCTCTCTCCTCTCAGCCCTTGAGTCTTGATTCTTGCCCCATCCAAAGGGTTTGAAATGGTCATCAAATGAGATCACTCTCACTCTCTACTCTCTGGTGCTGCATAATAAAATAATAATAATAACAACTTATGTTCATGGGCCCCAAATCAGGACCCACTTTTGTGGAAAACAAAGCTCACTCTGTTTGGCCAGTAAAAAATCTATGTTCACACCATGCCCTTATCAACTTATTATTTATTTATATTTGTAGCCCTTTTCGTCTCACCTTCGCTGAGCAACGCCTTTTACCACACTCCCCCTTCTCTCCCTCTCTCGCTTGTGTTGTGTTGTGCCTTATATCATCCATCCCCACCAAGCGCAACATAGCTCACACCCTCCCTTCAACTTTTGGATAATCTGCCAACAATTCAGCAACCAATCAATTCTTGAATGCTCAATACTTTTGAGTCTTGTGGGCTGTGCAGTGATTACAATAAGCTGCTGAACGTAAGGCCTTAGCTGCCATAAAATTTAAAAAGTGGTAGAGAGTAATTTCCATTGGTGTGGCTCATAATGGAAGATGCCATCTATGGGGAGCAACTTGTTCTCATCAATGAACTAATCCAAGGGAAGGAGCTAACAAAGCAGCTGTGTAACCATCTGGTCTCATCTCCTCCATCATCCCATGAGACCAATGAATTCTTGATTGAGAGAATACTTTCCACCTATGAGAAAGCACTCACCATGCTGAACTGGGAGTCTAATGTGGGAGACACTAAGAACACCAACAGCAACATGATGAATAATTCCAATTGCTCTTCCACAAATGGGAGCCCCAGAAGCGATGAGGAGGAGATGGACGAAGAATTCAAGCACAAACCTGCCTTCAAGAAGAGGTAATGTCACAACTCACAAGTTACCAAGTTCTTGGTTTCTTTGTGAATAGTTAAGTGCTTATGGCTCGTGATCTGATTTCAATTCCTTTTGAATTTGTGGGGGTGCAGAAAGACCATGCCCAGATGGACAGAGCAAGTGAAGATCTGCTCAAAAACAGGACTTGAGGGGTCTTTGGATGATGGATATAGCTGGAGAAAATATGGGCAAAAGGATATCCTTGGAGCTAAGTTTCCAAGGTTAGAAGCTTTTTCTTTCTCCGATCATTTAAATTATTCTTACTAATTAAACAAGTATAATTAGCATTATAGAAAGGTTCACTTCACCCCTCTAGCTTATTTGACAAAGGGGCTTGTTTTAGACACCCTCTTAAAAATCAATGGTCTATTAACTAATGATCTCTAATAGGAGAAACATTAGAAGAAAGTTTAGCACAATTACTGCTTTCTGATAAATACACCGAGTTACATTAGGCTAGTAAGGGATTTTTGTGAAGTGTCATGGTGGTCCTATTGGCAGCACACGTAGATGCAATAATGCAGTCGAATTCACAATTACAGAATGAGTGATAAGAAATTAAGAATTGGACACTAATGCCCCTTTTCTTATTCACTATTTTTGGACATACACTATACTATATAGCCTTCACGACAACTAAACGCCAGAACGGAATGTAGGTTTATAGTCTCACTTCCCTGTCACAGCATAAAACAAAAGGGGCCTCTACTAATATCTTCATCTGCAATCCAGATCATAATATGTTCGCTTATCTGATTATATAATTGAAAAAAAAAAAAAAAACTGTTTGCTTGATTTCCGAAAAATTGAACCACTTTCTTTCAATGCTGCAGAGGATATTACAGATGCACACATAGAAATGTACAAGGGTGCCTAGCAACAAAGCAGGTTCAAAAATCAGATGAGGACCCAACAATAATTGAGGTGACCTACAGAGGAAGACACACATGCATGCAAGCTAAGCATTTACACAAAGCATTCCCATCAAAAGCAAAGATGGGATTGGGGAGAATCAAGTCCACAAAGATCAAAACAGCCAACCACAACAGCTGAAAATGGAACAACCACCAGAGGCAATTTTCACCTTTGAGGAGCTTAAGTCAGAGGCCTTGGACACTGACACCAAGGAGGATATCTTCCCATGGTACTGCTTCCTTTCTCCACCAATAGGATCAGAAAACGAGGACGACAACAACATCTTATCTGGGACCATGATGGAGAACCATTTCATGGAAAGCTTCCCTCATGCATTCATATCACCAGCAACATCAGAATCAAACCTTTTCTGTATGTCGCCATGCCATTTGGGCAGCACTGGACTACTCCAAAACGTGCAAACCTCAGAATCTGATATCACTGAGATAGTTTCTGCCCCAACTTCAGTCACCAACTCCCCAATCCTGGACTTGGATATGTTGCTTGACAAAGGGGATTTCGACACTGATTTCCCTTTCAACACCCCTGAATATTTCTCTTCATAAATTTTCCCACTTCCACCACCTAGATGGTTTAGACCTTAGAGTGTGATGTAAGAAACAACATATAGTATGTGTCTGAATTAACTGTTGAGTTGTAGATCCTGACTAGCAGCAGAGAGGGAAGGAGGATTATAATGGATGGGGATCGTAAGTCATGTTGATAGATCAAGGCACTGAAACCAACCACAAACCACCCTGTCATCAAGATGCTATGCTAGTTTAGAGAGCTTTCTTTTACGTTAAGTCACCTAGGAATAGGATGTAATGCGGAAATAAATTGTAAGTGTTGTAGTCTACTTCTGCATTTTATCACTTCACTTCCCCCCTTACTTGTAATTGATTCATATGTCTTCTTTTGGCTAAATCAGGGCTAGGCCAGCATTTGTGAAATGGATGGATTTTTACCTCATACTCCATACTTCTGTTGTCAAGAATTGTGAATTTGTGATCAATGGCCAGTGCATCACCTCACTCACCAAACAAAGCAAAAAGAATTACACAAATGCTAATCATACAACATCCTTAATTTTAAATCTCTCGCATCTGCCGATGCATGCAGTACTATTAGAATTCACTTGTATAAAAAATAAAATGAATTTAGCGGTAATCAAGTAATTTAAATTATGCAGATAATGGTGTACAAATATGTCTCTCATTTTTCACAGAATTATCATCAGTGGTCACATCTTTTGTATAGTGTACATAACATCAAGCTCGCTCAGGCTACTCCCCATCCAAATACACACAAATACTTTACATAAAAAACAACATAAGATCAACACGTAATCCCTTTTGCATGTTCAGGAAGTAAGCCCAAGGTCTCACTTCGAAATTGTTAGCAATTAAGTCCAGTGTTCTGGGGCTCAGTTCTTTATTATCCACAATAAAATGGCCTCCCTCTGTAAACCCGAAAAAAAATAAAGGGCCTCCCTCTTCCTCTTCCCATATTATCAGATAGCAAAATATCTTGCTAAACAGTAAACATCAACATAACAAGTTGTTCCACAAGCGATGTGTCAGGCTTTTCTTCGTCAGAACGATCTAGCAGTAAAATCCCAACCCCTTGCAGATGTTTTTGGACCTTGTATAGTGCATGATTTCAAGGCTCAATGAATTGAGCCTCGGGCCTTTATACTCCCGGTTTTCAACCCAGCCCGTGTTTTCTTTTTCTGGAAACTCATATGAGATAAAATTGATTTTAATCTTCAATTTATTTTATTCGAACTAGAAATTTTTTACAAAAATGTTATTTTTAAAAATTTTAATTATGTGTAGAAGTTAATTATTTTTTTTGAATTGACAAAGTTCAGATTGACGGCAAAGTTCGCCCCACTTTAAGGTTGAATATTAACGTTGGATTCATCAAATACTTATATATTTTTCACCAACAAAGGAAATTTGAGAATTGAACCAAAGTTATGGTGATGCATGAACAAAATATTGGTCAACTAAGCCAAACCTGTCACGATTCAATTTAAACACGTGACCTGATGAAGTTTCATTCCCACGTAAGCCGATACTAGGTTCTATATAAATAGTTAATTAAAAAATTATTCAAAACACATATTTATTTTCTACATACAAATCACTTATTTATTAAATCATACTGGTCTATACTGAAATTTCATAATTCAAACTCTATAATATGTGAATCATAAAACAAAACATATATGTATAACACTGCTCTAATTTGAAATATCCATAAGTACTAAACTTTTCAATACAAACCAAAATAGTATTATAATATACAAAAACATAAATATGCTCCATAGTTCGATCCTGCCTACATCTATATTAGAGCACTCTAGACAAAACTACATATACTTCACCCAAGTGAAGCTCACCGTTGAAACTCTAGTGCTTAGGAGGGTGGTGACTAGGAAAAATCTACAGGAACTATTCATCTGTGAAATAGGAGAAAGAAGATGGGTGAGTTTTGTGCAAAACTCAGGAATGAATCCCTACCTAGAACCTACCCTTCATGGGACATCAAAGAAGTAATGCATGAAATCATACTAACATCAATAATACTCGAAAGTCATACATAATCAAGTATACATATATATTATATACATATTTTCAATTTATCATTTCATACCTGAAATCATATAAACTCATAATGTAATAGCTCATAGAAAAATAGTAATGTCTAATCTAAATATCATAGCAATAAGTCTAACTGATCTAAGATTTGTCTGAACTGTGGGTTTCTTAAGAACCCGAATCGGGTACCTAACTAGGTCTCAGTCTTATCTGTGAGATGATTCTTACGGAAACTTGGTACCAACGTTAACAATCATACAGTCGTTAACTCACTTTCTTTCATAGCTATTGTTTAAACTAGTCTATTCATAACTCAAGCAAATCTAATCTTTTTAAGTTTCTAAGTACTCTGAGAACTCTAAATCCCTGGAACTCTTATAGTTGAACCTTAGTATAACTTGACTATGAAATCATACATGGTGATTTTAAGTCCACAGAATATGTATTCGCCAACCGTTCTAAGTCATACGAAGATTCATACTCTACAATCATTTTATGTCTAAATTTCTAAATTATTTCTCATTAACAGGAACTCATGGTACTCTAAGAACTTTGAATCCACCCGATTCTAATAGTCTAACCTTAGCATAACTGTGGCTATGGAATCATGTCCAAAGGATCACCCTTTGTAAACACTTGTGATTCCATACCTCCACAGAGTATGTAGTTGTTAACTGAAATCTCGTGAAGATTCAAGCTCTAAAACTCTTTGATTGATTATCGAAATCACATTTCCAACTGTCAAATCTTTCATAAACTAGAAAACTCAATATCATACTTCAAAATACCAAAGTTTGCAATCATAATTCTATCATCTTCTCTAAACTGCATATAGGTATTAAACCATTTCATATACATAAACTATTTCAGTTTTGCATTCATAAAAGTGTTCCATAGTCACAATTATCATCAAATACACTTAAAATCAGTTCAATAAACATGGTCCCATGAGTTTTATCAAAAATATGTTTCATATTATAAAATCGTGTTAAAACATATAATCCATCAGGAAACTTCAAATCCTTGTACAGGAGTCTCTAAAATCATACTTTAAGTCATAAATTCATGAAAATAACTCTAATGGATAACATAGAGATCACAAGTATGAATCCACTCACCTGGAGGGGTGAATGGTGAAGGATCTACATTAATAGAACTTTGGAGAAGTAGAGATGACACCACTATCTAACATAAAAATAGTAGAACTCTAGATTAACCTATAAAACCTCTAAATATCCAAGAATCCATCTCTAACAAGGTAGAAAGCTCATCTCCCTTGAAAAGCATAGGGAACCCCTTCTAAGCAAGGGAAACTCAAAGGATATGAAGCAAAACTAGTAAGATAACATACGTTTAAACTTAGATGATGGAAGATTCCAAGTTAAACTTGACAGAATTGGAAAGAAAATGGAGTTGTATGAGTGAAACAGGGTTGAAAGAGGTGTTTTCTGAGTTGGCATGGGTTTAGGGAGTGTGGGGGTGTGTTTGGAATGGTCTGAAATGAAGTTTTTATAACCTGTTGACCATTGCAGTGCTCATTAGATAACATAAAATTATCCCCTACCACCTTACTATTCCCAACCGCCGCCGCACTCACTAGAATGGTTTTTCTCCCAACTTTAAGCTATAATCCAAGTGTTGGTGTGTATTGGACTGGTTGCCTCAATACTCACTTATATGTCCTTATTTATTTTACTCTCCATTAAGTTCCATTAAGTTTAAAACATAAATATAAATAAGGAAATATTCCCTATTTGGATTCAAATATAATATCATAAAAATCAAAATCTCAACAAATCAAAATCTAATTTTTGGGTTTTAGTTCAAATTTGGGAATTTCTAAGATTTTATAAAATTTTGAGTTAAAAACGAAATGTTTAAAGGATTCATAAAATTCATTAAAAATTGTTCTTTAATTTGTTTTCCTCTTTGGAATAATTACTGAGACTTTTGATCCCAAGAAAATGGTTCTATCATATAGCCATCCAAGAGCGTGTAAGGTCTAGACTTAGTGAAATTTAGGGCCTAGAAACAGGTAAAGGTGACTAGCACCCTTCCTTGTTAAAACAAAAAAGTTCTAACATTTTTATTTAAAATTAGGGTATTACAAAATCATAGTTAGTAATGAAAACTATTTATTTTAAAATTATGATATTTGTACTAAACTAACTTAAATATATAATATTATTATAATATAGTGAATGTTTGTATAACCAATTCTGTTTATCTATATATAATATTAAAGCTCTTCTACAATTATTGCCGCATGGCATTTTCCCTTAAATTTGATTTTTTAAATTTTAAATAACATTAATCTTTAATTTCTTATTTATAATTTGATTTATGTTCCTTCATTAAAATTATTATTTGACATTTTTATTAAATTTATTTTAATTTATATTACTATTATTTATTATATTTTGAAATTTTCATATTTTTATTTATATCTTTCTTACCATTTTATAATCATGTAATTTTTTTCAAATTTTTTTAAATAGTAATAACAGGGAATAATTTCCAGTGCTACAATAGGGGGGTGTATGTATATATATTATAAACATATATAAGATAACAAAATTAACCAAAATTTTATACTCAGTGAATTTAGTTTGATGTGCTGATGGCATAAAATTATTTTACGCTCATCCAATCAAATTATTTCATTTGAATCGAATAATCTTTCAAGTAATTCATTTGAGAGACAAATGTTATGGTTGATGTGACAATATATTATTAAATGATAGTATAAAAAAGTTTTCATTAAGGAGATGAGAGTCAAACATATTTTACTTATGTGTATTACTTATGATTAGATGACTATGTAAAAATCTTACACTATTGATATCAAAATCAAATTTTTGTTCATATAATCATTTAATCACATGCATATTGTGACATTGTCACAATAAATTTGACTTTCATCCCACTACTTCAAGCATCATATATATAGAATGATTTGATTGGATAATAATATGAAAAAAATCAATAGATTTAAATCAAATCCCTAAATTTAAACATATTAAATTTACATCATCTATATAATGCACTAGATAAAATATCTAGTTACAATTTTAAAATACCATTTTTTTCCCTCGAAGAAAGTTGGTTTTAATATAATCTAGCTTAATTGGTAAATTTAGGTGAAATTGATTATATCCTTTATAATATTTTTACCAAATAACTCTAAGCATCAAAATTTATATATTATAAACAAATCATTTCATACTATTTTTACTAATTTATCATATAAAAATAAATCTTTTTCTACAGTTTAAATATAATGTTTTAAAACTACTTTAAAATTAATAAATTCAAACATAAAATTAATTTTTACGTAATCAATTATAAATAAAATATATTTTACTTATAATCAAATACTTTTAATCTCACGGCTAATTCAAATATGCATCAAATTATTCTATACCTTTTAAGTAGTTTGTCATTCAAAAATAATTTGTTCAAGCATATCAAACAAAATATATTATTTCAAAATTGCTTTTAAATCAATACATTCAACCATAAAATTGGTTTTCATATAAGTGATTATGCTTATAATAGATTATCAAAATAATTTTAATCTCACAACTTATTCAAACACAAGCTAGATCAATACTATTTATTTTATAAACTAGAAGAATCTACTGCCAGAAATTGTGACTAATTCCTTTAAAGCATAGATCAATGCCTTTTATTTTGAAAAAAGTTCTCTCTTCATCAACAAAATAAAACACGGGTAACAAAAAAGAAATGAGGCGGCTGGCTAGTGTATATTCAGCCACAATGAGGGTATACAATATAGATGCAAGCAAGAGAGATCACCCATTCTTCTTGATCATTTAATACAACCATGCAATAGTAATATCATCTTGGCGTCATATTTGTGTACAAATCCTTGGTCACGCTCACGCAACTTTGTTGTGGCCCACTTGATATCGTTCTTTTCCCTGTCTACAATCCTCAGATGTAACTTTCAAATGAGAATATCTTTTTTTAAAAAATTTAAATAAGAATAATGAAGTATAAACAGCTTAGAATAAAAAATGTCAAATAATATTAGATAATTACCCACTTTTCTTACGCAAAAAAAAGGGATAATTACCCACTTTGACAGTTTTTTTTTTTTCAAAAAAAAGAAACTGCAATTAGCATTATTTTAAAGGAGCAGTGCTACTGAGTACAAATAGCACTATTATGAAACAGTTCAAAAATAAAGGCAATCAATGAAATACCTTGTTGGGCCCAGACAACGGGAAGAGAGAGAAACATTTGAGAAGAAAATACACTCAATTATAGTGTTCGGAAACATTACACGAAAACAGTGTCGTACTAAATAATATTTTCCGTTTTCCACTATTAATATGTAGAAATTTAAAAAGTATTACGAACTAATTAAATATATGAGTAATTTATTTAATCATTTTGCATCTCACATGAGTTCCAAAACCCAATAAAAAATCCGGGGCACTGGGGCATTCATCTCTGCCAAAAGCCAAAAATGGACAATGAAAGAAACAAATACACATAATTTCCAAAGAAACAATAAGGAGACACACAGAATTCGCACGACACGGAAACCATAGATTCTTTGGTATTACGTCTAAAATATGTGCGCTTCTGAAAAACGCACATCTAAGATAAGGTTATGTGTCATTTTATAATAGTGTTGGCAAATTGACACAGCTAATCCACATAGAAGATCCTTTTGTTGTCTCATCAGGACTAGTGGATCATGTGTTTCTGAATGACTTTACCGGAAGATTAAAAAAATCTTCATCCTGCATCGTCGAAAGTTGCACGTGAATTAATGTCGGCTTTGGCAATCTAAATCAATTGGTACAGCATAGCAGTATGCTGTACTAGAAAACAAGGATCAAACAAACTGGAACTAGTTGTATATATAGGCGAGACATTCATAGATCGATAATGACAAATCGAAAAGCACCTAAATAAATTATTTGTGTTCTATTGGGTGCAATTTCATAATTAATACATCATTCAAAACTATATCAGTACTGCTGCACAGGCTAGAGGTCGCCCATCCTTCTTGCGCATTTGATACAATCATCTAATATCATCTTAAGGTCACACTTGTATACAAACCCTTTGTCTGTAAGCTTGGTTGAGGCCCATTTAATTTCCCTTTTGGGTCCTTCCAAATACCTGAAACCGAATGCCAAATACGTGCAAGATTTTGGGTATTTTTGACAAAGCAAAAAATGTGTTGACAGATTATTTTGTACACATTAAGCACCAACCTTGCAGCTCCATAATGATCTAAATCCACTTGGTTCTTGTGGACATTATACAACATAAAATTAACTAACATACATACATAACAACGATTATATCAAAGAAGAAATGATATATCTATCTAACTAGTACAGAGCAATCAATTGAGAATATGTTAGACTTTAATTTATGTAATAATAGACCTACGACATAATAAAGTTGTGTGATAGTATAGTAATAATTAACTTACTTCTTTTCCAAATGGAACTCTAGATAGTTTTGAAGATAGTAATTTGTGATATCAGCAGATGAAGCATAGGCGCTTGCAACCATGAATCTTCCGCTGATTGATGGATTCTCCGCGCAGAAGATATGGGCTTCACAGACACCGTCAATGTGAGCAATTGGGATTTTTCCATCCAAATCTTCCATGTACTTCAAAGACTGGTATGCGGATTCATCGTCTTTTAAGTGACAGATAAGCATTGCCACATTATAGGGTGTCTTACTCAGAAGAGTCCCCTCCCACTAGGCCAACAACCAGGCTTGCCACCTCCATTCCGCCACCATTTTCACCATTTCCATAACTCAATAACTCTCTCTCAGCCAATGTCTTTGAGTGTAGCTCTGAAAAGAAAAAACAAAAAAACTCTTTCAGTAATTTGTGAACATGTGTGTAACTGTGTATTCAGTATCTAAAACTATGATGGATAGCCTATATATATATATATAGTTCTGGAATTCATGCACTTTCTATTCTCTGTCTCTAACCACAAAATTACTGACAATTGCAAACCGACGGTTTTTATCATGGCATTTGAAATACTCCAAGCTTAATTAGGATTAAACTCTGTCTCTCTCTCTCTCTCTAGTTCCTATAAAAATAATAATAATAATGCAATGCAACGGTTAAGGCCAGGGTAATTGATGAAGTGATCATGTATTGTTACCTTATGAAGATGGCTGTATGGAAATGAATGGTCGAGAGGGGTCCAACAAGTTTCGTCAATGAAGTCTTTGAAACAATCAGTTCCATCATCTTTAAGCGGAGAAGTGGAGGTCACGGATCCAGTGTATATCAGCCGTTTCACTGTTCCTGATTTAATACAATGCGCCACAATGCTTTTCACCCCGGCTACTGCAGCTTCAGTCATGTCCTTAAACTGCTACAAACATTTAATTAATTCCGAATATATATATATATATAGACTTTAAGAACATCTATCTATATATGTAAAGAAGATTATTTTAATCTGTGAAGTTAATATTAATCTAAACGAGGATTAATCAATATTTGTTGATGAAGTTAATTGACCTGAGAATCCGGTTGATGTTGGTAGGGAGTAGCAAGGTGAAAGACAAAGTCACAGCCTTGAACTGCAGGACCATACTCATCTGGCTTGTAAATATTTGCTTCAAATAATACCAGCCTCGCATCTGCTCCAGGTAAGCCTCTGAGAAGGCTTGTCTTGGACTCGTCCTCTGCATTAATGGATTGATTTACCATTATTAATACAGTATTACTAAAAAATAAAAAGAAATTAATCAATAATATCCATAAGAGAGAGAGAGAGAGTTAGACGAGGATACTAAGGTTTGTAAGCGTTGTGTGGACGATGCAGCCCTTTGCCAAAAGCTTCTTGACGAGCAAGGAGCCAATAGAGCTAGCACCTCCGGTGACACACACCTTGCACCTCCTTTCCATCCTTCAACTTCAATTCCCTTCTTTCTGTGTCTCCTACTTCAAATATATAATCACTGTTTATTAGTGTGCATTTCTGTATGTTCACAATTTTAAAATACTACTATAAGCAATGTAGTTATACTCACATTTATGGTATTTCCTGAAGATACAATTATATCTACAATTGATGAGATATAGGTCACAAATTAAATAGAATTAATACTTTATCTAATGATAGATAAAAGTATATCAACATAATATCTCATAAATAATAAGTGTAAATAACATTTCTCTATTATTGGTTTTACAATGCTAATGCAACATTGATTCCAATGATATTTTTCAATTTGTTGAATTAATAAAGAGAGGCTTGGTACAACCCGTGATTATTTAAAATTAAAAGTTGATATGATCATAGACCAAATCCAAAAGTCAAATATGATATTAGTTAGGCGCTGTAAAATTGCATGTCACGGGTTGCCAATAGGGGTGGCTGCAACCTGGAAGAGAATAACTGGCGGTAATAATAATAATAATTGATAATTGATTGATTGATATTTGTATTTAAACTAGAAATTTGGTTTGCCACTCTGATTCAAAACTGGCTGTTTATTTGGTTCTGACTGACGAGTGTGATCGATCAGTGATGTGAATATTTATTATTTATTACCATTATCACAAGCATGCTGGATGTGGAGGATATTCGTGCCTTGCAGGAAGGGAATTTCCGAATTTCTCCGCTGATGGAATGGCTAAGAAAGGTGCCTGTGATGTGAGAACTCTGGCTTTGTGTTCTGGCGTGCCCCGCCACATGAGTTTCTTCTCTTGGTCCATCCTGATTTTTCAGGAGTTTCTTTCACTAGGCCTTGCTTCTGAATTTTGCTTTTTGTTCTTACACAGGTTCGCATTAAGTTAGATGGAATCCATAGATAAATGAATATAGATTAAATAAAGTTATTGTGACTCATTTTTAATAAGAACGTGTGTAAGAATAAGATGGTAGATTTATACTCATCCAAAAATCTCTCTTTACTTCTTTGATCTTAATTTTTTATGCAAATGGACAGAAAAAATAGCAATTTGATCCTTCAAATATACATAAAATATCAGTTTAGTACTTTGAAATATTTTTTTATGTCAATTTAGTCTCCAAAAAACATGTATGACACATTAGTTTAATCTCTGAATTGAAAGATATTTTTACATTAATTTAATCCGTAAAATATATACATGATATTACTTTGATTTTTGAAATATGCATATATTATCAAATAAGTTCATAAATTTATTTGTAGAAAATGAGAGAAAAAAATATGTCACATTCAACTTTTAAGAAACTGATACAAAAAATCTTTAGAGATTAAAGTGATGTTATTTGTATTTTTCAGTGACCAAATGACTAGTCTAGTCTGATAAATATTGTTCATGAAAAGTGGATACATAAGCACATGCACAATGGGTGATGCAGATGCTTGAAGTTTCCTTAGATGCAAGGGTAGGCCCAAAAAAATTTAATGGAAGCGCGGCTGACCAAATATATATAGTAAAAAAATTACTTGTCATATAAAAATATATAACAAACAATTAATACAATACAAAGGATACACATATATTTATAATTAATATATACTTATCAAATATGTATAAAATTAAATATATTTTCATAACTTTTAATTTTACTTTTTTTTGGACTGATTAATTAACATATGTACAAATTTTAAAACAAAGTAACTAAGCTTGGGAGGACCATGGCAATCCTGGTCCCCCTAATTTCACCCCAACCTAGATGAGCTTAATCTCACTCTGCTAACTGATGCCACGAACTGGTGGAGCATGTATGAAGGCCGCATTTATGTCTTTCCTGCAGTTTTATCCTTTATTTTCTCTTTTTCTTATCAAATGTACAAAAGAAAATATAATAACGCACATTAAAAGTGGAAATCATAAATTTTATATATATATATATATATATTGATAATATTAATGTATATTTTTGGTAATATTAACATCACCCTAGAGTCAAACCTATATTCTTTTTTATAGTGTTCATTAAAAAATCAGTTTTTAATATGTAAATAATATTACTTTTATAGATAATTATTCGTTTTCAGTGGTAAAGGAAAAGGGTTGCTATGGTCCCTGAAGCCTATGGACCCTATTACAAATATAAAAGTAGATACAAGAAAACATTATAGATATAGATATTGATTTTTTTTTTTTGTATTTGATGATTTGATATCCATAATTTATATTAATCATAGATATATTTGTGTGGTTAGACCCAACACCATCTTACCACTCGTTTCTTTGTAATTATTGGCCCAATCCGTAAACGCGTTAGTTTATTCAAATTGTTTAGGCCTCTTGAAATCACAGCCCGAATATACGGCCCATTAATGTGTCTGAGAAATAATTAACACCCGAATCAGTGCTGCTATATGGCACAACACTTTTCAACTCGAAGAATGACGAGAAGTGCTTCTCGTGTAGTTTTTGCCAAGTATTCTTATTACTTGTTCGAAGATGTGATCGAGAAAATATAATAATATGAAGTAATTATTTTTTAAACACAATTAATTATTGATTAATCATTTTAACTTCAAACCCAATCTAATATATGGAAGACTACAAGTACAACAATCATTCTCATTTAGTAGAATTATTACTATTTATTCCCACTTACTTAAACCTGAGTTACTGTATCCATGTGAGTGATGTGACTCGGTTCTTTAGCTTTTTCTCTCACTTTCGTGAGTCGCCTAAACAGTATAATGCATGTGTCTAATTTTACATCTGTTATTCTTCTTCTTCTTTTTGTTTTTTTCGCCCCGTGAAATATCGAAATTTTCATAATTGTTTCAATAAAAGATAAATACAAGTCATATATCATTGAATAATCTTCTACTAAAAAATTTATTGTATATGTTAGGTTAAAAATTTTATATGATTAAATTATGTTTACAGAATTTGATATTAATCTAAAATTATTTAAATATTCGTATATAGTTATATTCATTAACATCAATGTAATGAATAATTCTTAAATATAAAAAATTAAAAGATTGATAACAATTTTATGCATCGATATAGTGAAAGACAATTTTATATCCTTGAAAAATAAAAAATTTTACAACAGTATCAACGCATATTAATATGCATATTGGACACTGGAGCTTCTCATGCAGACCGTTAGCATGGGGAGTAATTTTGTGCTCATATATAACTTCAGGACACTGGAGTGTTATTCTAGGTAAAAAAGGGTTTGGTCGATGCAAATAATGTAAATGATCTTGATGGGGATTCAGCTGTTGCACTCAAGTTGCTGGTTTCATTTTTCTTTTGTTATCATAGGTGTGTAGTTTGATAAGCATAATGGAGTGCATAATGAAAAGAAGTCACTATAACTGCTGATTAGTAATATTAATTGTGTTTGCGGTCCCTTATTGTATCCCTTAGTGTTTGTTTCCCTGCTGTGTTTCTTTCTTTCTTTATTTTTGGGTCGAAAGTTGAAACTTCCCTTCGGTGTTTATGTAAGCTGATTCTGTTTCTACTCTAGGTGTTATACTTGTGGACTAGGACGGGGCCGTAGATAATAGGTTTTCTGTTTTCCGGATTTGTCTTACTCGTTTTGTCATGTTTGTATTTTGCTTCCCCTTATAATAGGTTGTCATGTTTGACCTCTGTATCTTAAAAAGATACAGGAGTATCGAATATTGACCAGGAAATATTTTAAAAAATTGTTTAGTAGTATAAATTTCTATTAAATTTAAATTAATATTAATATTTAATTTATAACTTACATAATCATATATTATCATATGCTATATTTTGATTAAAGTAATATAATTTTTTTGTCCATTTATAACAGTCTTTTTGCAGGTCAAAAAACTATATTTTGAGATTTTTAAAAAATTAAAATTTCTTTATACTATTAATGCATGGAAATTATCTAACCTCTTAAAATATTAATTATTTTTGGATGAAAATATAGATTAATTTTGAAAGATTTTTCCAATATCCTTATAAAATTTAAGAATATTAATATCCATTAGTTATTTGAGATTAAAAATTAGTCTTATGTTTCACTAAATTAAATTATTAATATTTATAAAATTCATGGTTAAATCATAGTCATTGAATTCAAAAGGGTATATGGATATCCCAAAAGTATCGAAGGAAATCCTTTCATTTGGATGTATTATAATTAAGGGTTTTATGCCATTGATAAATTAAATTATATGGATGCTGTATAGGATTTAATTATAAAAAGTATTAATTAATTTGTAACTTCAAGTTATTAAATATTCTTATTTAATACTTTCTATTTGAATTCCTTAATGTTTTACTAATGGGTGAACGGGCTCTATAGATGGTTCTTGTAATCTGTAAACTTCTTTTTGGATTGCATGGGAAACACGTATTGCTTGATTTGAATCGAGCCATGTTGTTACACAGCATCGAAGCTGCTGGAGAAATCGTGAAAGAATTTGGGAGCCTCCCATACGTGTGGTCCAATGATGCATGCCATCAACAACCTGCTTTCTATGATTTGAAATGTGGAATTGCTCATGGCTTGGGAGAAGGAAATTGGGCGCTGATTGGCTGCCCAAATTCGCTTACTAGCTCCTTTGGTCTTTTAAATTTCATTCAGTGGATAAATGTGGTTTTCAGCACCAAGATAAAGGGTCTTTTTGGTTTAGATTTTGGTAAAGATGCTCTTGAAATAATTAATGTTAAAAGATTTATATTTGAAAAATATATTAAAAAAATTAATTTAAATGAATGTGAGATGGAAAATTATATCTCACCATTCATTGAAGAGTCACCAACTTTGTGTAACAACTTATGTTTTTTCTGTTACTTTCAGTTAGTTACTCAGGTTGTATAAATAACAAGTTGTTGTATAAAAAGAAGTAGTTCTGTTTCTTTTATTTTCTTTCTTGTAATCAATACTCTCAAAAGGCATTCAATGAATTTTCTCTTCTTCAACTTCTCTCTCAAACTCTCAATACTGAAGTTTCACATGGTATCAGTTGGAATCTTCCGCTAATCTTCTCTTCTTTCTGCTTCATCTTTCTTCTTTCTTCAATGGCGAATGCAATCACTAACCCCTCAAGCTCATACTTCATTCATCCAAACGAAAACCCAGGTGTGTCCATCATATCTTCCACCTTGTTTGGTCAATCGAACTATCATACATGGGTGCGTGAAGTTTCTTTGGCTCTTGACCTCAAGAACAAGCTTCAGTTCATTGATGGTTCAATCAAGAAACCTGACCATGCTGATCCTCTGTGATACATGGTCACACTGCAACACCTTGGTTCTTTCTTGGATAACTCGATCTCTCAATCAAGAAATAGCAAGAAGCATGCTATGGCTCAATGAAGCCTATGATGTTTGGACCGCTTTACGTATTCGTTATCACCAAGGGGATGACTTTCATATTTCAGCCCTTCTTGAAGATTTCTACTCCTTGAAGTAAGGTGATTGATCTATCTCTGCATATTTCACAAACCTTTAAAGTATTTGGGAAGAATTGGAAACCTTTTGCCCCATTCCCCCTTGTACATGCACTGTGAAGTGTTCTTGCAACCTTATTCTCACTATCAAAGGATATCTAGAGAATTCGTGATAAAATTTCTTAAGGGCTTGAATGATCAATTTGCCACTTGTCGATCCCAAATTATGCTACTTAAGCCTTTTCCTGAGATAAACCAAGCTCTTTCACTAATACTCCAAAGAACGTGAAATTACTGTTGAGCCAAGTCCAAACCTCATTGTTGTTCTTGACACATCTGCTCATAATGGCCGCGAGAGGCCGCGAAGATCACGTGGTGGTAGACGAATGCAAGATTCTGGTCGCTTTGGCAATGGCCGTTGCAGACCTTATTGCACCTTTTGCAATCGGTTTGGTCACACCATTGATCAATGCTATCGCAAACATGGTCTTCCTCTCCATATGCAACAAGGCTATGGCTCCACAAATGTTGTTATCTCTAAAATAGTGCCGATGGAGGTACTACAACAAACTCCACTTCTTTGCAATCAAGCCGTGAAAACACAAGGGACATTTTCACTCCAGAACTCCAACAAAAACTCTTGGCTCTACTCCAACAATCTAAGTCGCAATCCCCTCATCTAGCCAATCATATTTCAACCAATCCATCTTCATCAGGTATGTCTTTTTTACTTTCCTGAGGAAATACCATCCTAATTGGATCCTAGCCACGGGTGCAACAATCATGTCTGTTATTCCCTTGCATGTTTCAGCAGTTACAAGGAAATAAAACCACTCATTATAAGTTTGCCTAATGGTAGTAAGATATCAGCAAATATCATTGGCACTATTATGTTTTCTAATACCTTCTTCTTAACAAATGTTCTATACACCCCTCAATTCAGTTCAATCTTATTTCAATTTAAAAATTAACAACTTCATTACAATGCCAACTAATATTCACTGACCACAATTATGTGATACAGGATCCACTTTCCCTAAAGATGATTGGCACCTAGATTGAATAAAAACCTTTATGAACTCGATACTCATGATTTTGATAATCTCACTAGTTCAGCACCTTACATCAATTGCACACAAATAGCTTTTACTGCACCTATCAATAAATAAGATATATGGCATGCTAGACTAAGCCACATTTCTCATGATAAACTTCGTGTACTAGCTCACAACTTTCCTTACATTAGCAGTCACAATGTAAATCCTCATTGTTCAACATGCCATCTAGCTAGACAAAAACATTTACCTTTCAATAATAGTAACTCTGTTTCCAATGATTGCTTTGATCTCATTCATATGGACATATGGGGTCCTTTTAATGTTCTATCTTTATTTGGTCACAAATACTTCCTAATAATAATAGATGACAAATCCAGGTTCACTTGGATCTATCTCATGAAAGCAAAAGTTGAGACAAGATTGTTAATTCAAAATTTCATTCAATTAGTTAAAACTTAATTTGGCATATGCATCAAAACTATCAGATCAGACAATGGAAAAAAGTTTGATATGCCTCAATTTTATGCATCACTAGGAATAATTCATCAAACAACATATGTTGAAACACCCCAACAAAATGGCATAGTGGAAAGAAAACATCAACACATTCTCACCACTGCTAGAGTTTATGTTTTACTCCAATTTACCACTGTTCCTGGAACTATGCCATTTCACATGTTGTTTTCATCATAAATAGAATCCCTTCTATCCCTTTATCTAACAAAACCCCTTATGAAGTCTTATTCAATTCCAATCCATCATTAACTGAACTAAAATTTTTTGGCTCATTATGTTATGCTTCCACTATAATTGTTGCTAGAAAAAAATTTGATCCAAGAGCTAAACAATGTATTTTTTAAGGTTTTCAACATGGAACAAAAGGTTACATTTTATTTGATTTGCATTCAAGAGAAACATTTGTGTCTAGACATGTGTCTTTTCATGAAGAAATACTCCCCTACTAATCCACATCCAACTTCAACACCCGCACTTTTCCTCAATCTACACCCATCACTGATTTCTTTCCTATTTTCACAACACCACCAATACTGAAATACCTTATTCAGACACCCTTGGTTCATCGAATCAATCTCTAAATCACAAAACACTTATTCAAACACTGACACAACATCAACACACCTTGACTCACCACAAATTCACACATCTGACTCACGTCCTACACCAACCACAATTACACATGACATAAACTCTCCCCAACAACCACAACCTGGACTAATCCAGGACCAACCAGTGAGAAAATCAACCCGAATCAGAAATCCACCTTCATATCTACAAAACTATCACTGCAGTCTTAACACCATCAATCAGCTTCCAATCTCTTCCAAAATTACTTATCCCTTATCACAAGTTGTGTGTTATGACAACCTTACACCCAAATACAAATCATTCTCCCTAGCCATTGCCACCCAAACTAAACCTGCAACCTTTAAACAGGCCATGACTCATGATCATGGTGTCAAGCCATGGAGAATGAGTTGAAAGCTCTAGAAGAAAATAAAACTTGGATTATCAGATTTGCCTGAAGGGAAACAAGTGATTGGCTGTAAATGGGTTTATAAAATTAAATATAACCCAGATGGTTCAGTTGAGATGTACAAGGCAAGATTAGTTGCCAAAGGGCTTGACTACACAGAAACCTTCAGTCTTGTGGCAAAAATGACAACAGTAAGGGTGCTCCTAGCTTTAGCCGCTGCCAACAACTGGCAACTCAAACAACTTGATGTTAACACAGCCTTTTTATATGGAGATCTCTATGAAGAAGTCTACATGACACCTCCACCTGGCCTAGCTCGATGTTCCTCCAGGGAAAGTCTGCAAACTACAAAGATCTCTCTATGGTCTTAAGCAGGCTAGACAATGGAATCACAAATTAACTTAAGTGTTGTTGCAATGCAAATATGTTCAATACAAGACTGATTACTCTCTATTTGTGAAGAAGCATAATTCAAAATTCAGCAATTCTAGTTTATATTGATGACCTCATCCTCACTGGAAATGATATGACTGTGATTAACTTTGTCAAGCAAAAACTAGATGCTTTGTTCAAAATTAAGGACTTGGGGATTTGAAATTTTTTTAGGAATGGAGATGGCTCACTCAAAGAAAGGAATAGCTTTGTTCCAACAAAAATATGCTTTAGAGTTAATCCAAGATGCAGGTCTCCTTGCCAGGAAACCAGCATCCACTCCTTTAGATCATTCATTGAAACTACAACAAGCAGGAAGTCAACCTCCGACTCGAACCTTCAAGCTACAGAAGACTAATTGGTCGCTTAGTGTATCTCACCAACACTAGGCCTGACATTGCTTTTGCCATTAGTCAACTAAGCCAGGACCTTGCAGCCCTAATGATTGAACATGAACAAACTGCACACCGAGTCCTCAAATACATTAAATTAGCCCCTGCTAAAGGCCTATTCTTTCCTTCAACATCTACCTTCGCCTCACCAGGTTCAGTGATTTACTGGGTTCATGTCTTGACATAAAAAGACCGTATCAGGATTCTGCTTCTTCCTTGGAAGTGCACTCATTTCATGGAAAAGCAAGAAACAACAAACTATTGCCTAAAGTTCCTCTGAAGCTGAATATAAGGCAATAGCACATGTCTCTTGTGAAGCATAATGGCTCAACTACTTACTAGATGACCTGCATCTATCTCCAACAGCTTCAACTCCTATTTTCTGTGACAACAAATCTGTCATCCACGTAGCAACAAATCCCGTCTTCCATAAATAAACTAAACACATCGAAATGACTGTCATACTATTCGAGAGAAGATTCAAATAGGACTTATTCACGTATTGCCTATCAACACCAAGGCACAAATAGCTGACATTTTCACAAAATGTTTAGCTGTAGGTCCCTTCAATTCCATGGTGTCCAAGCTTGGCCTTCTAGACTTATATAGGCCAGCTTGCGGGGGGTCTCACCATTCATTGAAGAGTCACCAACTTAGTGTAACAACTTATGTTTTTTCTATTACTTTAGTTAGTTATTCAGGTTGTATAAATAACAAGTTGTTGTCCAAAAAGAAGTAGTTCCTTTTCCTTATTTTCTTTCTTGTAATCAATACTCTCAAAAGGCATTCAATGAATTTTCTCTTCTTCAAGTTCTCTCTCAGGTTCTCAATACTAAAGTTTCACATCATAAGCTAATATTTTTAACTTTCATTAAAAAAAAATTATTT
This sequence comes from Dalbergia oliveri, assembly GCA_030441495.1. Taxonomy (NCBI): domain Eukaryota; kingdom Viridiplantae; phylum Streptophyta; class Magnoliopsida; order Fabales; family Fabaceae; genus Dalbergia; species Dalbergia oliveri. The sequence continues at coordinate 1,891,797 of JAMLFY010000008.1, forward strand.
TCAAAGTGAGGAAAGTAAAAGAGCAAAACAAACATCTTCACTTTTTTTCAATGCACTTTTAGTCAATGCAACGTGGAAAAATTTGTTATCGAAACAAAGTGAAAATAAGATACCCTTTTCGTATAGACTTTGAACATAGCCTTCGCTACAAATTGATGACCTTTTTGTTTTATTTTTTTCTTTTTTTTTAAGTGAGAGATCAATTTTTATTTAAGTATTGAGGTTTTCTATTTCAGCCTTATTATTTTACTATTTAATTTCTATGTGCTAATAGAATAAAACCTTTTAAAGTATAATTAAGTCTCACATTTACGTTTTAAAAGTTTTGCAAATGGAATTATTTAATTGAATGATAACATAAATTAAATTGTCAGTATGTAAAAATTAAACTCAATATTTTATTGCAAGTTGAAATCCATAACTTGTTATAAATTTCAATAATTAACAGGGTGTTTGAAAACCTTTAATAAAATGGAATTGAATTGAATTCTTATGTTTTGAAATGAACTAGTAAATTAAAGAATTAAATTCAATTATTTGATTTGGAATAGGTCTAAACATAAATGAATTTAATTATTTTTATTATTTTATCCTTCATTAATAGGTTAGGAACAAAACATTATATTCAAGTAAGGTTATTTTGGTATTTTCATTGTTGAAATTCAATTCTCACACCAAATCACAACCTTTTGGTCTGATTTCAATTCCTTAGTTTTGGTGGATTTCAATTCCCATGAAAATTCAATTCCTTCACTTAAGTTGCTTCTAAAGCATGAAATTCAATTCAATTCCTTGATGAAATTGAATTTCAGGGACTTGAAATGCCTTATAAGCTCAAATTTACACAATGAGGTTATAATTGTAAATGTCCTTTTACTAACTCAAAATGTTACTAATTAAGCCAATTATTGCTCATGTCATAAAAGTGATCGGGTTCACACGTACCATAAGCGAATGAAAACTAAGTATTCCACTCCAACACAGAAAATCATTATTGTGACCCATCTATATTGGAAGTCATGGGTGCTAGTCCTCACATGATCCAAATTATGCAATAGGAGTTGAGGGTCAAATTCGAAGTTGTCACACTAACCTTTGATCTAATATCTCAATCTCACCAAATTATTTTGAGTTGCCATTTCCCAATTCTGATTTAGGCCGTTGAAAATCATCATATTTCATATCAACCAAATTGTCCTAAAAATAGGAGATGACACTAGCATGAGAAGAATAGGTGGTCAAGAGTTTCTATAACCCACAAGCACAGCGGAATATAATGGGACGGGAAGAGCGAGGAGGCCAGTGGACTACTAGATAGATCATTTCAGATGTTGGCAACACTACCCTACATACAAATCCCTTCTAAAGGATAGTCATGTATTTCAACATGCAGTCAAGTGTTTCTTTGTTTATCCACACGGAAAAGACCCAATATTGTTACCCTCCTAAATGAGGGAAGTTTAGGGTTTAGTTAACTATGCGTGAAATCTAATCCCCACATCCCGTTGTATTCCTGTTGAAATAAGATATGATTCATGCCATGAAAGAATACCCACATTTTTTTTTGGTCTTATTTATTTTCTTTCACTTTCTCTGTTATAAGCAGGTATTAACACTGCAACAAAGAATAAGTCTCTTCCTTCACAAAAGTTTTTCTCTAATGTGAAAAAATTGGGTTAAAGGCACAAATGTTGACACCAAGACAGACCATTCCTCGATTCAAAGATCAGTTTGCTTTTCAAACTTATACGGTAAACTGTAACCAAAAAAACTTATACGGTAATCGAATATGATTTGTTTGAAAAAATATATTTTAGTGTGATTTTGATTTTGTTCTTTTTCTCTTCCCTGGCAAGAATGAAATTGGAATCAAAACATCAAATTTTGATTAGAATTTTCAAAAATTGCTTAAATTTTCAGTATGAATTGTTAAAGATTATGATTTGAATGTAATTTCAACTAAAAATTGTTAGTTGCAATTAAAAAAAAATTGTTTTACTCCGTTCATTATATATGTGATAAATAAGTGAATAAGGATCATCCTTATCTAAAGTTTTAACTTTTACTTATGTGTTAAATAACAAGTGGATCAAAACAAGCATTTTTCTTACTCCATAAACAAAGAATATGTTTAGTTACTATTTTCATTTTTTCTTTTTATTTTCTATATTTTCTGTTTTTAGAATTTTGTGAAATAAATAATTTGTAGTTTTTAATTTTTTATTATTCTTTTTATAAAATCCTGAAAACACAAAATACATATAAAAGCAAATTGCAAACATGCGCTTAGATTTTATTTTCCCTTTTATAAGGAATAGGGAAAACTCCCAAATAACATTGGGGACCATCCAATCAGTGTGGATACAAAATTATCACGGAACAACAGCACCAAGCTCACGCCAAACAAATATGACCTTACACACAAAAGACATCATCAGAATTGAGTCTTAATTAAAGATTTCCTCCTATCTCGCCCAAAACCTGGATATTTGAAGCCATATCAGTAGCATAAAGAACCCGGATTCACGGTAAATCCAGTCCTTTTATAAACCCGTACGTAGCCATTGTATTATTTCTTGCGGACCTGATAGCAACTGGTGGAGAGTAAAAGAATGTTATTTTGACTTACTTTTTGTTACATATATCAGCAACATGTTCACTATTAAATTGAATGTGAATCATTTAGCTTTGCCACCTATCCAAATGATGGATGTGAGGATGTTGACATATTTCACAAATCAAAATAATATTTCTCTGACCAAAAGGCAAGTATTGCACCCAGCCGCTCAACCAATATCCAATGCACAATTTTAACATAACACTTTCCTACTCCCATTTGGGTAAATGATGGTTGAAAATGACCCTGTTTCGTAAGTTCCAAATTAAATCTTCCAAATACCTGCATAAAACAATTCACATTTGTTTTCTCTCTCCAACTTGAAAAGGAGCACCTACCCACCCAATGAATCAGAAAAACATAGAGGGCAGCACCATAAGACATTTCAACATTCCAAGTACTCCAGGGTTTCAATAATACTAAAACGTATAATCCAATGTTATTACGAATTTACTAAAAAAATATAGATGCTAAAATCATTAGTTAGTACAGTACTTGTTTTATTAAAACATAAAATTATTCATAATTAAAGATTATTCACTGTAAATTTATTAGAAGCTGTATTATAAGAATAAGGATTATGCTAATCAATGTCATAGCTAAATAACATTGGCAAAGAAGTAAAAATAAAAGGTTTTAATTATATTCAACCAATATATTTAATATAATATATTTAAAAATTAAAAGAAGAATCAAGACTTTTCTCTTTTAGGACGTAGGTGCTTTAATCAGTATCATATTCTAAACAAAATCCTGACAATAACAATATACAGTAGAAAGAGATTGTACGTGGGGTAGTTTCTGAATGAATGAAGAACTAGTGCAATTTTTGGGAACTTCCTTTATTAAAGCTAGCTTTATTTCCATGGTGCCAAGTTTAGTTTAGGGTATTATTCCCAACCTGATGCTCAGAGCATAAAGCCAAATAGTTTTTGTCGATATTGAAAGGATAACAGTATATATGTGGCATGCATGTGTGGATTTAATGCACTCTGCCAAGCATGGTGACCGATTTCCCCGGTCGACATAGACAAGGTGATTTTGTGTATAAAAAATTTTTATCGGACGGATTTTTTAGACGATAATTTTGTTGCTTTCTACTTTTTTCCTGTTATAATATATACTGGAAAGATAACTTAGACGGTGACTTTGTTGTTTTCTTTATCTTTCTTTCTTTTTAATCTAACTTGTAAGACAACATTTTTTCAATTATTACTAGCTAGCTGACTTCAAAGTTGAATCGGATAGATAAAATTGTAGGTTTATTTGAACTTTAAAATGTGACAAGATGCGTGTTTTAATGCATATACAAATCAACTTTGAACATGACTCATGAGGTAATTTTTTTAAGAGTAAACAATCTTAATTTTGTCCTTAACATTTTCAATTTGAAATTAATTTAATCCTAATAAAAAAATTTACATTAATTTAATTCTAATATTTTTTATTTTGACATCAATTTAGCTATTATAACAAAGTAAAGATCCAGCAAAATGACAAAATTGATATTGAAATTTAAGATGTTAGGATTAAATTGATATAAAAAAATTATTAAGACCTAACTGATATAAAATTAAAAATGTTAGGGTAAAAAAATTAGTGTTTTAAAAACGTAGTACATGATAGTCATTTTCTAGTGGTAAGTGTGAATAATGATGTTTTACAAAATTAATTGCTCACATATATATAGTATTTTATCAGCTAATAAATAATATTTGTAAAGTTGAATTTAATTTTGATACATTTAAAATATAAAATATTTTCATACTAACATCCATATATTATTATGTCAATAAATATAATTAATTATTATATCCACTTTTTAGAAAGTCATGCAAATTAATATAAACATATGTAATAATAATTTTCATATAGAAGTAGACAACGTCAGGTTTGATGGACAGTTCATTGAAGGAGAACGCGCGAGAGGCGAAAAATATTCAAAATACTTTTTTGTTTTAGTACTTGTATTAGAATTGAACTTACTTTGAACAACTAAAAGTTATTTAGATGCTATTTATAAATGCATTGTGTTATTCTATTAATATTTTTTTTTTCGGCTTGTTATTTTAGTGTTTAGCTGGGATGGAATGCACCCAAAGAGTTTCACTAGCAAGCAGAGTAAGTATAATCACAGGATCTTAGAAATCTCAAGAGTAATAAAATGGAGCATGGTAAATTGACAATTAAATACCATGCACCTTTTCCCCATATAATTTAATTTGATTGAATCATGACTGTAAATTTTTCGCATTATTTTTAATTGTGTTATTTTTTATATAATTTTTAATTTTTAATTTTGTTATGTTATCAAAAATTAAAGGAATTTAATTCAATCAGTTGATATAATAAATATTTTTAATAACGATAGCATGATTTAAAATTCCATAAAAATTAATCCTTCAAAAAAACTATAAAGCGGCCTTTCAACACACACACATACACATACATGCATAAATGTCTTGCAGGTTGCAGCACTAACAGATGCCCTTCGCTTTTGTCCTCACTTTTTCTTTCTCTTCTTTTCTCTCTCTTTTTAATAAAAGAAGGGTAAAGTTCGTTTTGCTGCAAGCAATCGCTGGCTGCAAATTCATTTCTCTCATTGTTAAAAATATATATGAAATGGTCTTAGTTAGTGTGACAAATACCCAAGAAATGAATCATAACAAATGGAAAGAAAAGAAATACGATGTAAATAAAAGCTAGAAGAATTAAACACTTGATTGTCAATGGCTATAATTCTTCCTTTGGCTAACTACTTCCAACGTCATTAGTTTGCATTGCGTATTACGTTGGACAACAAGAGATGAAAGGCAAAACTTGGGACTAAACCAACTCTCGGAACTCTGGAGTACACCGTAATACCAATGGAGAGGTTACGTTCGAAGTTTATTCTAACACCTAAAAAATAGATGTCCTCTGTAAATATTTATTAAGACACATATTTTATAATTATTGAATATTAAAAATGAATAGAATCACCAATATATTTAATAATAATAAAATAACAGTCTATCAATTTTTTAGATTAAAATATCATATATGTAGTTTAATTTCCTAACCAATTAGAAATGAATGGTTGAAGAAAACCACACGACTTCCTTATTATAATTATTTTTACCCATTGAACTCTCTCATGTGGAGTTCAGTTGACATACGTATTGGAACTGGGCTCGTTCAAACGTCCAATGATCACCACTCACTTTGTAAGTGTCAAATCAGCATTATTGTGGTGTTACGAATTTTCGGTTCCTCGGGTCCCCCCACCCGTTGGCCAGTACTCAGTAGTATACAATCCATGGCCGTTCTCGTTCGGATATGAATGCCGTTAAGCAGTATTCAAGTTCTAGAAATTTATTATTCACATAATACACAACAACCGCGTTTGGTACTTTTCCTAATGTTTACGTCATTTTATCTTAGTGAAAAAAGGGCCGGTAGACTTGAGAATTAACCCGAGAATTATGGATATTATATTACAAAGAAATACTTACTAGCAATACAAAATGAGAATTAAGTGGAGCGGGGCTAATAAATTAGGGGCTACTTTAATTTAGTTTGTTACAGTTGTAGGTGGATTTTTTGTCTTATTACTCCACTTGAGAGCAAGGTGGGAGATATGATTCGTTGAAGACCCATTCTCACCAAGAGCTCTAGCAGCAGCGTCCTTGAGATCCTTCATCCGATATCTCAGCTTCTTCCCTTCCTCGCCTTCCATGAGGCACTTGACAACGCTTGCAAGTTCTTGCCTCTCCACCAACCCATTCTCACCAACGTTGGGCCTCAGGGCCACTTTCACGTCTTGGGAGAGAATAACCGCATTCATCCTCTGCTCCGCGAAGAGAGGCCAGGCAATAAAAGGCACCCCACTCAGCACACTCTCAAGGATCGAGTTCCATCCACAATGGGATAGGAAAGCCCCAGTGGAGCCATGGGCCAGCACCTGTGCCTGAGGGGCCCAAGACGGAACCACGAGGCCCTCCCCTTTGTCCTCAACGAACCCTTTCGGCAAGAAGTCGAAAGGGTCCGCTTGTGTGGCCGCGGTGAAGTAAGCACCGTTGGCGGCTTTATCATTTGGGCTCTTCACGACCCATAAGAACCTCTGCTCACTCATTTCCAACCCAAGAGCCAGCTCAGTGGTCTGAGCACTCGAGAGGGTCCCACCGCTCCCGAAACAGACAAACAGGACACTCCCGTGCGGCTGCTCATCCAACCACCTCAAACACTCCGAACCGCCCGCCCCGGCCCGACCGCACTCCATGTTCACCAACGGCCCAACCGGGTAAACCGGTGGCCTCCCGGTTCATCCTTTAGGAGCTCCTTGACAGCACCCGGTTCAAGCTCCGCGAAACTGTTCTCTATGATCCCTTCGGCTTCCCTGTAGCGCTTGGCGTGGTGAACGATCCACTTGTAAGCCTCGTTCTTCCGGTCCTGTACCGGGTCCAGCAAGTCCTTCCCGTGAATCGGGACGCACCCGGGGATCTTGACCGGCTCAGCGAGTTCCCGGTACTCGCAGCGGACGGTTTCGTCGAGTTGTGGGAGCTGAAGGAAGAAGGACAGACACGTGGCGGTGGAAGGGTAGAAGATGTAAGGCGGGACGCCGAATTCGGCGGCGACGTCGAAGGCGTCGGTGCCGAAGAGGTCGACGATGAAGGCGGCGGCGGAGAGGGAGCGGAGGGCGTCGCGGAGGGAAGGGAGGGAGCGGAGGACGGTGTGGGAGATGAGGGTCTCGATTTTCGAGTCTGAGGGGAGGTCGGAGAGGGTGATGGGTGAGAGGAAGATGTGGGAGATGGAGCTTGGGAGGGATTGGAGGACGGTGTTTTGGGCCTTTGAGGGAGGGCCGTCGGTGGGGATGACGAAGGTGACGCGGAGGTTGCTGTGGTGGCCCACCAGTCGCTTCGCGAACTCTATCATTGGGATGAGGTGACCCATGCCTGGGGTTGGCATCATCGCCACCACTGCTTGCGGTGGCGGTGTGGGCGTGGGTGTGGGTGTTTTCGGGTTCTCCATGGATTGTGTGGCAATGTTGCTCTTCTAATTTGTTATGGTTTGTGGAGAACTTGTGTTGTGAAGATGAAGGCAGAAAGACAGGGATTTATATAAGGAGAGAGTGTCTGTCTTCTGGGCCGGGTTCCTTAATTGCTAGTGTGTGGCTGTGGCACTACTTGAATTTCAGTGAACCAGTTTTCTTTTTTTACTTTTTTTTTTCTTTCTCATTTTAATCAATTAATCTTATTTCAATCATCACACTAAAGACAGTGATTAAAGAATTAAAAGAGGAAGATTTTTTATTGAAAAATCATATTATTGAGTTTTCAGTGCATGAATATAGTATTAAAAATATAATAAAAACTTTAACTTTTGGTCTCTTAATATTTTAAGGTGACCGATACTAAGATTAAAGAAAAAAAATACTCTCCGTGCAATTTTAATATATTAAAAAGTTAATATATTTAATTATAAATTTTATCAAAATTAATTTTTCAATTTATTAATATTATAGGATTTTGTAAGAGTGTCTATTATTAAAGAATGAACAGAGTATTTAAACTAGTCATTAAAGCTGATAAATGGTCTTAAATATGTTTTAAAGAACTGTTTTAAAGCTTTTAAAATTAATAAATGTCGGTCAAATTAGTCATTAAAATAATTAATTTGATCAATATGAAATACAAATTAACTTGGTGAAATTTTACCAATTTTAAAAATTTTGGAAGAGTTTTCAATACACCATGGAAGAATCTATATAGTCATTGCGAATTGTGGAAACTTGTAGTTTGATGATTTTTATTTTCTAATGGTTGATGGTTGATAAGATACATCTGAATAAAGAAATATGTTTCTATGCATGTATGTTATGGTTGAGTTATAGGTGGTACTTTGTGGAAGGGAATTATTTGTAGGTTTGAATGTCGGGTGTGAACAATGGAGAGGAAATAGAAATGTTAAGAAATATTCATTTTATTTGACATATTATATTAATTCATATATTCTTTATCCTCGAAATAATAACTGTTTTTTATTTGAAATTGACATATGTGTGATGATTTTTAATGATAAATAAAAAATAAATTAACACAATATTTTAAATAAAATTAATCCAAATATAACACAACTATTGACTAACGTTCGTTTCAAGGTTTAAATTATATTCTCAGGAATCACATTCTAGAATGATATTATTGATAATATTATTCCTGTATATTTAAAAATTATTTTTTGGATCAAACATTCCTTAGATTATTTGTTAAGATTTTTAAAAATAAATTTAAAACTTATTTATTTTATAATTTATAATTCTGATAATAAATGTCATAATTTCCAACATATTTTTAACATATTAATTTCTTGAAAAAATATATATAAATTTAGAAATATTAGCCGATTAATGTAAAATTAACAATTAACTTTTTTAAATTTATTTATCTCATCCAGATTGAATAATTAAATAAAATGCTAAAAAGAATAATTATGAAAAATGAAAATTACACTTTAAAAAAAAAAGAAAAAAAATCATAAAGAGAGAAAAAAAGTCCAATAATTAAGGGATGATTTAGTAATTATGCTTAATAATTATAATTCCCAAGTTATGAAATTTTTTTCACACCCTTTAATTTAAAAATGAGATTTCATCAAAATATAAAAAAAAATTTCCATAAAACAATTAATATCTAATTTTTTTTTTATAAAACTTATAATAAATATAAAACTATATCATCTTTAACAGTTATTCCAGAGTGTATGAATCCAATTTTACACTCTGGAACACACGCCGGTAAAAGAATAGAAATCGGATATGAATTGGAATTGATGAGGTGGGGAAGGGGGGCGTGGATGTGAGTGCCTTATCTAGAAGGAAGCGACGAGTACGGGCGGGTTCTGCAATTAATGTCGCTGCTGGAGATGATGTCAACTCAGACGTAAGGCTTATGCGATCCAAACCCAAGATATATACTACATCCTACACGTTTTTTTTTCTTCTTTTTTTTTTTTTTTAGTATGAAACGTTTTTTCCTCTTTGCCCTTTTGTTCTTTAAAACAACACGCGATTGGGAAATTGGGGTCTGCTATTAACATTTGATGTCCTTCATGCTTCCCCTTGTTCGAGTCAGTTCTTTCTTTTTATGATTTGATTATCGGAATTTAAACTTTATTAAAGTTAAATTGATTCAATTCATGTCAAATCGATTTATTAAAATAAAATTCTAAAATCATTACTAATTTCTTTTCATGTATATGAACACATTTGGATTATTCCTTCAAATACTCCATAATTGAGATATGTCAATAAAAAAAAATTAGTTGATATATGTGAAGTCATAATTTACAATAACCAACGAGATGACATCCCTTTTAACATGAGAATATAATTCTAATATATTATTAATGTAAAATAAGTTTAATAATATATTACCATATATATAATGAACAAATCATCCCCCAAATTGTTTCTAATATGTTAATAGAGTTTTATTTTAATGAATTGACAATATAATTTTTTTTACATATTTATTCAATTATATATTGTTATTTTAGTAAAATAAATTTGACTTTCATTCCACTATCTTAGAAGTCATGCACATTAGAGAATATAGTTTGATTGAATGATGGTGTAAAAAATTTGTAATGTCAATGAATTTAATTAAATCATATGTTAGTATTAATTTTATGAGTTTAATTGTCTCATACAATAATGGTGTATAACTATTTTACCTTGTTAATCAATAAAAGTAAAAAAAAAATGTCAAATCATCATATGTAGATAGTTATTATAGGAGGTAGTTAATATTTTTAGCATGTTTTGATATTTTCTTAAAGTTTTATTGATTAACTATCAACACATAGACTCCATTTTAATCGATAAAAATTATTAATATATGATTTTAAGATATTAATTAATAAATTTAAAAACAATATATAAATATATACTATTACTATAACATTTAGTGACAATATATAGTTGGCCATCACAAAAAAATTATGGACATTTACTCAGAGTTGTTCTGTCATCACTATAGGTTTTAGTAAAAGTCTTATAAACCATCACATTAATACTAGATAATTACCCACGATTATTATTTACTGATTAATTAAAAAAATACTAAATTACGTGCATATAGGTTATACTGATATTTTTGTCGTTGTTTTTGTAATTATTTATTAAGACGGGGAATATGTATCCACCGTTTTTTTTTTCAATTTTCAAGATTAGAATACACAAATACTACAATGATATTAAAGAAAACTCTAATTGTATTAAAAATAAAATTAAGTCTTACAATAATGAGTATTAACATTATAAAAAAGATGAAATTATGTCAATGTAAAGAGATAAATATATTATGCTCTCATAGAATTATCTAAGTATCATGTGATAATAAAAATTAAAAAAAAAATTATGTAAAATAAACTGTTAAATATTGATACATTATGTAAGAATAAAAATATTATTTAAATATAAAAATGAATGGCACCCATTTTTTGAATGACACCCCTTCTATAAGAATAGCCTTGCTCCACTCGTGCTTCAAAGTTCAAACCTACCCCCATCTCTTATCCTTTTTATTTGCGAGTAGTGGCCATGACAGTCTAAATTTTGTATTGCTACCCCACGTTCACTAATTAAAAATGGTTTTTGTAAAGACTTTTTCCTGCCCATACTTATACTTAAGATAATATGCTTTATCAATGTTGAGATTATAAAAAGATAAGAGAAATACGAGGGAAAAAAAAGGAGAATGATAATTGAAACTGTTTAAGGTTTATGATCGAATTTCGTTTAGGTAGGTAACAGCACTTTTTAGTCGCACCTTTTTGCTTTTGCCTTCGCTTCATATTAATAATAATATATATCATATATAATAATCCATATATATAGGTTAAGGACTACTTCGTTTGTCTTGTGCCTGTTGTAACTTTACGATTAACCTTTTTCGAAAAAGTAAATATAATTGGAGCAGAGCTGTTTTTTATGGGTTTGCTTTCTTGTTCTGTTTGTAATCTGGTTGCTGGTCATGGAGTTGAGCTGCTGTACCTACAATTAAAAAAATATAATTGGAATCTAATTTTGACACTGTTATTAAAATAGTCAGTGTGAGAGACGTTTTCCTCTAACTACGTAACGCATGATGCATATTATTATGCTATAAAATAACCCTTTTTGATATAACCGTTAAGGATGTTGATCGTATATATGTGAAAGGGGAAAATAAGAAATTTGATATTTCATTAGAAAATAATAAAAAATTCTATATTTAAATCAATTTAGATATGAGTTTAACATCATTTGTTCACTATTACACATGATATAATAATTTTCCTATCTTCAAACAACTGATCATCTTCAAAACTTAACTTTTCTATTTTGATTTGTTTTGTTTAATAAAGAGTGTTAATTATATTATTTTTTAATTCTACCATTGTTAAATGAATAAATGAAAAAATTAGTTGAATAAAAGATAATAAATAAGATTAAAAGATAAGAATAATTCTATGAAATACACTTAAATTACTTTAATATTAAAATTTATTTAATATTTTCTTTAATTTACTTGTTTACATGAGCTGTAAAAATAAATATTTACTCATTTAATTCCTTATTAATGATAGTAGTGAAAAATTATATCATTTTTATATATTAATAAATTAATATATCTGATTATAAATATATTATTTTTTTAATGTATTAAAATAATATAATTTTTTATTATGATTATTAATAAAAAAAATGGAGGAAGTATTTAAAAAAGAGGAGTACAATAATCTATTCAATGAAAATATATAAATAGTTGAACCCCGCCTCCTTTCTGCTATGAATGTTTCCAAACTTAGACGTTATAATGATGAAAGAATGATGCAAAGGAAGCTAAGCTGGAAAAATTCCTAGATGACGATGCTATAGCATATTCAGTATCATCACTCACAACTGGGTTCACAATTAAAGGTGGCCGAGATAATAATTGGATTATGATGTTTCAAGTGACGGCAAATGTTTCAAGAAGGTACCGAGTGGATTAGATATCGGGTCATTGTCAACTTGCAAAATTAGTTATAAATTACCATTACAGGGTAAAGTTTAGAAAATATAAAACTACATGCAATATAATGATTGTACAGTAATATATAGTAATAAAAAATAATAATAATAATAACTATTTCTAGTGGAATTCTTTTTGTAAGAAAAATATTTAAAACTCTACTTTTCTTGAAATTTATCGGTTGCATTTCGTAAACTATTTTTTTTAACATAAAGAGTTGCTAATAGTAACCTTTTTTTTTCAATAAAAATTATACACCAAGAATAGTATAAGCATTCGAAGTGAATATGACAACATTTTTTTTTTTATAGTTTTCAAAATGAAAAAATAGGTCTCATGTACGTTGTAATTATGTAACAAATGATTAATTTCTGAGTTCTTGGCTAGTTTACTTTAAGATTTTATGAATGGATATATATTTTCAATTGAAAATTTGTAGGCATATAAATTTTAGAGTTTAATTTAATTTTAATGTATTGACAATGTAAAAAAGCTTTACACTATCATCCCATTTGTTTGACTCTTCAAGGAATGGGTTTAGACAATTATCTTTGCTTATATAGCAATATATGATTCATTTCAACATAAAAAAAATTTACACTTTTAGGACATAAAATTTAAACTCTAAATTTTAACAGTTGTGTAGAGTTTTATATGATTTTTCCCTTTTATCCTTTTATTGTATGAATAAAATTATTTGAACTCAAGATTGCAAGTTACTAAGTACTAGTATCAAGTCTCTTTTTTTGGTTACAAGTATCAAATCTCTTTAGGTGTTAAGATTAAAAACAAAATTATCTTTAGGTGTTAATTAAAACCTCTTTCAGGTTTTTATTCCCCATTTTATAAAGTTTATCTTTGTCGCACTGCAACAAATTAAATTACTTGATAGTTACACACACTAAATTTTAAATATTTTTGTTAAATTAATTTTTTTGAACACAATCAACATTATATTTTCTTTTTATCATTTTAAAATTATTCTTTCTTGTCCCAGTAGCATGATTGTGTGGTTGATCTTTATTTAAAGGACTGATTATTATTAAAAAACACTAACGAAAACACAAAATTTCTATAGAGTACATATTTATCTCGTGTTTAAATATAACTAACCCAATTTCAATACATCTTACTTTGCCTACTGTACCCATAGCCTTGGCCAAATTGATAACCATATGCTGACTTTTTGGTTATTTTCTTTTTGTCTTAATCTGATAATGATTTGGACCACCGGGGACTCCGCTTTCCAGAAATGGGCGTCTACTTTGTTACGGAGCTTACAACTGGAGGGTTGTTATCTTTTTGCTTTTTGGTCATGAAGGGTTGATTTATCTGGAATCCATTAGATTTCTTTGTCCGCAGACCCAAATAAAAGGTCTTCCGATGTTTGCTGTGTAGAGTGTTCAGGACAAAAGATGAAACAATCTGGGTTTTGGTAAAACTTGTTTGGCTGTCTAAATTAAAGGCCATCTAAGTGTATTCTTTACAAGAGAAATGAACAGGGCAGATATACTAAATCCTACCAAAATCTAATGAAAGAATACTGAGAGAATAATATATCTTAACAAACCTATACACCTCATCCTACTTCTAGAGGCCTTCATAACATAACAGAATGCACATGTCAGCCAGCTTCTAGACTGCTGCTGTCATAAGAAGGATGGTCCTTGCTTGTTTGTTTGTTCATATCGTAAATGGGCTGGAGCAAGAGAATTGGACTACTCATCTTGGGCCTGAGTTGGAGGAAAAGGTAATTGGGCTTTTTTCCTTTCTCCCCCCCCCCCTTTTTTTTTTTTCACGTAGCAAAGGATTCGTGACTCGTGAGTCAGTTACCAGTTAATATAATTATCACAAATATCATAGTTTATGTATGCTGATTCTCTCGACTCGGGGCATTTCTTCTCAATTCAAACATGAGTACATGACTAATTCTTAATATGAGAAATAAGAGTGTTATGTATATTTTTGTTTTGATAAACAGAGAGTTATGTATATTGCTTCTATGTATTTGCATTTATTGATGCTAGATGGTACCTGTGCCCAATACGAAAACATAGTTTTCAAAATTTTCCTTAATTTTGACTAAAAGAATTTTTGTTAATTTAAACTTATTTAAATTGCTTAATATTTTTATTTATAATATATTCAATTATGTTAAATTGTTTAGTATATTCAATAAAATTATTTAATATTTTTATTTATAATATATTTAATTAAATTAGATAAATTACATATACATATACACACACTCACTTTTAACTTGAGTAAAAGCTGATACAAATAGTATGAAAAGTGTCTATTTTTAATTGATAAATCATTTAATTGCATGATTCATTTGTGATTTGCACCAACTAAATCATGCTATAAGATTTCTTTTAAGTATGTAATTTACATACAGTGTCAATATTAAAAACTTACATAAATATTCAATCTTGAAAGTTTTATAAATATGAAAGCATATAAACATTTTATTAAACATCCTAAAAATGCAGGAATAATTCTTTTTTCATTCACCTAAATTTGAATTTGTGGATTAAAAATAGAATTTATTTTATATGCACCATTGATAAAAAAAAAAAAAAGAAAAGAAAAGAAAAAATCTACACACATCTTATCACATAAGATTATATCAACTTTTATAAATAAAAAAATATAATTAAATGAGTCAAGGCACCAAGGTTAATATCTTCAATAGCAAAATCTACTTTTAAACATTCATTAATATTTAATTATATTTTCAGACTTTTCATATATAAATGAATAATTACAAATATTTAAAATTTAAATTTGATTGTATTATGATTTATAACAATGTATTCAATAAATAAATTATTAAATTAATAATTGAGTAAGATAATTTAATAGTGTAGCATAGTTTAAATTTTAGGGTAATTTAACAAGGAATACTCTTGATATTTGAAGAAAAATCACTTCATCCCATTCTTATTCCAACAAGACACTCCACCCCAAATATGTAATGGATATGGCACTAATAATTCTACTAATAAATTTTATATTATTACAAAAAAAATAAAATATAACTAATGTTTATTAATTTTTAAAATAAAATATCCTTTGTTAATATTTATATATTATTTTTACAAAATAAAATATATGTGGCTATAATAATATAAAATATTATATTTTATATATTAAATTTAATTCTTAAAATTTCACTAGATTAAGAGAATAAATTATTAATAATAGCAATAAATTGTAATAATTATTTTATAAAAATAAAAATTAAGTATTTTACCAGTTTTTAATTTTAGATTGTTGGTGTGCATAAAAGAAATCATGTGTTAATATCGCATATAAAGATAAATCACATATAACATAACAATAAGAATCTTGTGGTTTTACTGTTATATATATATATAGCAATATTCTAAAATTAATATTTTAAAAATACATATTTTATTTTAACAAAAAATAATTATTATAAATATTAATAATGGTTTTGAATTAAATGCATTTATAGTTTAATTTTTTAATATTTTTATCCAATCAAATTCTCAGATATATGACTTTTGAAATAGTGATGTAAGAGTAAACTTGTTATATAGATGTGACAATATATAATTGGATAACTTATAAAATAATTATACTATTAGTGCAATAAAATTAAACTCATTAATTAAATATACTATTATTAATAATAATAATTTATAGTAATTATTTTTGTAAAAAAAATTTTCTCAACTAATAGTTTTAGAATATTAATATATATTTTTATAGTAATTCTTCTTGCTATGTATTTGTAATTTATGTTTATATACAATATTAACAATTAATTTTATTTTTATAAACATTAATATTCTAAAATTAAAAGCTGAGAAAATACATAATTTTTATTTTTAAAAAATAATTATTAAAATTCATTAATATTATTAATAATTTATTCTCTTGATATGGTAAAATTTTAAAAATTAAATTGAATATATAAATATATTAATATTTTATATTATTATAACCAACATATATTTTACTTTGTAAAAACACATATATATATATATATATATATGAGTATAAAATGGTATTTTATTAAAAAATAATAAACATTATAAATATTAGTTATATTTTACTCTTCTTTTAATAATAAAAAAATTAATTGATAGGGTCATTATTAGCATCTCTTACATATTTGGGTTGGAGTGTCATATTGAAACAAATATAGGGTGAAATATTTTTTCTTCAAAAAAAGATATTTCTTGTTATTTATCCTAAATTTTATTGTAGACAAAGAAGAAAGAGGAAGTGGATTGATTCTCAAATAGGGCCATAATTTCCTCACAGTTTTTTTGAATCATATTTAGCGGAGCTCTTGGCATTCTAGTTTGTTTCTGTGTTTATACGCCACTACCATTGGTCTTGATTTTCATAAATTCAACGAATTTTCACGCAAATCTTGGGAGTTAAAAAAAAAAAAAATGTACTCGTATTCCGTTGAAATTTTCCGGAAATTTGTGGTCTGAGGGCTCTGATTGCAGTAACAGTACACAATTCAATATGAACAGTATGGAGCTCATCCTAGTGGCTTTGGCTTATAAAACTGCCCACTCCAAACTTCTTGAATTTGTGGCAAGACTCCTGATCAATTAATTACACATTACCACAGTTGTATACTGCTCCAACCCTTTGTGATTGTGTGAGATTATCTGCCATTGAGCAGCATTTCCATTACTATGTCATTCCATGAGTCAATTGGCCCTGGCAAACACCAATGCAGACAATCATTCTGAACTTTAGCATTCTTATCCTCTGCAAATGGATGGAACTGCCTGTATGGTCCAGGATGTCCATCAGGCCTCAACAATGACAGCTGAGTCGTGTCCAAAAGCTTTAGAGTCGTGCCGAGCTCGGATCCCATGGAAGCAGCTTTCTCAAACTCTTCAAGCTCAATGCCTCGCATGATGGAATCCACATCTCTCATATCAACTTGATCCTCTTTGAAGGGCACTGTTCTATTGCAATATCCTCCACTAAACCACTCCCCATTCTCAAAGTGGTCTGGTGTGGTGGTTCTGAAGAAAACAGTTGCTTTGTTGTTAGTGTTTGTCACAAAGTTAAAAACCAGCTGCAGTGCTTTGCGGTATGCATAGTCAAATCCTAGTTCAGTTAAGTTCTTTCCGGGGCAGTAATGGCAGCCTGCGGCCGTGTTGTTTTCATTGTATATCGCGGTCTTGAGGAACCATTTGCCGCCAGATATTACAACATAGTCGAAATCGTTGTATTGGTTGGTCCATTTGTTGTCGAGGCTGTCTAGATAGAGCTGTATTTCTGAGGAGGAGACTCCGTTCATGTCCTCAGATATATCTGCTTCGATAAGGAAAGGAGTCCATATTACTGAGAGTGTGAAGTTGTGAGAGGGGAACTTCCATATCTTTGATCTAAATTCCTCGTCGTGGTAGACCTCGTCGGCTGGTTCCACCTGCATTATGCAATCATTATAATTTGATGTAGCACCAAATTTGTAGGTCCAAATTAGGGGCTAGCAACAGACAATCTAAGATGCCAGAGACAAATCTAATCATCCCTGGCTCAAAAGTTAAAGCTATGAACACGACAGCAGCAAAATGAGGAGGATGAACTCGATAAGAAAATTATGGATGGACACCTGGACACCAAGAACATATTATATACTGCTTCTGCAAATGAACCATTCTTGGCAAGTGAAAAATTAAATTTAGTATTTTCAAACAAGTTATCACAAAACTAATCTTGAAGATTTGGTTAATGGCGTATTTAAGAGTATTTTTTCCAGGTTGAGGTAGGTACACCTGCTAGAAAAAAGACACAAAACAATCCTCCAGGCAGTGGACCAACCATGAAAGCACATTTTGTCTTCCCGAATTTGAATTCAAGAGCTTTATCAACCATGATAATCATAACAAGGACTAATCACTAACCTCAAAAGGACATGCAGTGCAAGCTGTTGAACCTAATTGCTCATAAATCATAATTTGAACAACTCTTGCAAATGATTACCCATCAATTATTACAATGCTTCATGATCAATGGTCCTTATTTCTACTTCTTGGCTTTCATTGTAAAATATAAAATGGGAAACATGAGAAAGATAATTATATCGTCATCCTGATTTATTCTAAATTGACAAGCCAACGAAATTGAATAAAACACGAGTGTGTCCAAAGGTGAGTAAAAAATAAACCACAACTACATCGTAAGAGAGAAGAACATAAACAAGAACAAATAGAATATTTTTGTCATAACAAACCAAAAGGCCAAGTATACCCAGTTTGCAATTGGTTAGCAGAAGAAGGTAAACAAAAGTATACCTGTGAGAGAATGCAAAGTAGGGACTGCACATGGTTGCGTGAGATGGAGTCACCAATGAAGGCCCATGATTTATTCCTCATAAGATCAAGGAACTTGTTTGGACTGAACCTGGGTAACGCACACCCCCTTGGGTTCCACCTCCAATAAAGGAACCCCGAATCAGGCCGTCCATTCCTCATGCAGTTTTGATGACCCTCAATCACACGACAGCTCTCATTAGTGTACACTGGACCGGTTTGGTCCGGCACCCATTCTCCCACAAAAAGATCACATTTTTCTGTACCTGAAATTTCTAAAATTTTTATCCCGGAATTATATTTGTGACTTGCCAGTAGAAAGAAAGAATAGCCCGATTTTAGCATATAAAGATAAAAACAATGTCATTAAAACTAATTGTGGTGGAGAACTATCCACATTGCAAGGCTATTAATGCTTATTTGGAGATTGATGGAGAAGACGACAAGTTAATTCCAAAATCTGCAAAACAATTAATGCATGCAGAGCTGAAAGATTGAATGATTCCAACTCCCAAACAAATGAAATACTCCTACCCAGCAGGAATCAGGTGAAAGAAGCAGAATCGGGGTGTTTATTTTCTTTCAAGATGATAAATATGTGTAAAGCTGTAATCTTAAAAATCACACTTTAGAGATCATGCATGCCAGCACTAGAAGAACTATCTGTCAATCTAGCTATCATAGCACAAAACACAGAAGGTTTATGTTACCATTGTGAGAGGTTTGGGTCTGGTTTCCAGAAAAGTCATCAAGTGTTGTCTCAAAGGTAGAGGAGGAATTCACGGTTGAGTGTGGTGTTGTGTCTTCAAGAGGAGGTGGTGTGTGCACCACAGAAGACAAGGTGAATGAATCCGAGACGAGGAGACGAAAGGCGAGACCCACCAAGAGACACGACACCGCAACCTTAAGGAACACATGATGATGATTCTGCTTTTGCAGCGAGAATGGGCTCAATTCAGACCTCATTCCCTTCACCATCAGCGTGTGTCACTCGTAGACACCAAGATCTCTGATGTGCTAAAAATAGAAGTTCGGGACAAAGACAAGAAACAAGTTAGCTACTATCTCGAAACAAACCAAACCAAACCAAACGGTGCTAATGAAGAGTTTGTTGAGAAATTATAGTTGCAAGTGAAACTAGAACATTTTTTAAACTTATAATATATTATTTGATAGGTACGTGTCTTCTCCATACTTCATCAATTCTTTGCTCCATTGATACCAACGTTGGGCTTAAGACTCTATTACTGACACACATAACTGTGAAAAACAAAATAAAACTATTGGGACTACCATGAGACTTGGATGCTTAAGAGCAAACTTTGAGTTTAAATATTAAAAAATCAATTACAGTAGAGGTTAAGCATTAAGCATTTAATTAGCACTAAGTTGGAAGAGGCTAAACATATATATAAAAACTAATAAAAGCACCTGTAGTCTCCCAAATAAAAATAAATCTATAAGAAACAAGACTAGGCAAGTGGTGAAACTTTTTCTGTGAGGAATCCCCTGGCAGTGCCACAACCAGAGGGAGAGGAGAAAGAATGTGTGCCATTTTGTCTAACCATTTTAACACAATTACGTTGTGATTTTATTTTTTTTTATTCCACAGCATCAGTCTTCACTCTATGGGGATCGATGTCATGTCACGTGCCGTGTCCTGCTCTCCTATGTTTCCATCTTTGAATATCTTTCAGTGAAAATTAGAGCTCATAAGTGAGTGGATTGATGCAGGAACACAGCTGTCATTAGCCATTACATGATATTGAATCAACTTTTGCTTTTCGAGAAATATTCTTTCCACATGCTAATCCAATTGCGGACAAAAACACTTCGGTAAAAACATTGGATTAAATTAAAGTTTGGCTAAATGAATTGGATGTAAAGTATGCAACTCAAATTCTATTTTACGGATGTGTTTAACTAACGTAACAAAAAAGTTACTACATTCAGTGTAAATATATTTTACACAGATATCTAATTATATATTATTATATCAATAATAGAATTGAACTTAACCACTCATTATTTTAGAAGTCTTGTAAATATAAGCATATAATTAAATGATATTATAACTTTTTTCATACCCTCATAAATCAAAATTAAATTTTAAATTACATTCTTCAAACTGCTGTTATTGCAGATATTTATGTATGCAAATTTAATAATTTTTCTTCTTCAGAACAGGGGGGAGCCGAGAAGAACTACCTTTTCTCCCTCCTGCTCAGTCTCACACACGCACTAAAAGATAAAACCTTGATGGTGTAAGCTGCCTACACTGCCTTTATTCGTTTGGTTTAAACATGTCTTTGGTTGAGTAACATCAAAGCTGTATTATTTGTGTGTGTGTATATATATATATATAAAGTGCTGATTCGACTAATTAAACTACCCAAGGATAGCAGCCTTCTACCTTTATTTTCACTGTCTATTTATTGTGTGCAATACCAATGTTTGGAACCCTTTTATTTTATTTTTTCTGACATATAATATTTATATTTTATCAATTACTTGATCGATTTTTTATTTATGCATTACCTTGATTTAAATTTGATTTCTAAATAAAAAGAAAAAATAGAAGATAAAGTAACTAGACGATAAATATCATGAATTGTTCTTATAACTAATTATTTAAAAAGTAGTTATCATGAAATCTGAAAAGTTCTTTTGTGAAGGGATACGTTTAACCACTCAAGATTCAGAGGATTTAGGCTTTCCTACCTAATTTTTCTTATCAAAAAGAAATTAACTTATAAAAGAAAACTATATGAATGATATGTGTGAATGGCTAATTGGATTCTATAGATATTTTATTTCGTCATAACATAGTCATTAAACTCGGTAGATGATTGACTCAATCAAGACACTAGATTCCTGAATCATTGATTCAATCAATGAATACATTTAAATGGATTTAGTCAAATAAATATATAAAAATATAATATAATTTAAATAGATAATTAATATATATTATTTTTTAACCTATATAATATAATAGGTTGTATAGTCTGATGGAGGAGTAAGCCAACATATCCTATGGATAAGGTTCCATTCTCAATTGAGCGGATCAATTGCAAAACCAATCTAAAAGATAAGTTGAACTAGATAAGTGATCAGTTAAGGGTTTATCAGTTAATAGACAAGAGTCTAAGAACACTGCATCGTAGTCTTTCCCTTTGTATACTTTTTCATTTAAAAGATTTTGAGATTATATGGGTGCCACTACCAATTGGATCTAAAATTTCTTTTAATTAACTCAGATACCTTTATTCTCCTAGCTTTATCCTTTTTCCTTATCTTTTTCTGTCAATTAAGTGACCAAAATATATGCAATTTCAGGATAATCTCCTTTCTTGTGAGACATGGTCCCGTATACCTTAATACTAATTAATAAAGTATATATTTTATGGTTAACAATTTTTGGAATTGTGCTACGAATTTGGCAAGTCCATACAGGCTCACAACTGCATTGTGTCAAAATGCTGCAAAATTGAAGTAGTGGAACACCCTGAAAATCTTCTTAGGACAAGATTTAACCAAACTGAATTGCTGTCTGAGAAGATATCAGAACAGTCCTAAGGCTTTACTAATCCAGAGATTGTAGTTTTGGAGCGTGGCTTTTTAAGGGTTTGGTATGCTGAACGAAAAAACAAGGAATCTGCATCATTAGATAAAGCTGTAATTGTCATTAAAGGCTGGCATTTATCTATTGTGGGGACCAAATGCTCCTAACTTTGCCTCATCTTCTAATTGAGGGGATGATAGAGCTATGACGAATTAAGTAGACAGCCTCCCCAAGGATCCCATCTCGGCCACATCTATTTCATATTCAACTGCAACATTTCATGTAGAATGATAGTTTAACCACTCAATTCAATTTTAAGCTGAATAATAATAAATTCTAAAAATGAGTAAACACTGTTGCAAACAGTATCCCCCATAAATTTGCTCATAAATATTCCATTTGACTCTCGGTCTCCTCTGATGTGCCCCGCACTCCATAATCCGAAGTGAACCCTGAAAGCTCAAGGCCAGCTCATACATCCTTTTCAAAATTAATTCTTTATATATATATTTCTAAAATAAAAAGCAAAAAGATAAAGGACAGAAGCATCCTGACTAGAATTCTGGTATACGCATTTGTAGCCTTGTTCTAAGTACATCTAGTTGGTTTACACTAACAAGCCATTCAGATTTGTTTTTCCTCCTACGACTTTCTGGTTGGCAATAAGTGCCATGTCAAAAGACTGTTATGTTCCACTTCAATTTTAGAAGACAAAAAATCCACTAAAAAAAAAAAAAGGATAATGAGAAAAATTAGAATAGGAAGGAAAGTAGAGAAAGTCATGGAGATTCATATGTATTTTGTCTTGCCATAACAGGCATGGCATGAGGAGAGCACTACCACAACACTAAGACAAAAGGAGCACACGAAGGCATAGCTAATTGGTGTCTGTTTCGGCTCTAAGCATGCAAGGCCTTCCCAAATCAGTGAGATTCATTCTGCTCTATTGGTGCTTCTGTACGTTATTCATTCACCAATCATTGGTGCGCCCAATTAATCCTCTTCGAAATTTGCACTCTGCACCACTCAACCCATGGCCCCACGGGCGCCACCAACTCATTGTTTGGTTCGCTTTGCTAGCTAGAATAATTGAAATATATTTGATTTGATTACAGGACCACCAACCCCAAGTTTCTATCAGTGAATTCATGTGTCTGAACGATACCTGAGAAAAGAGGGAGGGAAGGAAAGGGGGGGGGGGGATATCGCAAGTACATAATATCACAATGATTTTTATCACATCTATATATATATAGCTTCACTATTTATGAAGTAGACCTAAAGTGCATGCACATCAGATAGAAGAATTCACGGTAATTTTGCAAAAATTCCTAATCAGATTAAAAAATAACTTGCATGATTCGCATCATATTGTTACTAATACAAACCGATAAAGGAACAAACTACAACTTTTTACACTGCAAATTCCACACTAGATCAAGACTTGCCGCACAATCACTTCAACTATTCCTAGAACTACTTCATATCATTAAGCGCAAAACCTCTAATGCAAAATGCAAAAAAATTTACATACGTAGTCTAAAATCAAGTCATGCACAGAACCAATTCAACTTTGCCGAAGGCTAGATGAATTTCAAGTAATCTTGAAACATTTCCAGACTTGTTCCATGTTCAGGTACCACATAATGTTGCTGAATCACAAAATTCACGTTCTCAATCCCGCAACAGAACGTCTGTTTCTACACTTTTGATTATGCAGCTGCTCTAGGTGCTTTCATGCCGAATCCATGCTTCACTTTCTCGACTCTGTTAAAAAAAATTATGCAAGGGGAACAACCATATAAGAAGTAGAATACATGGACCATATTGAAAAATGGAGTGAACACAAGTGAAATCATGTACACGGAAAAAGCAAGCAAAACATAATTCTGTAGTGACGATAGATAATATCCATTTGACCATCAAATTGTTGGAGTAAACTATGAAGTGCTAATGTTTGATTGAAATGAAATGCCAAAAAATTTAATAGAAGATCAAGCGCAAGAACTGTATATAATACTGGACAGATTAAACATTATATATAATAAAACGTCAGGAAAGTGTCAAAAGTCGAGACACCTAAGTAGAACAATTGAAAAATAGAACAGTGAAAAGAGTGAAGGCAAAAACTTAGGTGTATTCTTTTCCTTTCACAAGCCATTGCTGCTGACTAAAACATACCTTGATAAACCTGTATTGATTTGCAACATACATAATTTTCTTTCTAATCTAGGAATCTTCTATTCCTAGTCAAAACATTGAAAGATCCCAACAGGAATCTGGAAAATCAATTCCCCACCTGATCTAGGGCCAAAGATGATAGGCAACACCAACACTCAAAATGCAGACTGTTAGTAGGAGGGGAAGGACATGGGTGGTTATTAAATTAATTATAACTAAGAACTAAAATATTATATTATCTCCAAGTAATTAATAAAAATATAAGTGCATTAAAACCAAAGAGACGGAGAGTTATCAGGGAATAAGAGAAGAATCTGCAGAAACCCAGCACTTACGTTGGCGCTAGTTTTCCAAGGCTGTCTAGCTCTTCTCCCGTATCTTCATCCAGGACTCTCCCAGAAATCTCAATGATATAAGACCTATCTCCTTCAGTTGGAAGTCCCCTTCCAGCAAGCAAATCCAAATCTTTTTGGTGTAGTTCCCTACCATTCACAAAAACACGAGTATTTCCACCAGAACACTTGTCCGGCAAGGGATAATTAAACTCATCAATAAATGGCTGCAAAAGACATCAACATATTCAGTTACAATAATTGTTATAAGCATACAACCAACAGACTAAGCAAAAGTAGTTGAACTTACTGGAATTATTCCAAGACAAGGCCCGCCCATAACACCCAAAATCCAGCCCGAAAATCATACCTGATAGAGCAGTTGTATAAAGGCAAATCCATTAGTACACAATATAAGCAATCAGCATGAGATTTATAGTTTGTCACAAAACTGTGATATGATGCATCAATAAATAATATTAGTAAAGGTGCATAAACTTAAAACTCAATGTTTGATTTTTGTCGGTGAATATATTGCAGATGATTGCAATTTAACTGAGTACACTAAATGCAAAGGAATTTAATGTCCTCAGGTAGATCTCAATCTAACATATCACCAAGTACAAATGGACTGGCGGTTACAATTGACTGTAAAGCATACTAACCAATAATTTCCAGGCTGGATTGGTCCTGCCAGCTTTTCAGCCTTCTTAATCACACGATCCGATATGGGCTGCCCATTTACAGTAACATTAATTTTGCTATCCGTTTGACTAGATCGAGAGAAATCTCGGAAGCTTTTCTTGATAATGTTTGCAAAAAATGATTCACTCCCTTTGTTGGATTTAGGAGGATCATGTTCTCGGCTTGCATCTCTAGAATCCTGGGAGACAACAGTGTTAGGATAATCATGGACATCCATCTCAGTTGCAAGTGCTGCCTCCTTCAAAGAATTTTGCCTTGATGTAATCTTGTCAATTTTTGGCTTCTCTTGCTCTGAGCGACTACTTCGGTTGCCTTTCCCAAACCGATTTACTGCATGATTATTATTAGAGTAATCAAAATACTCTTGCAGAGGTGACCCAGCAGGTGGAGGAGACACAGAGGCTTTAGTTGGTCCCTGAATAATGGACTTAGAGGCCTCCCTTGGAGCAGTCATCATTTCTAGACTATTTTCATCTTCAGAGGTACTGGGAGATGAAGAATGAAAACTATGCATCTCCTGGGACTTGCTAGAGTTCATACTTGGATCTGCAGCCAGTGAAATAGGTTCTCTATCTACAGAGTAAAAATCATAACCAGAATAATCATCAGATGAGAAGTTAGCACCACTCCTGTTCACATGACCACGGGGATGTGACACACGGCTGCTAACAACCTCATTAGAGTTATCATCAACCCTTGTGGAAACTCCATTCATTTCTGGATGAGGAGAAATAACTAGTTTCTTATTGATGACCGCAAAGCTCATTTCTGAAGAACAAGCCCCACATCGCACTTTCTGCTGATGGCTTTTCACCATAGCCAATGCTTTCGGCAGTTGCAATAACTCAAAGCAATTATGACATGTGATGAAGGGAGAACCACCAGCTATTGGACGGCAACGCTGTCTGCCATTAGCTAACATTACTTTCCGAGGACGGTTTCGAACAAAACCACCCATCTCAGAGTTGATGTCACTAGGCCATCTACTATACAATTGCTTTTCACGCAAACTCACTGGAGGAATGGCAGTTCTAGAATTATGAACATGTGGGCCAAAAGCCCCTGGGATCTCATGATGGTATAATATAGGATCATTTGAGATATCAGGAAATCTGCTGTTAATGAATGGAGCAGGTGGTGCAGGCACTGTACCTCTTCGCTTGTTGTCATAGCAATGAAAACAAGAGCAAGTAGGTGGGTGAAGCATTGCATTATGTGCGTACTGTTCATATGAATCTGGATTGGTATCAACATAGCGTCCAGGAAAGTACGGATGCTGTGACTGTCGTTGGCACTGATGGGGTAATTGATGTGGACCTCTCCTCAGCATTTGGGATGCAAAAGGATCTCCATATCCAGAAATGTGATTTGGATTATGCATTGAAGGATGGAAGTTTGGCATAGCCCTTTCATGACCATTAGTATAAGCATATGGATCATGAAGATAATTGAAATAAGGGGGACCTGCCACATGTTTATCACTGCCAAAAAATTGCCTTGAAGTCCTGTTTAACCCTGACGATCCATCTGGAAACCAAGGATCAGATCCGTCACTAGGATCTGGAGGAAACATCCTTTCATCAGGACGGACCTTTTCTTTTGAGTCGTTAACCACTTCAGAAGACTTGCTGATCTGGTCCTTCAACTCATCCAACTTCCTTAGAAGCTCAGCTCGATCTTGCTCAAGGTGCTGAACCTTGTTTGCGCCATCTGTATCCACACGATTCCTCCATGGTTCAACATAATTATATGAAAGACTGGAATAGCTATTTGAAGTTCCCTCGTCGGGTAATTCGAAGTGGAAAATCTCACACTATCCATATCAGCTCTAGGTTTTCTCCAAAACCCCTCCGTGTCACTTCTCTGTCCATTTTGCCAATTAGATACTCTCCCAGAGGATTTCAGCCCTTTTTCATGACCAATTTGAGACTTGGGCTCCTCCTCTTCCCTTCCAATCGCTTTACCCACTTGATCTCTGTCACCATTGAAATCAAGACCATTCTCAGAAACCCCTTTCTCATCCGATTGAACTGGAAAGCCCACATGCCCGTTATTTGCTATCCCGGAATCCCTGTGATTATTATTATGGCTTGAGGGGACACTATCGGACTTGGCATCAACATCTGAAGTATCACTGGGATCAACAAAGCCTTTCTCCAATGAATTTTCTGATTTGCCAGAGTCTCCTCCTCCTACCTTTCCCTCATCTGACTTCTCTGACAAGCTTCCACTTACATACCCTTTATGCTTCGCTGCAAATTGAAAGGAAATTGCAACCACAATCAATCAGAAACTAAAACACCCCAAATCCCCTCCCATGATCTTGTATTTTTGTTGCAAGCGGGGCACTTTTTATTGATTAATCAAGGAGGTATAAAACAACATGATTGATTATATAAAGTCCATTTCTAATAATGAAGTAGAAATGGCAAATTTTTATCTGTAAGTTTGCCAAATAAATCTCTCCTAATTTTACTCAACACGAACTAAAAATTTCTGAAGCATACCAAAAATAGAAAGTAGCCATGCCTTGAACTAAATGTGAGAGGAAGAAGAGGTAGAAGGAAAAGGGTACCTCGAAGAACAGCACCGCAACCACCACATTGATAAACAGAGTAATCGGCGAGCTCGGGAAGGAGATTTTCACACTTGGGGCACCGCACCAACCGCACCTTGGCTGACTCCGGCATTGCTGTGCTGTGATGAGATACACCCAAAGGGGAAACGAAAGAGGACTAAGCAAACACCATCATCATCACCAACAAAGGTAGAAGAACGAGAACCATGAAAATGATACGAGAATAAAAAGAAAAAGAGTGCGTTTCTGCGAAAAAGTGAATGGTTGGCTTCTTGGAAGCAACAAACGTTAGAAAGGGAAGTGTCGAAGGTGGTGGGGTGAGGTGGGGAGAGTCGTTATTATGCAAAGCTTTCCTTCTCAAATACACAACAAAAAACCAAAGCCTCGGACTCAGAGAGATAACGAAAGAAAGAAGGAAAAAGAGCGAAAGAAGGCTCTTTTTCGCTTTTTCTTTTACTTCTGCTGCTGATGCTGCTGCTTCTTCTTTTGGGCTTTCTTACTATTATTTTCCTATGAACCAAACAGCAGAGAGAGAGAGAGAGAATAGGCAAGGGGGAATCAGAAGTGGGGACAAATTTTCCTCCGGGAATTTTGTGAGATTAAACCCTGAATTCTAACGCAGAATAAGAATTACTGAAAAAATCTCAACTTTATTCATACATATATTTATAGGGTGCAAAAATTTGTGCGTTGGGCTTTATTGAGAGGGGGAGAGAGAGGGGAACGTTTTCCGAGGTTGTAGCGTACTGGTCCTATTGTCCTAAGGGCAAGAAGGAGAAGAACCAAATAATTGTGTCCAAAATGGAACAGAGAACGCAGTATTAACCGACGTCGTTTTGAGGGTTCCTCCTTGTATTTTTGTCGGGTAGTCTCTAGTGTTTACCACTTGTGAGAGAGCAATTGTTGTGCATTGGGAATGTACAATGCTCTGAAACTGAAAGTCTGAAACCGCATCTGAGCTAATAAGCTAAGGTGGGGGTGGGGTGGGGTGGGTCGGAAGAGAATGGAAGTGGGACTGCGAACCTAAAGAATAGATTAGAGTGAGAGTCTCTTCTCTCTTCCTCAGAAGTCAGTTCTCAACAAGTGGCTTTTTTATTTTTAATTCATCCAACCTAGAATTTGGTTTTGATGCCCAATTTTTCTGCTAATGTCACTCCAACTTTACTATTCTTCATCCCTGCAACTAGTGAGAAAATACTGCCCTAGTTGTCACTTATGTGGCATATCTTAGTCAACATTACATGATGAATATTTTGGGCTGTTCACTTGTTTTACACTTTCTTTTGGGTGCGCCTTCTCTCCGTCTTCTTGCTTTTCAATTTTGATATGGTCAAAATGCGCTTTCATTATTTTAATAAAAACTGTTGGGGTATATTTATGGCATTATAATATCAAAACAAATTCTTAAATCAAATCAGGTTTTGAATTTTAATTTGGACTAAAATTTTTAAAGATCTCATAAAATTGTATAAGAGTAGATAGCTTACTGCATATGATATTTTTTCCTTTAAAACACCAAAAAAAAAAAAAGTAAAGGATAGGATTCTTTAAGAGCTTGAACACCCTCATTCTAAGACAGAATGTAGCTTAAGGAACTCAAAGAAGCTGCATTATTGACTATGCTATCGAAGAAATTGAGTTTGATTTTAAATTGATGATGGAAAACACACTTTATTTATTTAGATATTTTATATCAGTAGTAATAATTTAAATAGTTTAAACGTGCAATAAATTAAAATAAACTGCTTGCATATTAAAATCATATTTACATTGGAAAAAAACACAATGAATTAAACGGTTTCTTACTTTCTATGGGTGTTCGACAATTGTCATGTTTTTAAATTGAAAGGGAATAACACATTAACGGATTAGGATGCTATGATATATTTTTTGTTAATGTTTAATATGAAAATGTGGGGAAAGACATAAAATAAAATGAATTGATTAATTTGATAAAAAAGAATTAATTAATGTAAATACTAAATAATGAAGTGAAAATCATGAATTAATTTGATCACACGATGCGAGTGTGAACTCAGCAACTCTGAAATGTTAAATATGGAATGCAGCGTGGTGACCCCACAAACAGCAGAAGAAGAAGGAGGAGGTGGCCCTCACTCCTCACTCTTTAATCTTCTCTCTCTTCATCCATCTATCGTCCAACGCTTCCTTTTCTTTATCACTGACATATCTTTGACATTTTGTTATTGGATTTTGGATGCGATGCTCAGTTGCTGACAACCACTTTTTTTTTTCTTTTTTTTTCATTAATTAATAAAATTACATTTTGGTTCTCAAAATTTTTCATTTTAATACTTCAACCTTTGAAATATCGATCCATATATTTTAGTTTCCAAAAGATTTGCTACTAATTACACTTTAGTCCATTATTTTATTTTTAGTCTATTATTTTATTTTAATATTATTATAACAGTGGACTAAAATATTATAACGGTACAATTTTTGGGACCAAAATTTTAAAAGAAAAAGGTCAAATATTTGAGTAATGTAAGTGTTTGTAATTGATTTTTTAAAGACTAAACTATTGGAACGACAATCTTTTAGCATCAAAGTATAGTTTTAACCTTAAATTGAAATGTCAATTTCAGCTTTTTCAGTCATCCAATCTTTTATATATTTTTGATGAAACCAATCTTTTATATATTATGAAGGGGTTAGAAACTGTTTTATATAAAATTAATTATTTTAAATTTAAATCCTAAATATCAAATACAAAATGTACTTCAGGTTAGTTATTTTGTCTTACTATAATCAATTACATTTGGATATCTCCAATTAAATATAAGAATGAAAGGACAAAAATAAAATCATGTGGTAGTTTTTTTCCAATAAAGAATCAATTTTTTAATGTGAAAAAAGATAGGGCTTAATACATTTTAATTTCCAAAAATAACGCACTTTTTTTATTTTAAACGTTTAAATCAATTTTATTTAGTTTAATTTTTATAACTTTAAAAAGCACTTTTTGTGTTTTACACCTACAAACGTAGATTGGTAAAAGCGAGTACTGATTTCACTTAGTTCTACCACAATAATTATATGAAGCATTACCGTATCTAAGATACTTCTTGTTTTTGGAAATAC
Source organism: Dalbergia oliveri (assembly GCA_030441495.1). Classification (NCBI taxonomy): domain Eukaryota; kingdom Viridiplantae; phylum Streptophyta; class Magnoliopsida; order Fabales; family Fabaceae; genus Dalbergia; species Dalbergia oliveri. Next base: position 1,923,234 of record JAMLFY010000008.1, read on the forward strand.
GTCCAATTTTAGGATTCGAATATATATTGATAAAATCACTAAAGTACTTTAAAAATAAAATCATGTAATTTTCAAGGAATTAAGTGTATGCAATTGATCTTTAGTCCATCATTAGTCTACCATTATAATGACAAATCTTTTTAGGACTCAAATATATATATAATTGATCTTTCAAAAACTAAAGTGTTAAAGTGAAAACTTTTTAGGAACCAAAGCATAGTTTTACTCTTTATTAAAATTAAAAGAGTTTAATTAATACACCTTCACTTTCACTTGTCCTATTATCCATTCTTTTAGAGTTTTAGTTATTTGCATAAAATTAAAGTATAATTATTAAGTACATTATTTAAATTAGTTGATACTTTTGTTGTTCCTAAAATTACATACGTGAATCATTTTGATTCATGAAGTTTAAAATTTGATTAATTAATCTATGATTTTGTAATTGTGAATCAAGTTTGTCCTTATTAGACGAAGCCTAATAAATTACCTTTTTTTTAGCCTAAATCACAAGTATCCTCCTATTGAAGGAATTTCGCTAAATCAGATAAGACTATTAAGATGACCAAGTTCTCCCTCCTAAATTTTAACGCAATTGCATACTCAAGACTCAAACATGTGACTTTTGGTTGAATAGCCCCTCCCAGCTAATCTACACGCTTGTCATTAATTAATTAATTTGATTCAAAATTTTTATTTTCAGAAATTAATTTGATTTAATAATATATGTTTAAGTGGCCGATATGAATCATTTATGTTTTTGAGGATTAATGTGATTTACAATTATAAAATTAGGTACTAATTAGCAATATTTGAAATTTTAGAAATAAAAGTGACTCATATATGTAATTTAAATGACCGCATTTAACATATTATTAACTTATTTTATTAATATCACAATTTATTTTCAATCTAATATGTTAAAATATCGTAATTACTAATATCACACTTTCATTTAATTACTAATATTTTTTATTAACATCCTCGTCAAGTCTTCACATAACGTACACTTTTTTCAAACACTGATTTTTTATTTTTTGATAATACTCAAGATTGTAAAATTTGCGCACCACGCAAAATTACTTAACATGTGGATTGAAAAACTATCCATCAATTTGTGGGTAGTAAAACTCAGGTCAAGAAAAAAGTAAATCCCAATTTACATGCACAGTAGAATTCAAGAATCAAATATAAATTATACAAAAATTCATAAGATCAATCAAATGTAAAATATGTAAGAACTCTTATAAGCACTCGAAGATTTCAAAGGCTTTGACTTGATCTTAGTGGGAATGAGATGAACAGCGTTAAACCAATCTAAATTTTTGTTTATATATATAAAAAAAAAAAAACTGAATCAGCGCTCCTATTAATAAAATTGCTCATCATGTATAACTTTAAATATAGTCATTTAACTAAAACACGTACCATATAAAACTAGCAAATTAACCAGAATCTTGAATAATAAAAGTAAATTAAAAAATAGAAAAAATAAAAGGACACAAACCGAAGGAAAGAAAAAAAAGAAGACAAATGAATAGAGACAAAGAGAAAATCAATAAACTTTACCGGAAAGATGTAAACGAATAAATTCTCAAAATTCATGGAACAATGATAGCATGAAAATTACGTCTCATGTTATTTTTACGACAACTGAAAAGGGTTTCACGATATGTGCTGCAAAACAACCTTCCACTTTGACCTTTTCTTCCTTTGATTTTGCGAAGGACAACTTCAACTATATATATATATATATATATCTGATTCTATCTGTTTCAATAAAATACAGCTGACTCCAACAAACCATTAAATAGCAACCCGTGTGTGCTTCAGTCTTTTTGTTTTATAATGTTACACGTACAATCACAAAAATATTATCAATTTGTTTTTATAGAAATCATAATATAATTGTTGAATAAAATAAAGTGATATCCAAAGACCAAAGATGGTATGATCTAACAAAATTTTTATTTCTGTATTTTTTTTCCATTTTTCGCACACAAGAAACGTATAGACTAATGTTTCAAACATTACACCTAACTCATCAACTAATATCAATCCATGCAATGCAGATGGAGGAGACATGATTACAAAAATTTCATTACCATGACTAGCTAGCTCCATGTTTCGCCAGCTAGTTGGCACACTGGGATCGACACTCTCTGGTCTTGTTGCTAAATGCTAATTGCTATAGCCTTAATTTTCATATCATAAAATATGCATCTTACATTTTCTAATCTAACAGCTGAAAAAAACTAATCGTTAGGAATTTGTTGACAAAGTTAAACTCAGTAAATCAATTTTCAGCCGGCTATTATACGGAAATTAGTGGTGTAGTACCGTCATGAGTCATATTGGTTATTGTACATTGGTCGATGTGTTTATGGCGAATTAGCCAAAGCAGGAATGAGACAAAGTCCCTTTGAAAACTTGTTGAATTATTCCAATAAAGCCACACCAAGCAAAGTTATTGGTTCTTTCAATAAAATATAAGAGGACAATAATGTGCAGCTTAATAAACTTCGCAATCAAGCGTGCCCGGTCCAGTCATTAGATCAGTGTTCTAGACAATTGGATATCTTCGTTTGGCCTTGGTCAATTCTGAATTTCATGAATACACATGCGAAAATTACAAATGCAACTAATGTTATTTTAATTGTTGTTATTTTTTCAACTGAGAAAGTCAAAAGCGATGGAAGAATCTCATGACCTGTTCCTTGCATATTGAAAGACAAAACAATCTTGGCGAGTAGCCAAATGTTTGAGATAAGAGGGAAATATAATTCAACAACATAATGAAGTCAAAAAGTGACATCACTCGGTATTTTGCACTAGATTTCAGACATAAAAATCAACCATCTAAGCAAATAATTATAGATATTTTTCAATGACAAGCGTGCAAATGTTTAATTCTCGGCTACAAAAAAAACTACGGGAGACAATTGGACATGCTTATCCTCTTTCATTTTCAAAGACAGTAGGTCACAGCCTTCCACAAGATGGTAGCTCTAGCATGCAAACTCGATATTGAGATTAAGTTAATTTGGATTGTACCTCAACTTTTACTAAGATTAACTACTTTAGTTAATAACAAAAATCATTTAAACATAATAAGGAAACAAAAAGTAAATATGTTTATAAAAAAAATACTAAATTAATCAGCAGGTAAAATGATTCTGCAGAATTTATTCTGAATATTAAGCAGACGCCAAGGAAATTTAGTGTGACATGGGATGGAGATAAGGGATAATCTATTATTTTTACACCATCAGTCAATGGTGTAAACTTTTTTTTTTTGGTACAATTCAATGGTGTAAACTATTCAAGCCCAATTTGATGATATTTAATAGAACTAATTATGGCCTACGGAAAAATACATCGACAAGTAACTGTCATTTTACTGTTACGGACGAGGCCATGGTGTTCTGGTTTTGGACAAAGAGGCCATAAAATGAAATGGCTACGTGACAGAAAGCCCTTTAACCTTTTTTTCGAAGAGAAAGGCTTTATATTATGGCCCAGATACAATTTCTGTAACTGGGCTACGCAGGTTCGCTCGAGATGTGTCAGTAAAAAAAGCGGGTTTTCTTTAACCCATGGACCATAGTGAGCGAGACAATGCTGAAATCCCTTCCTGCGAAGTCGAATAGATGGCGTCTGCGTTATAAAAAATATATTTGGTTTTTTTTTTAAGTTAAAAAATTTTTTTTTTAATCGTTAATTAATTAGCATAATTATATGGATATGTAAAAATATTTGATCCGGTATATGATAGGCATACTTATTTTTTCTTTCTTACAGAGATTTTTATTCAATATTTGCTCTCTCAAATCATCTATAATCTTCTATATCTTGAAGAGAAATATTCTTTGTTAAAAAAAAACCAATGTATGAAAACATCACTAAAATAAAGAAATAAAGCATGTCAACTTGACGCACGAAAGGGTTTGCTAAAATCTCAATCGAACAAAATCCAAACATTGTTCAAAGCCCCACAACCTATCTAAATGCCAGTGCTCCATCAAGGACTAGGGAATGAGAACCGGTGCGTTGCTGTGCTGCCCACTATGAATTAACCAAAAAAATAGTGACTTCCACATGGGAAATTCACTAGAGCAGAGACAAAAACAAAACTTGGTTCAGTCCCATATCGATGCCAAAACAACATCATGGTGACTAGCTTGTCAAATCTGACTTGGCTTCTAACAAACACCTTACACCACATAATAGTGTGAGCATTCACACCGACAACCGAATTAGTGAACCAATTTATATCTCGTAAAGCTCTGTGTGACACAAAGTTGAACCCTTCTACATCCTAAAGAGATGAACCATAACCATCTGAGAGCACCCTTTGAATTAAAGGCTGAAATTACAATACCGTAGATCTGTTGCTAAGCATTGAATCTGTTTAGCTCTTCTATACCTGTGTTATTCACATTGGTGTCTGATCGAAAAACATGATATTTGAAATTTCATAAACATGCTTCAGAATTACGAGAGCAATTAAGAGTGCAATATCAAATTCAGGATTCAAGAGAATGTTATAATAATATTATTATTGTTGCACAATATCGGAGACAGGATCAATCAAAGTCCCATGACACAAGTCATTGCCTTTAATAAGCACATGATCAATAATGAGAAGTACCACATATTGTCATCAACTTGTTTTGTTTTCTTGTGCTTAATTTCTTCTTCCTCTGTCGACTGGATTTCTTCTTGCATGTTCCCTTCACCAAAAGTTCATTCAAGCTGGTCATCATCGAAGAGCCTTTGGTAGCACTTCCGGTTGGACTTGCTCCTTCCGGTGGATGGAGATCTTTGGTCCACTAAGATGTGGCCACACCATCATATGCCTCTCAATTGTATAAGCGAGTGACACCAATTCATATGAGTCATATAAAGGGCTCCCACAATCCCATATGGGAAATGATCCTGCTTCTTTCCCATCCCCATATTCCTTAGAAGATGTACTCATCATGTGGGCTAGATCTTCTTCTAAGGAGGCTTTCTCAGAGAGCAGCCACTGGCCTCAGCAAAGTGGCAAAGGTTCATCCAAGTCTTTCTCTCTTTTTTGTTGTGGTGCTATAAAGCTTCTTTTGGCAACATACTAAGTGCCAAGCTATTTGGGAAAGTTAAATTTATCAGATTCTCATCTTTACTATCACAGCATGCGCATTATGGGGATACTTATCGTGTATGGATCTGCGTTTAACAGGGATTTTCTATTCAAGGAATGTGCTCAAATTTTTTCCAATAAAATGACAAACCGTGTTTGAATATTGGTACAATATAAGCAAATAACCAACCACCTTATTCCTGCTACGAATTTGGACACGCTTCATTCCAAAAGAAATGAAAATCATTAGACTTTTACCTTAATTCTCTGAAATACGTTCAGGTTTTTATGAATGAATTTTTAATATACCAATCTATCAATTATTCCTAGATGGAGGAAGTACTATTTTATCCTTAAAATATTAAACAACTTATTTTCTCATATTATATTTCATTTTATACTTGTAATAATAATTTTATGGTTAAAATTGATTTTAAATACTTTCTCTGTTCAGAAATAACTATCCAGAAGTTAATATATCTAATATTATCATGAATTAATTTATCTAGCTAGCGGATGATATATTCATATTCTATCGTGACACGTAGTAATTCTTATTTTTTTTAATCTGAAAGATCAGCTTTTCGTTTGTCCCCTTTTCCCTTTATCCTTACAAATTAACTCAAGCTCTGTTTGGAAAAGAAAAGAGATAAAGAGAAAAGAAATTGAGAGGAAAAAATTGAAAGAAAAGACATTGAATGAAATTTTATTTTTCACAAAAACATTTAGATGAAAGGACAATGAAAGAAAAGAAAATGGAAGAACAATTAGATTTTTTTTGTTTATTTGTGTGGAAAAATGAGACGAAAGAAAAATACAGTGATATTAAATACTAATTTTACCATTATATTATTTTAAGATATTATTCTAACAAATAATATTAAATTAAATAAAATAATAATTAAAACAAATTATTCACAGTTATTAAAAATAAAAAATATTACTTTAAATCAATATGATATTAAAAAATATTATTTTAAAATTATTTTTTTACTAACTGGGAAAAACAAATTCAGCGTGAAGCTCAATATCCAATGTTAAAAATCGAAGAAACCTTCCCTCAAGTCCAATTACTCTTTTATTTATTTATTTGCTCTAGGTTTTATCTAAGGTACAACAATTGAAGTGTGGTGTACCACACACAAAATATTTAGCCACAATTATAAAGTGTGATTAAAACCATTAATACACTTTAAATCTATTTAATTATATTTTATAAATATGATTAAATATGGTGCACCACACTCGTGCACCATAGCCTTCACATTTTTACGACTAAATGTGTACCGCGGTCTTAACCTTTTTGCGAACATCCTATTGCTTCATGACTAAAAGGGTGTCTACTTTGATTATTGGGTTCACTGGCTTCTCAAAGATCTGCTTGTTGTTTGTGTAATTGTAACCTAAGATGAGGGGTATTCTTGAAATGCCAAAGTAATGTGCACTCTCCCCTCAGTTTTCCGTTCCGTTGCTGGAGGAAAATAAAAATGTGGGTCCGCACTATAATTTGCACTGTTTGACTCTTCCCTCCTATATTTTTCTTTCATCCAATAAGCAAGAGAGTTTTAAAACATTTATTCCAATTTTCTTCCTCTCCCTTTCCTTCATTCCAACCACCGGTAACACAATTTTTAACTTTTAAATTTTTGGCATGCGAAACTAAATGGAATATTGTAGGATACCGTAAGGAGATTATTCACAATGTTTGTCTAGATGCAAGTAGTTAAGAGACGACTGCAAAACTTTTTGCTCCAATACGGGCCACTTACTTGCTTCTTGATTTCATTTTGAATTACAAAAAAATAGAGCCGTGACTTTTGTTGACAAGGACTCCACCATTGAATTAGGGACAGCTAGTAAAAGTAAAAGCCTAAAACCACTACTATACTACACTATACTTGCCCACTACTGCCTTCTTTCCTCCTTGTACTTGTATGATCCACTTAACCGCTTTCTAGCACCTATCCGTAAGGTCTTTTTCCCCTTCCAACGTGTAATGAAAACGATGCTCATGAGTTATGACGGAGAACGTTTCTACTTTCTACTATATATGTCATTTGTGTTAATATAAATATATAATACATCATCGTCCATGTGTTCTGTCTGGGGCAAAATTTATTGGTGCGTGATTAATCTTATCAGTAATAAGCCACACTTAAAGATTAGCACGCACAAGGAGCAACACTTAATTGACTTTGTCTAAGAAAGCAAGTTTTGTCTACGAACTTTATAATACCCTCCAATTTATTGTTTTGATTCCAAGGCATGTTCTTCGGGTGACTATAGACATATACTAGAATAATATAAACAATAATGTAAGCTATTTTGTATTTGGTACGCTCTACACTGTTGAGTCCATATATTCAACTATTCATATGATATTCACCCTTATGCCCGACAATCATGGGCTTTAGCTTCAATATTATTGAGATTGCTTAATACGGCCATGCCATGTGTCTGCCATATCCATGATGGGCAGCATTACTTAAAATATCGCAGAGAGCCCAACAGAGATAATTAATGGGGTTGGCAGAGGGAATCCTATCTATTGCCTGATTAATAACGCACGCCATGCCAGAGATTCTAGGGCAGGAACTTGAAGCCGAGCGTAAATAATTAACTACGGACGAAAATTGTACCCTAAAAAAGAGATAAAAGTATGGCAGAAAAAAAAAGTTGAAAGAAAGCTAGAAAGTTGCACAATTCGGTAAAAACCATGGCAATTTTATAGCTTGATATTGCCAAACTATATATAAATATACTGCAACTGAAAGCAGCACTGAGATAAACTAAAGGCAATTTTATAGCTTGCAATTGCCAGATTATTATATTCGTATTCAATTGAAGGCAGTACTGACATAGTTCTTGACAGCATTTTCGGTCAAGATTTGCAACACCCTGGCGTTTGTGGGACCTACACACCTTGGTGTCTTGTACTGGCTAACAGCGGCACCTAGTCCTAGGTAATGGTCTAGAATCTTCTGGAATGTTCCCCTCCTGACAAGTCGGAGTTCGAGGGCCCCAATGCAGTTGACCTTGCGGGAGCTTGTGTAGCCTGCGTCAACAAAGGACTTGTCCAAGCAGTTGCAGCATTCACTCAGCACTTGTTCACTCGCTTCCCCATTGATTTCCCAGAAGATGACATAGTGACCTGGCTCTTTGGACAAGTCAACGTGGCTGGTGAAGTCAACAACTTCCAGTTTCTCTTCTGCCAGCAACTTCGCTGCAGCTTCCACAGCTAACTGCAAGTCCTTCTCTGTGTTCTTGTCGATGTTGATGGTAAGCAGAAGACTGCTCCGCCTAACAAACTTGAGTTCTGGAGTGGAGTTATGGAATCCCATAACCTTCACAACATCACCCAGCCTATACCTGTATAAACCTGCAGTTTACCCCACAAGTGAAAACATTAATAATGGTGAGTAGTATAGTACTGTCTAGAAAAAAAATATTTTATCTATATCTATATCTACATATAATACATTTAAGCTACTCTGCAAAACTGTGCACGTTCAATTCAATTCAGATTTCTAGGATCCTCTGTTAGACTCGGGTGAAAATATTTAAAGTTTTCACATCAAGAAAAATTTTTAAATAAATAAAACACGAGAAATATCATGAAATCATGTACTTGTCAAATGCATAACAGTGATATGAACATGTTTTCCGTGTAGAATATATTATTATTATTATTATTATAGATAGATTAATTACTATGTTTTTAGGATAATGTACAACTGGACTCAGTTGTATGAATCATGTTGGTGTCAGTATGTAGTTAAAAAAAATTGCAGATAGGGTCCAGGCACAATCTAGTTCGATGAAATAAGCATTTACAATCCAAGATTAGTCGCCAATAACCAAAGAATAGGTCTAACTTGCAAGACGATGCTATTGCTGCATGGTACATACATATTTTTTTAACCTGATTTGGTATGATGTAGCCTTAGAAATCAGTAGGAAGAAATTTCCTTGAAGTAGCTTCCATAGAGGTCAAATAACCAAAGTGATAAAAGCATCCTTTTCACTTCTTCCCCACCAGCCCCCAATACTTACCCTAACCACTGTGCTTGGACCATCATAAAAAAATATAGGAAATAAAAATCCCGTACGTCCTTTTCTATGAGCACCAAATGACGACTGCGTGTCATAGTATTTTTCCTTTTGGTGCTTGTCCCCAGTGGACTTAGGGGAGGCCTTAACCTCGGGGTGGGGCCAAAGGGGAAGGGGAAAAGGAGATAAAAAATGAGTGGGATCAAACCCTCTCCACCAAGTATCAAACCTTTATTACCTATGCACCGTTGATCTACAAGTTCAAGCGCCTATTTATATACTCATGTTAAATTATTAATGTTAATTCCACATGCAATTTTTTTTTTCACATACCTCACATATATAAATAATAAAATTGTTTAGGCCAGCATCATTTCCCACTTTGAAGCAAGAACTAAGTAAGTAAATAAACGCGGTCCACACCACAGTCCCGATTCATGAATGTGAATTAAATGAAAAGAAAAACAATTAAAGTACCTGCAGGATTGGTGATAATAATTTCATACTCCTCACCAATCTTCACTTCAGTGAGGCCCACAGGCTTGGGATTTATGCAGAGGAAAGTAGGCTCCCCCTTGGCATTCTCAAGCTCTGTCAGAGGGATGAATTCATAGTAACCAATGTGAGGCAGCACAGCATAAGTGGCCAATTCAGGAGGCAGTTTTGGGTTCACATTTGCGGCAATCCACCCTTCAGAGGATCCATAGTCAGCAGTCAACAAAGGCAGCTCCCCAGCATAGTGCCTCAGTTTCTTAAGATAAGGCTCCATTGACCCAGTCATGATCCCATAAATATACTTAGCGTTTGGAAAAAGCTCTGGTATCAGCCCATACCAGTTGCTCAGGCCGGCACATTTCTTGTGGATCATGTTGGCCAGTTCTGGGTTTGGTTTCAGCAGCTTAGACATGGCCATCCTAACCGATGGAACTGTGACTCTGCTGGTGAGAACCCCTTCTCGGATATCACTGCAAAGCTCTTCCCACACTTGTTCAAAGGTTCTGAAAGCATGGACAATGCTATGAGCAAATGTGGAAGACACAAGCTGAACCTCCTCCCGGAAGATCAGGCCACACAAGAGGTGGCAGTACAGTGACTGGTGAAAATCAGGGCCGAATATCACTTCATCTGGGCTGCAACATTGGGATTGGAGTGCCTTCATTTCGCGCTTGTAGCGTGCATTGCGGAACACATTGGTTGTGGCAGTTCCAGCAGCGAGACCCCCTTTTGTTTTGAACTGTTTGCTACTGTATATAAAGCTTAAAGCCTTCCCATTCTCGATTGGAAACTCCCTGCAGAATACAAACTGTGTCAACAACTAGCAGAAAAACATTGTGGAGAAAAGAAAGAAGAAAATGAACATATGGGGGGGATTGAATACCTGTTCCTATAGGCAAAAGAGGTCTGATATATCTGCATTGTGGTTTCAAACAATTCATCATTCCATGGCAGATATTTTGGCTTCCCCTGAGTAGTGCCAGAGCTGCAAGAATATCTTCATATTGAGACTCGGAAACTTCTCTCAAGTTGCAATTGTGAAAATTCAAGTACTAAGATGGAAAAGGAACAAAACCATGATGAAAAAAGAAATGAAGAAACTAGACCTTAGAGACATAGTAGTGATGGGTTTTCCAGTGAGAATAGGAGAAGAATCTCCATCAATAATTCTGTAGATATAAGGCTCCAATTCTTTGTGGGTAACGAGTGGGACACAGGCCTTGAAACTCTCTGGGTCAGTTCTTCTATTAAGGCCCAAATTCTGCAAATACTCTGCGTTTGCGTTATCCTCCAGAATCCTTTTCAGGGTTTCCCTCTGAACCCTTCCTGCATCCTTCGTCAGTGCCTCAAACTCTTCGATCCCCTTCTCCATGTTGAACTCTTCCACTTTCTCCAACATCTTCACAACCCTTCAACAAAAAGGAAGGAACACGCTATTATACAAACGGGTGAGCGGTGAGTACTTTTTTTTTTCGAAATTTCAATTAAAGCTCGTGCAAGTTTTAAGACCGAAGCGGCAATTCAGAAAGAGATAACGCAGAAAAGGACAAACAACATTGTATACATAATATATATATTGCTTTGTGGTAGGAGAGGCCGGATAAAGCCAAGCCAAACAACATAATTCATTCAATGGTCTTCTTTCATTATTTTTTATAATTGTTAATTATTATCAGTGTGTACCTTCCCTCTTTCTTTTTCTTGCTTGAGGACCCAGACGAATTTAACTTAACAAGATGCAGATTTCCATATCCATCTGTGACAGAAACAAGACAAATATCTACATGTGCTTTGAACCTTCACAAACATAAAAACAGAGGGAGATTTTCTAAAACAGTAATACCGGTCCTAGATGAAGTGACGGAAATTAAGTAATTAAGCAAATTAGAAAACGATGAAACAAATGGAGAAAGCAAAGAAAAAGAAGAAGAACTACTACCAATGAGAAATTTCCAAGTCTTGATATCTACTTTTCCGAGCCTTTTTTCCACTTACTACGGCGACAGTCAAGTAAGTCAACTCAATTTTTCAATAGAACAGAATGTCTCAGTCTTCCGATATGAAAGTTTGAATTCATACGCGATACAGAAGAGAAGACAGAAGACTCATCTAACAGAAAAAACCAGAAAGTTCCAAGAAAAGAAGAAAGCGTAGAATTCATTGAATACAAGAGTAAATTTGAGTTACTGCAGTGTACTACCGAAACTGTAGAAACACGAAAGGCGGAAAGTCAAAGGAACCAAAAGGTGGTCTACTAGGAGCAAGCAATCCGCCAATCCTCACAAAGACGAGTTGCAATATCCTTTCCTAGAAAAACCAATCCAATTGATTGATAAAGAGAGAAAGATGGAACCAGATGACAGTGGGAACCAAGAACTAAAACAGAAAAAAAAATCACCAATCGTTTCTGAAATAAGATCTTTTTTTTGTAGAAAAAAAAGCTCAACCAAGCTTACTCTGATTCCCCATTCCCCAAATAGAAAGAACAGTAGAAAATGGAAGAAAATTCATCAGAATTCATCCGGGTCAACTTGGACTGCTACAGCAACCACCATGACATTTCGAACAACCCCAGAAGCTAAAAGATAAAAAATAATAATAAAAAAAAGGAATCGTTTTTGTTTTCTGGAAGCTTAAATTGAGTACCTGTGAGAATCTTCCGCGGTTTGAGGAATCAAATAGACGGGGAGTGAAGCGAGTTGCGGTGAAAGCAAGTACTATATGTGAAACTTTGCTGTGTTTTGGGAGAGGAGAGAGAAAGAGTACGAGAAAGGGAAGGGTTGGATCTGAATGAAGGTTCGGTTCGCTCACTTCAATGCAAGGTCGACCAGTGGTGAGGCAACTAGGTTCATGTAACACAAAAGAGAGGGTTCGCTAACTTCTATAGAGAGAGAACGGAAAATGTTCCTCTGACTAGGCACATTACACTGCACTGAACTGAACTGAGTTGAAGATTTTTCATTGGGTAACAATATATAGGCCTTGTGTGTATCCCTGGATTGACCTTTTTGCCCCCTTGGGGTTGAGCCCGTAATTACCAGCTACGATGTATTTTGGGAACAATTGAGGTGGTCGGAAGGCCAAGAATGCCCTTGATGTTTTGTGAGAATTACAAAGGGAAGAAAAGAAAATGTGCCTTGCGGTCTGAGCTGGTTTCATCGTCGGCATACAAAACATCACGTCATCAGTGGGTCCCATCCACAACGAGATCCGGTGACTGCTGACTGACTGCTCAATTGTTCATTATCTTGTACAGTACTTAGAATATATTCCTTTTTTATTTTTACTTTGGTCATTTCATTTCATTTCATTCATTCCTTCTTGCCGTTTTAAATCCATCTCTAAGTCCTTCCAAAATTTTATGATTTTCTTCTTTTCTTGATTTCTACGGGATTTGGATGTTTCATTTTCACTGCTTAGTTTTTGACAATGTTGTCTGTGTCTCTCTATTTAGTGTTGTATAGGATGCTAAATTCATTGTACCCCCTGCTTGCGATGTTCTCGAATGTGCAGAGTTACTTCTTTTACCTACTTCTGTTCTAATGTTGCCTAACATATTCACACGAATGATAAGTACATTTGTAGCCTCTATAGGGATTCTACAGCACTTAAATGCTTCCCCCAAACCCCGAATTTGGGGAAACTATAAGAATTCGGTATGGATTAAGAAAGATATTAGTAAGATATGATAAATAAGGTAATACTAATCAAGCTTAGAAAGCAAGGCAAATTTGGATAACCAACAAGGTTTAAAAAGGATACTGAAGAGTGAGAATCGTGCATTTTGTTCTCTTCTGCTGTCAATCTTTTTTAATGGCTTGGTATTATGTTCACTGTTTTTATCAAGGATGTATAATAAATGGTTTCATGATTGAGCTGATCAACTGAAACTGTAGTGGCTTTTGCTGTTCCTAGAGATCCGACCGGCCAGGAAATAAAACCCATGTCAATGGTATAAAAATTATCTCTTACATGTTCACCCTTTTATTAATTCATCATTTCAATATTTGATGAAAAAATATGTGTGACTCCGATCCGCTAAACTATCTGGTAGCACTAAAGGCCATTCTTTTGGCTCAAGACAAGCGAAAATAGAAAATAGAATTGTAGAATGACTGAGTTAATAAAGGGTTAAAGAAGGGCTTAGCGTATTTCCTGCTTTTGTGAAAAGGAAGAGATTATGAGGAAACTTTTAAATCCAGAGCGATCAATTCGTCTCTCACAAGATTAGTCAAGGGCCAATTTCACACCGAGAAATGTTTAATATATATTTCTTTACAATAAATTAACACTTTTAATATATAAAGATACATGAATCTCATACTTGTTTTGTTTTTATATGTCCCTATACGTTAAAGATGTAAAGTTTTTTTCTTTTTGATAAGTGGCCACATGGTTTGTACAATCGGATACAAAGGAAGATAAAAACAAAAACTGAAGACTAAAATGAAAATGATTAAGACGGTGTTAATAAAGATGGTCACGAAGCACCAAGTTTAACTATGTGATACTTCTGCTTCTTTTGTATATGCCTGCAAACCTACGGTCGTGGCAGCAATTAATCATCTAACACTCCTATTGCATGTTTGGTTTTTCGTTTGCAGAGCTCCAAATTGATTCTAGGTGCAAGGAATTGATTTTGATTATTTGAGAGCATGCTTGGTTTTAAGGTTTTAAAATCAATTCTTGGCTCTAGAATTGATTTTTAAAGAAGTGAATACGTTTCACTTTCTATTATAATCATATTTAGAAGAATTACTAAACATAAATTACTTTATTTTAAAATCAATTATGACTAAATTAATTATAATAAAATCAATTCAATCTGAAATCAATTTTACAAACGTAGAACTAAATACACTACTAGAGATTATAGGATGTTTGGATGAAACTATTTGGCTTGAAAATTATAATTTTTTTTACCTAAAAATTCACGTTTGTGTGTGTGTGTGTCTATATATATATTTGGATAATTCTTTAAAGTAATCAAAAAATAAAAAATAATATCAATTTTTAGTTTTTTAATAAAAGTTAAAAATACAGTTTTTGAAAAAATCGATTTTCAACTGTTTTAATTATATATAAAATTTAATTTTTATAAGAACTTTTTTTAAAATATATTTCAACTCCATATACACTAAGATTAAAATTCAACAATATATATTTTATTGTCACCAAAATGGAATGCTGAAAGCGCACCAGGAAATCAGTTTGTTATGAGTGTGGCTCAATTAGAGAATATATATATTTTGTTGTTAGTTGTCACTTGAGATAGCTTAGCCATGTTATTAAAGTGGCTGAAGTTTTGAGTAAGAAAAACAACAATTTCTTGTATAGGAACAAGTTTAATATTCTAAATTTATATGTTTAAAATGAAGAATGAGTCTCAATGTCCCATTAACTTTATTTAAGTGGTCGACTAATAACTCTAGTTTATGGAGTTATTTAGCTTCTAATTTGACTTAAATTGCATGTTTTGTTCTTAGTTTTCTAAGTGAAACACTTTAAAATAAGAAAAATTGGTTTGCTTTTGTCTTAAAACTTTTATTGAAAATTCAATGTCATAAAACATGATTTATTGAGTTGAATTGTAACTTTCAAATTAAATCCTCATTTGGTGATTTTTGACAGAGGCGATTGTAGATTTTTGAAACTTAAAAAGAATCCAATTGAAAGCCAAGATAAATGAAGCAATAAATGAAGAAAATGAAGTTTTTGCTATTGATCGCAACCTGACATGTGCTAGGTTGCAACATACTGGCGCACAAAAGTTTAAGCAATTTTTAAAAGTGGAGCCCCAACCTGATGGTTTTGCCAAGTTGCAACCCAACGCTCTGGCCCATTTTTTAGTAATGTTTTAAGTCAGTTTTAGGGTAAAGGGGAAGTTCATTTTCCTTCTTTTGGATATTTTTAGAGGGAAAACCTAGGTTTTGGGAGAGACTAACACTAGAGATAGGTCTATCTTGGAGATTGAAGACTAAAGGCTTGGGGGAGGATTGAAGCACCATTTTTATTCATCTCTTCCTTTCTCTTTTTTGTTTTTTAATGTTCACTATGTTTCTTAAACTAGTGGTTAGCTTGTTTATTGTTATAGATAGTTAAACTTGTAGCTAGGGATCCTTTGGAGCCCTCTGAAATCTTAGATGTTTATAGATTTACTTGTTTGAATGTTAATGATGTTGGTTTTGATTACTTATTTTTTATCTTAATGCTCTTATGTGTGTGTGTGTGTGTGTGTGTTGGGCCACCATTTAAGTTAATTTGAGGGATTCTCTTGAACTAGACATAGGAATAGAGATATTGGACCTTGGTTATGGGTAATGCTTGTTCTTTTACACTTAATTGGCTTAGGTGTGAAAATTAGTCAATGGGATGGAAACATAACCATTGGCCTTGCATAGTAGATATTTGATGTTAGCTCTCAATGGGTTAATTTTACACTAATTCATAAGGACACTTAGTGTTTTAGGTGAGAGACACGGTTAATTGACCTAAACATAGGCTTTTAACTATAATTGGCATACTAACAAAACCAACCTGTTGATGTTTATTTAAGTTATTTGCATATCCAAGTGAAGTAAAGGGTGAAAAATTAAAGGTCTCCTAGGTCTTTAATCTTGGTTGTCTCTCGTTTTTTAGTTTGTGTTAGTGTCTCCTTTTCATTTACATATTTTATTTTAATTCTCATTAAATCGATATTGCTTAAGCCTAAAAATGGTAGTTTAGTTGATCGCTAGCATATTTCTATTCAATTCCTATGGATACGATACTCTTGCACTCATTCCTGTATTCCTTGAACAACCCGTACACTTGCGGTATTTTACCCACTTTTGTAGGCAGCCATCATTGACACATTTAATCGTGAAACTTATTAACTTTATTATGAGTGTACATAAAATGAAGCGTTAGACTTACCCAATCATTTTTCAAATTCATATCAAATTTCTTATATTCATTATATATAATTTTCAAATAAAAATAATAAATGAACATTTTTCTTTAAAATATAGTGTATAATTTTAACTTTTAAGTTACTAATTCCAAGAAAGTATATAAATCATTATTTGATTTGAAAACTATTGGAAATGTACATATATAAAATATTCGATACTAGTCTTATTCTTTAGTGAAACATAGAGTAAAATCACATGCACCATCTCATGTGCTCAAGGAGCACAATGAGCATGATGCACCTTGCATGTATGATCTTTGGAGCTTGTGAGGCACAATAATTATTTTATGGTGTATTATAATAATTTCTAAATTTTAGCCTGACTTTAAAAATAGGTGAAGGCTATGGTGCTCCCTCTAAAGTTGGGAGCAGCATACACACTTGAATCATATTAGAACTTGTCTCCATTGGACCATGCATGAAACATCATCTCCAATCTTCTTTTAGCTACCAGTGACCACCACCCCGCCTCTCTACTCCAGCCACTCTCAATTGTCACTGCCAACTATCTCAACTCCCAAGGCTCGATGCCATCAACCAAAAGCTCACCAAGGCAACCTATGTGGTGGACAACACTTACCTTCTTTTCTTTGTGTACCTTGTCTTTGCCATGCAACTTGAATTCACCATGCTTTGCATAGGTTCTCTCAGAGCCAAGAACACCATGAACATATGCTTGGAGCTACCGCTAGTGGCCTCTCATTCCCTCCAATGGCTTCTTCGGTTGCCACTTCTTTGGCCTTCGCGACTTCCCTTCTACCACCAACGACTACAACTTCTTCCTCTATCCACTACTAGAAACAAGCGGATTCCAGAAGGATTTTCCTGGCGGATTATTTCCATAGGTAATACCGATGGATTTATCGGCGGAAATGGCAATAAATGGGAAAAGAAAATTTTTTTTATTGGAGACAACTACCGACGGATTTTTCCATAGGTAACTAATTATGATAATAGATTAGCTTGAAAAATAATATTATCGGAGGAAAAAATCCATCAAAAATATTTTTCTAAAATAAATTTAGTTAAAAATAATATTCCTGGCGGAAACAATCTGCCAAATATTTTTCTAAAATAAATTTATTTAAAAATAATATTATCGGAGAATTTTTTAAAAAACATTTTTTTAGAGTTTCGCGGATTTAATCTGTCGATAATTTAAACCCACTCTCTCTCTTTCTCACTCTTCTCCTCCTCACTCTCTCTCTCTCTCTCTCTCTCTCTCTCTCTCTCTCTCTCTCTCTCTCTCTCTCTCTCTCTCTCTCGAGGCGACGGTGAGCGACCCCGCTCCCCGGGCAAGCTCGTGACCGCTTTCCAGCCCGGTCTCTCCTTCGCACAAACGCTCCTGTGAACTTGGACCCTCTACGCAGACTCGGCCCCTCCCTCACAGCCCGCAAACTCAAACCCCTGTGCAACAAGTCGGCCGTCCCGCCAGATCTCGGCCCCTCCCTCGCGCAACGTCGGGCGAATCGGACCCCTGTGAGTGTGAGATCTTGCACCGGTCCTGGCAAACTGGGACCCCTTGTACTCCTGCGACCTACTCCTCTCCAGCCACCACCGACACCAGAGCTCGCCGCCCAGCCTCCCGCGCTCTCTCTCCCTACGCGACAGCCACCTGCACTAACAACAGGTCTTTTGTTTCCTATTGGGTATTTTATTTTTCACAAATGGAATGAGTAGGAATTGTGCATTTCTCTTTTGTAGCTGATTAACTTGTTTAGCCACATTGTTTATCTAAGTCCATTTGATTCAAACCCATTATGATTTCCTCAAAAAAGAGAAAAATAAATTGAAAGCTGGTCTTTAACCAGTAAGCTATAAGGTAGTTTAGGTTGATTTAAGGTTCTAATTTGTGGCGTCAATAGAAATTATAGAGAATATGATGCATCTTGGAATTGCTATTTAAACTTATTGTTAGTGATTGGTAATTTGTATGTCAACCCCTTGTTTTACATGCATATTTTCATTTCATCCTGCACTTTGTGGATATACTTCTTGGGATGATTGCAACATGGCATTCATCAGACAATGTGGTTTCCTGAGGATGTATGAACATTTTCAATATCATGGAAGTTCTATGTCAAATTAAGATTGAATTTAGATGGCAAACCTCCAAAAACCAAAGGAACTCTATTTCAATATCATAGCAGACAATGTTGTTTAGTTACCTATTTTTAAAAGAAACTCTAACATGATACTAACATTATGTATAATTTTTCAACTACTTGCAGAATGTCTAATATGAAGACGCGTGTTGTGTGGTACTTTATAAGTTTTTGATGGACCATTTAACATTGAGGCAATGCTATTTAACCATTTAAGGGTGAATTCAGTTGTTTTGGTTTTAAGTTTTTTTACCATGTTACAAATTATTGGATGTCCTAAATCACTTACACTGTTATTAAAATTTTCATTCAAGACCATTTTAAGATCTTTTATCCTATATGATCCTCCTTCATTCTAGCTGTATTGGTATATTACAATTTTGATTTTCTTATATTTTTTCATATGTATTATAGTCTGTACAGACATATGGAAATAATTTCCCTACGCTTTTATGATCATGGCATCTTTCAGGACTATTATGGGCGTAACTTGAAAATTTCATATCTGTTTAAAATTTCCATTGTTAAATTATTTTTTCCACTCATAGAAAGTGCATGTTTTGGCTGTATGTGCACTTCATAATTACAAAGCCATATCACCATTTAAGCTCTCTTTGTAACTAAAATTTTGCTTCAGCTTAACACGCTATTTTGGAATCACATATGCAGGTTTTAGCATCAACTATCAATGTGAAAGGAGTTCAATACTATACCCCATTAGTTGGTTTATTGCTATACTGGAGACATTTGAAAATTCCTTGGATGTCGTGAAAGAGATAGTTTGTTTTTCTAAGCTGTGTATGATTATGATGAGGAGACATTTAAGAAAATTTTCAAGCGCATATATGCATAATGCATCCTTTGGTTCTTCTGCTCCATATACTGTCTTCCAACTCCAACTATTTCTTAGATGGCTTCGGGGAAAGGGGATCATAGTTGGCATTGTGAGTAATGCAAGTATCGATATCAAGATGTGATTGGTTGTGATGTTGCATAGGCTTTAATTTGTGTTATATGTTATAAGCTATTTGATGGAATTGAAACTAAGATAGTTGATAAGCTATTTATGTTTGTATACTTTCTTATATTTGGATTTATTTTACATTTTGAATTTAAATTCGTTGTGTTTATGAGTTATTAAGTACATTTTTTATTATTAAATATATTTATATATTTATAATTAGCATTAAATAAAAAATTAGCTCTTAAATAATCAAATAATATAAAAATTGTTGTATATTTATTTTTAAAAATTAATTACCGATGGATTTTCCATCGGTAATATAATTATAAGAAGAAAAAAATTTTAATATTTAACGTTCCAACGGAAAAATCCATCGGTAACTAAAAATCCGGTAATTTTTTCATCTTAGCGAATTCTCTGCGGTTTTTTGAGCATCTGACGATTTTTTAAATAAAATCCATCAAAAATCAGTTTGAAACGGTTTGGCGGATTTTTCCGCAATAATTTCCGACTATGTTATTACCTTGACAAATTCCGCCGATAATTCTGCTAGTAACCCAAAATTCCATTGGTAACACCATAAAATCCGTCAGTAAAATCCGTTGGTAACAGTGTTATTTCTGGTAGTGATTACTAGGCCTTCGCCATTGCGCTAACATCACCAGCGACTCCATTGCTAAACGCACCCAGTTCGTCGCCTACCTCATCTACTTTACCATTGATTTTGTCCGCTTGTCCACATGGTCAGTGCGAATGAAAGACGTGGTGTGTGATGGTGGTGGAGTTCAACAATGGTGAACGGTGGTGAAGGAGGTGGATGATGGACGAAGATAGAAAAAGAGAGGAGTGATGACTTCTAATGTGCACCAACATCAAATAGTGTATAAGTATTCCACACACATAATCTCGGTCATTGATATTAAAATAAATGACCAAGATACAAGGAGTATGACACTCACTACTTAGTAAGATGTATTGCATAATTCTCTTTAAAAATATAGTTAGGTAGATTTTAAAATTAACCAAATTTAATATGCGTGACTTGGAATTGTAGAGAATATTTCAAAAAAATTATTTAATTTTAGCATTTTAAATTTAAGATCATATAAATAAATCATAACATTATTTTATGATACTATGTATTTCTTTAGAATATTTAAAAAAAAATGGTTTCGTTTTAAGATCCCATAGATAAACTATGATCAATACTCACTAAAAAAAAACATAAACTATGATCAATTTATGATGCACTTAATCACAATAGTCTTCACGATCATTGACCTGTGAAGTGCACCTCAAGCACCAGCCAAAATCATATTTTAATATGGGTTTTATTTATGACATAACAGGTGAAATATGTGTATCATACACTTACTGTACTTTTGATTCTTTAATGGCCTTTAATATGAAGATTAATGGTAGAGTTGGATTTATTTCATTATAATGTAATATATTGATATTTTGATGAATAAATGGATTTTATCCTTATTCCATCTAACGATCACCCTTTTTTTTGGGTCAAAATTTACTACAATTTTGTTTGAAATTAAAGTATAACGTATTATTTTAATATTTGAAACATATAGTTTTAGATAAATATTTTTATACACAGTATATAGACATATGAATTAATATACAGTGATCGCAGTTCCATACCTATGTATTTTGATTAAAAAATATTAAACGCGATATTAGCTAAGAATTGATCCATATTATTAATACAGACAAATTGAAATGTCATTTCGATACTTATAACATTAAGCTTTTTTTTTTTCATCGTCTCATTCCCTTTTTTTGGGCTTTGAATATATTTTTGCCTTCGAACGTTATCGCTATCAAAGTATCAAGAGACTCTTCCAGCTACTGCGTTATCTAAAAACCATTTAAACATAGAAGTATTAACTTTAACGTTATTAAAAGATGACACTGACTAATTACTTGCTAGCTTAATAAATTGGGCTAACCAAGTCATAGATGGTATTGCAATCAAGTTAGTTGTGCATCTTGCACGTCGGCGGGGAATTTGGACGGTGGGTACTGTGGAGCTGTTGCGTCTAGTCTACTGGCAAAGATTAGCGCCTACCTAAGTGGCGAACCATGCGTTATGATTGAGGCAGATGAATATACTCCATATATAGGTCATCAATGCTGTGCTCTGGGATATATGATTCACGCGGGCAAAGACGGGATATTTGCTCAATGCTCATTATATTACGATGAGTACAATAAATACGTGTCAGAATTTTACTGATTTTCTAAAAGACAGTTAAAAGTGGATAGATGGAGTAGGTGATAAAATTAGTATAATAAAATATACTTAAATTTATCTAATTTTAAATTCATATCATCATTTTCTTAATGTGTATGTATAAGTGAAGATGAACACTTATTAGAAAGCGAAGATAGTATATTGAAAGTAATTTCTGTATAAGATCATACCATTTATCGAGGGATTAGTTATTTTGGTAAATGTTACCAAGGCATTAGTTTGTGTATAGAAATCTCATGTTCTCAAATAATGTCTCATTTCTTATCTCTCTAATTATTTATTGTCATATAGAAAGATAAGAATCAAAATAAATTTAAAGATTTATAAGTTATTAAATATATAATAAATATCTTTCATGCGTCAATAAATGATTGATAAGATAGGAAATGAAACACCATTTGAGGACAGAAGATTTTCATCCTTAGTTTGCTACTCACATGCATAATATTATACGAGTGATAAAACAAGCGTAATATATATGGTCATTAATTATCATTAATAATTTTTAATTATGACCATCCATGTATGGTTATATGATCCATATTTACTTTCCTCACTCTCATAATAAGCTACTTCTTTCATTAGAGTCATCTCTCTCTCTCTATATATATATATACTAATTTGAAGTTTAGAGGAGAGACAATTTATAAGGTGTTTGAAAACCCTAAAATTCAATTTTATGAAGGAATTGAATTCTTTTCCTTAATTTGAAAGCAATATAATTTAAGAAATTAAAATATGATGAGAATTGAAATCCATCAAAATCATGGAATTGAATTCGAATAAATGAAAATATTAAAATAACATTACTTGAATATAATATTTTATTCTTAATTTATTAATGAAAGACAAAATAGTAAAAATAATAAAATTAATTCATTTTTAGATTCGTTCCAAATTTAGAAATTGAATTCAATTATTTAATTCACAAACTTATTCCAAACAAAAGAATTGAATTCAATTCGCAGAAATTCAATTTCATCTCATTAAAGGTTTCCAAACACACCTTGACTCCACATATCAGAGCAGTACATTTATGCAGGTCTCTAATTGAATTGAATGAATGAAACCTGGTGTGTTTATACCCTGTATACTTAATGGAAGCAGTTGTGATGTTCGAGTTGCTCAAGTTGCTGATGTCTTAATTAGATCTGATGATCTATCCTATACTATGATGAAGTTTTTCTTGTCTCTTTTTTGGTTTGTTTGGCTACTTTTCCTATGGCCCCCATCATCTTCTTGTGGGCTTGACCATTTGAACTTTGGGAATCATCGGAAAAAAGAAAAAAGAGAAATGATAAAAAGTGGAGAAATTTATTTTATTTTTGAGATTAGATGAGAGAATAGCTATAATATGAGATTTGAGAGAAAATTACATCCACTATGACTTCTAAAATATAGCATAATGCGAGATTATAGAGCACAAAATACCATGGCTTATGATTTTTGCACTGTGCAGTACATGAAATGCTTCCCACTGCATGTCCACGTGTTAGCCGGAGCCATCACCTCACCGTCATACTACAAAGCACGCATCGCCTCACCTTCAGAATGCATAGCCACATGTCGAGAAGCCATTGGCCTTGGAAATCTCGCATGGTGCAAGATTTTTACCTGTCTTGTCTCTCCAGAACGCGAGAATCTTACGACGATTGGGGACAGATTGCTTACACTATTATTGCTTTTGCTCGCTTATAAAATGGTATGCTGAAGTATGTGAAACAGAAGAGTAAAGGAAGAGTAGTTGAGGCTCTATTGTGAGGTTATGCTACTGAATGTGATAAGGCTACATTACAGAGTGTAGTGAGACAGTGTTAAAAAAAAACATAGTGAAGAGAACAAAATGCCAATTGATAACACAATAATTTTCAGTGAGCATATATCGGTGAAAATTCATCAAAATATTATAATTTAATTTTTATTTTTTTGTCATAATATTTTTACGATTTGTATTGCTAAGAGAAAGATAATAAGTTTTATTTGATTTTTATTTTGAAATTTTTATTTCTTACATATTGAAATGTGCTGGAACTCCCTCCCTCCCTTATATTATAATTTTTTAATAAAATAAAAATATTTTAAAGGATTTTAGAATTATTTAAGGAATCATGTTGTTATTTTATTATTAAACTAGTGGCTTTCCTGGCACAACAAATCGCATTTTTATTTTTTTGGTATTAATATAATTAAATAGAATTATAAATGTACACTAATAAGTAGCTATACAACAATTATATGTATAGATAAGGCAAAAATTATTATTTGTTTCGAGAAGGAACTGTTGAAGCCCTGTCACTTATTCATGGAACCACCGATAAGTGCTCAGTTGAGGCTATTCATCTTCATTGTCAACTTCATGGTAGGATGAGCAGCTTCTTTAAAATTATCATACAACTCGATAGAAATTTGTTCTTGATGCTATTGGTATATTTGAAATATTTGTTGCATGTTGTCATGGTCGCTTATTGCAACTACTTGAAAATGTGTAAACCTACCAAAATATGAGACTGGACACCTATAAGTCATTTTCTCACTGTCATAGGTGTCTCAACATCTATGCATTGACAAAATCCACTTTCTAAGTCTGCAAATGACATAGGAGATAGAATAAAGAAATATATTGGATTCTCACATATAAATGTGACCCATACTCGAATCTTAACAATATTACTGATGAAATATACTATTATATTTGCATTGGTATCCATTTTTTCTTTTTCCCTTACAGACTAGTAGTATAAAAATTCCTGGTCAAATGAAGAGGAAGAAGAAGGGCTAGTTAGAAAAAAAAAAAATTTCCTTACTAGTAACCTATTTTTTGGATAAACAGGCGATAACTCTTTTTTTAATTAAATTATTAACACAAAATAAACTAAGCACAAGTGAGGGAATGAAACTTATACAATATATATATATATCAATAACGCTAAATAACTCATTTCTTACCTAGTTATCTTTTTTAAAAATAAATAGAAAACCTTTTTCTGAATCAATAATACAAGATCAATTGGTTAAGTAAGGAATAAAAGAGAAAGAAATTACTCAAACAAAAAAGAAAAGGTATACTCTAATATTCTCATGCTTAATACATGAAGAGAAGAGAGAGGAAGGATGCAAATACAAACTCATGATGACATGAAGTGAAACGAAAGGATAGCTCCTCTCATTTTTTTCCTCTCCTCACTACTCACTACTCTCTTTTTTTTAGCAACAAATATTAAATTATACAACACAACGTAGGTATTGATGAACTGAACATAAATTTATATAGACAGATTTTATAATATTTTTTCTTAAAATCTCGCACCATGTGAGTTTTTTTAAAATTAGAAAAATTGACCCTAAAAAGTGTGACTAAGATTGATAGTTCGGTTTGAATTTAGAATTAATGAAAAAATCTATATGTTATAAGCTTTTCTTTTTTAAGAAAAAAACAAACAATTGTGGGACTCCTGATAAACATGTAACAACAAGATGAAAAGATTTTTCCATTAATTATTTCTAAATTCAAACCAAACTATCAATTTTCATGAAAATTTACCATGAAATTGCAAATGGATTATTAACGAAGGTATGAAATTTTGTTGTATGTATTCATGTTTGTTACACAAGGGAATCCTTGGGTCCTGTGTCGGAAGGTTTACAAGGCAATCAGCAGTACAATCTCGATCCAGAGAAGGTTGGGCTTTCACATTTCTTTTAATGGACCACACGGGATGGACGGGACAGGCGCACGTGTGTCTTTTTTATAGGTTTAAGCTTTCACATTTCTTTTAATGGACCACAACGGGATGGACGGGACAGGCGCACGTGTGTCTTTTTTATAGGTTTAAGTCCACAATACTATTTTAAGATATTTACAAGATAACTGTAACTATATATAAAGTTTCTTAAAGAGACTTACCCAGACTTGTTCCTAATCCAATGCACACACACCAAAAAAAAAAAAAATTAAAATACACTTAGACTCATAAAATACTACATTTAATTTTCATAAAAATATTCCATTACTTGAGTATGGGATATTTTCTTGGGGGCGAGTAGGGAGTAATTATTTTATTTGTCTTTTATCCAATTAATTATTAGTTTTATTTAAAAATTTACGAGAACAATACGACCGATGAAACATTGGGGAACAGAACAGAACAGCCGCCAGCCGGCATATGCACTTGATTGTATGGCCAATATTTATTTACAGCTTCGGGCGCATTATCTAGGATTGCCATATCCATGGGATATGCGTATATATTATTTTTAAAAACAGCTCTTAGAGATTGTCGTGAGTTGCATACAAGCACCACAACGACATGCTTCGAGTTTCATTAAAAATAATATCGATAAGAGATATTGCTACTTTGCCAAACATTGTACCGTGTTTTCTAAGTGAAATTGGAAAATTAAAATTGGCAGCGTCACTCTCTTTTGCCTAGTATTATTGGATATGTTAAAATCGCATTATTAGCATTGTTCAAATAAAAAATGGGATTTGCATTACCTTAGTAGTATTTTATATATTCATTTGATTTCATGTAGCATTAGTTAGATTAATTTGTCTTGAAAAAATTTCACGTGATTTCAAGAAAATATTAAATAGATAAATGATTTTTATTTCAATGCACAAATAATATAAAAACAGTACGTTAATGAGTTAATAAAATTGTAAGACCGAAGATGTCAAATCATAGTATGTAATTATCCATTATAATAGTTATTCACTATGATTTTGTACTTTCTTAAAACTTTTATTTATTGATAGTGGAAAATTATTATTTATATAAAATATAAACTCTAAATAAATATGAAAAAATGGAAAAGAAACTAATATTGAGATTAAGACTGTGTTGTGTAGCAATTTTAGATGCTATTAGAATAAGAAAAGAATCTTACTTTATATTGCTTATCATTTAACTCACATCATCAGATTATTATCTCTTTTTATCTAAATATTTTTAATACACTTATTTAGGATCTGTTTGAATACTATAATTTTTAAATTTTTCTAACTTTATAAAAGTTAAAAGTTATATTTTTATTTTTTATTATATTTGACTAAACAGCTTATTACTTTTTTAAAAGTTATTCTTAGTGCTTTTTGAGAAGTTAAAATTTTTAATTTCTTAAGAAATACTTTCTAAAACACTAAAAATAAATACTTTTATTATCATATATTTAAATATAAAATAACTTATTTATAAATTACTTTTTAAAAATTAATTCTCAAAATTACTTCTATATATGACCCTAAACAAGCTATTTACGTAAACAGGCCTTAATATATTAATAAATGATATCAAACAAAACTTTTTTCTTATACCAAGTCATTAAATAATTTTTGTGTTTTATATACGGAACGTGATGGTCGATGTTTACGATCGACAAGCCGCAAAATGCTGAGAGACTGAATGTGGACGTGTTGATGTTCATGTGATCCAAATCCATTCTCAAAAGCTGAAAGCTCTTCATTCCGCTCTCTCTGCTCTAAGCCTGCTTATACTGCCATATATTGGAGTTGGAAAAGGACCTCAAGGGAGAGAGAGAGAGAGAGAGACAAAACAAAAAAAGCACTCCATTTAGGCACATGAAAAACGCTGCAACTTAACTCTATATATGAGAGAATAATACCTTATCCCTGTGATCACTTTTGTCTGTGAAATGTGGCCGGAGAACAAAAAAGACAAAACAATAGAAGCACTTAGAGTGGCTCTTGCACGTCCACTTAGTAGTGAGCGGGTGTGCCAACCAAAATAGCTGCGTGCATGTGCCCGATTAATCCCAAACGTTTTAAGTTACAAAGTTGTATAACAAGGCCTCTATTTGTTCTGACAGATAGTTTGTTAAGTATTTTGGAAAAAAATTAAATCTAAAATGAGCGTGTTTCTAAATTAACAAAATAAAAAGTATTTACTGCTGAATTGTAATATAATGTGTTGTGATTTCGATCCACTCGTTCGAATATATTATCCCACTTTTTACTTTGATTTAAAAATAGGGTTTTGCTAACCATTAGGTTTAGGACAATGATTAAAGTTACTAAAAAAAAGTTGAGTTTCAATGAGTTTCAAAACTTTGTTATAAATACAATACTGTGAAAATATAAAATCTCATTTTTTCAATATGAACATTTTCTCTTTTTATACTCTTTAATACTTCATCCCTTTCAAAATATATATTCACTTTCAGAAATTTCATATTTCAAAATATCTATCAATTTCATATTTAAATAAAGTATTAATTTTTTTCTTCCAATATTACTCCCAATTAATTTCACATTTTCAAATGATTCCATCTAATATTAGCTTTGAACATGTACTGTATTAATTAATATGTAAGATATATTAGTACATTAACTATATTTTACTCCATTACTAATATCATTTATTATCTTTCTTAATATATGTGTTTGGTCAAAATTAACAGATATTTTAAAAGAGATAGAGTAATAGCTAACACTTGGATAAACAAGTATATTACAAAGTAAATATATATAGCTAAAATTGTAGCAAAATACATTGACCTTTTAATATACCATTCAAAACTTGGATGCTATTTCACGAGCTGATAGTTAATTAGAAGATTGACAATGTGTTTGGTTTTCCATTTGCACCTCAAAATCAATTCTGCCAAATTTTTATGTTGTTTGGATTCTAAAGGTGCATGAACTACCAAGAGAAAGAAAGAAAGAATGAAGAAGTCCTTGTGAAATGTTGGAACTGAATTTAACGATGAAGGCAAAGAATGGGCAGTACAAAAATGTGATTGAGGAGGTTGAATGGAAGAATTAGAGTGAACACTCAAATTGGTCCTGACAATTTCTTTGACAGATAAATTGATCCCTAACAATTATAAACACCCAAATTAGTCCGTCACAATTATAAAAATAGGATACTATAAGTCCCTAAGGTTTGAACCTAAAGGGAGAAGAAAAAAGAGCTGTGAGAAGGTGGAGCTCATCTTGAGGAAATAAAGCTCGGCCAAGGAGGGGAGCTTGCTGAGAAGGATGAGCTCGGATGACAGGTGGTGAGCTCCGTCACATGCCTATCAGTCTCAGAGTCAAGCTCTACCTAGTCTTAGCCAAGCTCTTTCTTGTCCTGTTCGAGTTGTATTCCCTCAGACGAGCTTCACCTTCACCAAATCGAGCTCTTTGTCATCTCTGTCTCCTCAGAACATTAACAGGGTAAGGGACCTATAATGTCATATTTTAACAATTGTGAGGGACCAATTTGGGTGTTTACAATTGTTATGGATCAATTTGTCCATCAAAGAAATTGTCAATGATCAATTTGGGTGTTTACTCAAAGAATTAAATTGAGATGGATGCGAAGCTTGAGCTTGATTTTGAGGCAAGGTGAAGTTAGGATTGAATCTATCAAAGCAATCCCAACAGAATAGCCAAACCTGGGGCAAAGTTGGCATTGAATAAAGGAATTGGAGGTAGAATGACCAGCACCATGACCAACCCTCTGCCACGCCTAAAACCTCGACCCTAAGCTAAAAGAGATTGAAAATTATTGAGAAAATGGTGAGATATTTGAGCCATGTTAGATTGAATAAGGAACTACTAGGGATCGAGTTCAAGGTTATGACTCTTTTCAAGTCTTTCCTCCATGGAAAGAAGTAAAGATTCCATATCATCGATGGTGTAATGATCAAGATGGGAAAGAAAAAAGGCTATAATATGATTGTATTCATCAGGAAGTCCTTTAAAGATATCCTCAATGTGTTGAGAAGTGGTAAGACGTTCACCAACGGCGGAGAGTTGATCTACAATCTTCTTGATCTTAATAAGGTAATCAGTCATAGAGGAGGTTTTCTTGGTGCTTCGAAGCTGAATCTTTAGTTTATTTATCATTGCCCTTGTTTGAGAAGCAAAAATAATGTGAATTTTGGATCAGACTTGATGGGAGAATTTGCAACCTACCATGTGAACCTTCAATGAAGGAGTAAGAGTTGCCAATAACTAAGAAAGAAGAAGATTGTCTTGGCATTTCCATCATGTGAAGAGATAGAATCGGCCATGGATCAAAGAAAGCTCTAATACCATGTAAAGGCGCCTGAACTACCAAGAGAAAGAAAGAATGAATGAAGAAGAATGAGAAAGGCAAGGAACTAAATTACTTCTATTGATGTATTGTATTATGTTCAAAAACCAAGAGTACAAAGGAATATAAATACATGAATAACGAAATTGACAAGTGCCTCTAACGAAAAGTAACATAAGTAACTAATTGAGCTAGATACATTCTAACAGATTCTATGCATTAGAATCAATGATGTCCTCTAAAATTGATTTTGGGAGAAGTGCAAATTTTTTACTTTCTATCAAAATCAATTTTAGAGAAATTACCAAATATAAATTATTTTACTTTGAAATCAATTATGCCATAATCAATTCTATCTGAATAAATTCTACAAACGTAATAGAACCAAACATGCTATGATTCTAAAATTTTTGGTTATGAAAGAGAGAAATCAAAGAAAACAAACAAAATTACAAACACTGATACATGCACCACTCCCTGAATGAATATATATATCTCAGTGAAGCAGGAGAAATATGGCTTGTGCGTTCTCAAATTTGTTTTCTCATTGATTAAATTAGGGGTTGTGAAAAATTAGTTGAGCTTGGTTTTGTAATTATGTTGGACTACAAGTCTACAAGTTTGTCTGCTTTTGGTTTTGGGCACAACGTTTATGGTATAATTTGTTGAATACATGTTTTAATTAGTTTGATCTTTAGGGAAAAATGTAATTTTATCCTCTAAAAGTATAGATCATGTGTATTTTATTCCCCAAATTCTGAAAAACATACAACTTAAATCTTAAACCCTCTTTAATGTGAACTTTAGTCATTTCATTAATTTTTGTATCAATTGTTAGAAAAAATAAATGCATTTTTTCCTCATGAATTTTAGAAAATATACGCTTTAATTCTTAAACTAAATAAAAGTACAATCCAAATCTTAAAATTTATCAAATGTATATTATTTTTGTTAATAAATGACAAAAAAAATATAATAACTAAAGTGGATATTAAAAAATTATAGTTTCAAACTATGAAGTAAACTAAAAGTGAAGTATATAGTTAAGAGGGCAAAACATGTTTTTCCCCTGATTTTCTTGTTTATTTTCAAGTGTTGAATTGAGTTTTAGGCCCAGTTCAATTTGTCAGTATGGACTATGACCCAGCTTTACCCACATGACATCCAAACGAATCTAAATGAAAACAACTACCAGACCCCAAAAAAAATCTCTTCACTTGATGAGCCCAAAACAAAGAGGATTGACGCGTATTGTTTTTCATTTGTTCCTTGTTTGCATCGGGCTTTCTGAATGTGAATGGATTACAAGATTCACGGGAAAAAGAATAAACAAAGAATGGATGACATCATATCAAGGAAAAATTGCTAAAACTTTTACACCACCAGGCCTCATGCAAACATAAAGAAGGAATTCATAAAAATTCATTCTAAAGTACGAAACTATATGAATTTGAAATGATCTTCCAGTCCCATTTGATTCAAATTCCATTTCCTTTTTACGACCAAATTTTTTTTTCCCATTTCCTTTTCGTAAAATAACAATTTTTTTTAATGAAAGAGGAGAATATATTCAATTAGGAAGAGTCCATTACAAATACATCCCTAGTACAACTAGGATCAATGTTAGCCCAATCTGGTTTTGCTTTGTCCTTGGCTAAATGAACTATTTTATCAACTACTTTGTTGCACATTCTTAATTAGGACAGGCCGACCCTTAAGAAAATTAAACTTGGAAGCAAGCTTATAGGCCTGAGATAGAATTATACCAGTGTAACAGAAAAAAAAAAAACAGAAGAATTATACCAGTCTGAGAAAAATCAATCTCACTTCTATCAAAATACCCAAAACGTCTTAAAGAGTCACCTTCTAGAATGAGAAGCAAGTTTTAAGCCTTGAGCATAAAAAACCAGATTCACCCGTTCGAAATTCGACGAATATCAAAAGATGAATTTATCCTTTCACGTGGGAATCTGGCCAACAAAATTCGATTTTTATGTTTTTTTCCTTCCCTAGACGTAAATATATACGAAGGGCTTGGCGAAGCATCTTTGGTGGGATAGGGTCCACACAGACAAATAGCCAATGAAGACGAGGCAGCAAAACGTTACGGCGTCAAATACATTTTAGGTTTCTGTTACGCTGAAGAAGCCTCAGCAGTTGGAAAGCGAGGGCGGCCAAAACAGCCCGCAAGGACCGCAACGCCACATTGTTCTAGCTTGTCTTGTCACACAGCCAACATGTTATCACACAAACATAAAATGTTGCAACACCACATTATTCAAATTGAATCGGTTTATGATTTAAAAAAAAATTCTCCCAATCAAAGGAAACAAACATCAACTATTTGAATCAATTAAATGATGATAAATTGATAGTTATTTTTCATTCCATTTTATCATTGTTTTATAAAAAAATTCTTAGTCTTAGTAGTAAAATTGGATCAAATTTACAACAATATACTTAATTTTTAAGAAAATTTATCTGTGAATTTAATTTTCATGTATTAGTGTAAAAAAAGGTATGATATCATTCATTTTCTTTAAAATCACAATTCATTTAAATAGTTAATATATAAATGCAAAAAAAATCCAACTTATCAAATAATGAAGTAGCAACTCAGGAGGTACAATATTATTTTTATACTAATAATATACTATTTAAATTCAAAATTCAAAGTTTGAAAGCCTGGTTAAAATATATTTTAGTCACCAGTTGTTTGACATATACGATGTATGGTATGATAATAAAAAATAATTTATTGACCATTATCGAAAATAAATAATAATTTATTTCAATATATCTTATAAAAATTGAGTATATAAATTTATTTTTAAAATAAGTTAATAGCTAAATAATTAATAAATGAATAAAATATGAATGCATCATTTTATTTTATATATTATTTTAAATATTATATTTATAAAGTTAAAAAATCTCAGATAATCTTTAACTAATAATAAAGAGCATATTTTATGAACATTTTATATATTTCAAAAGTTGAAATATTGAATAATGAAAGAGAATAAATAGATAATTTTACTATATCATGAACTATTTATATGGATGACAATAGGTATCCTTGAGAAATGAGACATGTCCCCGTTATCCTTCATCCTTGTTTAGAATTTAGCCTCTCATCCCTCATCATGGGTCCTTATTCCCCATGGAGATTTGAATCTCTATAGGTATTTAGGGTTTGTTAAAATAATTCCAAAAAGAAAATAATTTTAAAATTACTTTGAAGTTTGAAACATAAATATCCCTAATAGTAAATACTATAATAATGCAACATAATTCAAATTAAAAATAGAAATATATATATGTATAATGCAAATTCAATAAAGATAATTAAAAAAATGAGGATATGCTAAGGTTTATATATATATATATAAAGAAAACCTTAGCACATCCTCATTTTTTAATTATCTTTATTGAATTTGCATTTTACACACACCACACACACACACACAAATGGATATTTATATAAATGAGGAATTGATGGGTTTCATAAGGCGAAGACCTCATTCTATCCCTACCCTATTTAACAAAGAAGAACTTTACCCCTCCTCATGAAGACTTAACATGCCCTCATTCTTGTCCACATTATGAGTAATTTTTGCAAGTATCCACTTAAGCAAGTTTTTTTTGTCATCCCTAACCATTTACATTTTTTTGATAAATTAAAATATTTAACTTATAAAAATATAAAAACATAATTTAATATTAATAAAAGATACCGAGTAAATTTAATTTATGTAATTTCAATTATACCTCATTTCCATGTACATCCTTTTAGTAAATTAAAATATCAATTCTAAAATATATGTTATAATTTTTGTGCTATAATTAGTAAAAAAAATCATAGATAATCCTAATTTACTTCATCTCACTTATTGGAGTAGCATCAATTACATATTTATTTTCAATAAAAAATAATGTAATTATTTAATTTTTTTTAAAATTAATAAATAATTAGTATCAATATTTTTTTAAAATTTTTTCAAATATTGCAAATGACTTATTTCAATTGATGGCACTCACCTGTATGGCAAATCCAGAGTGGAACACTGTTGATGGCAATTGCCCAATATGGTAACTCAAACATTTTGCTAGTTGCATTTGCCGTGGTGGAGGGGAGACAAACGAAGCTTGATCTTTTTTCTATTGAAATCTCAAGCGCATGTGACACCACAAGAGGTATTCTTGTAATATTTGATAGGTATAATGCTATAAAAGTGTAATACCCAGTGTACATGTGTCAGTACATAAGTTTCGTACGGTTAAGGTTCCTCAGACCCGTGTAGGGGAAGGCCCCAGATACATGAAAGGCCAAGGGATGGAGTTTTGGGTGTTGTTATTGCAAAATTTTGCAGAGGCTAGCTCGTATAGTGAAGGTGGGCCTAAGGGCTTACTAGGCAAGTGGACTCGATGTCAACAGTGCAAAACAACAGTTTGATAAGTGAGATCCTTACCCCTATAAAACACCAAGCTTGAGTTTCTCATCCAGAAACCAAGCCCTACCACCCCCAATACACATTTCCTCCCTCCCCCTCTCAATCTATTCTTTCTTCTTCCAAGATCAAGGTAAAAGATTGTATGGGTTTTTATTATCTCCTTCTTCCTTATTCCATGTTCTAGGATTTGAGTTGTTAATGTTCTCCCTTGTTGTCAAGTTGGGGTGCTTCCCCATGTTGTTAAAATATATCTAGGGCTATCTAGAGATACCCATAGAATATTCATGAGTTTATTTGTTTCCATGGTAGACTTTGGTGTCATTCCGCTCCATGGAGCTTAGTTGGTGTCGACGTTGTTCCTTCCTCCCCTCCAGGTGAGTGGGTTCAATCGTGTGACCTTTATTTAGTTATTAGAGTTATTTTCCTTGCATTATAGCATTGTTGTATGATTTTAAAGATGATTTTAAAGAGATTATAAATTATTATTGGTTTTGTCGATTTTATGAGATCATGATTTTCAAAGAGCATGAGTTATATGTTTTAAGAGAATCATGAGACCATTTGTTACTAAAATGATTTTAAATAAAGAGCTAGATTATGAATGTGATCTTATTTAGAGATTTATGAATTTCCATGATGAATTCAAGAGTAGAATATATATGTATGATAGAGTTTAAACTAGAGAAGAGCTTAGTACAGAGTTGTAGAGAAAATATATATATAGAGCAAGGTATGAGTTAGCTTTTGAATAAAAATGTTATATGATTTCCAAGTTTTATGATTGCGAACCCATGTTGAGCTATGATTTTAGATTTATCAAGTATATGAAAAGTTATGTTAGCTTAAGATTTGAAATTAGAATTTCAGCTTTATGGTACCAAGAGGTACAACTTCAGTATGATTTATAGCAATTGCCAAATACATATTCTGGGCTTGAAATCAGAATTCCTACAAGCGGATGATTTCTTGGGCACGATTTTCATAGCCACAATTATGCTAAAGTCATGTTATTTGAGTTATATGAATCCAAAACTCTCAGAGTACTAAAAATTTAGAGCTCGCATTCTTAGGGACAAAGCACCCACCATTTAGTTATGTAATTTCAGTATTGTTATTTTTATTTATTTCCGTTGAATTATGTATGATGAGAAATATAGTAAATAGCCATGGAGGCAATCCTATGAACAACCAAGGTTCGCCAAGAACTCTAAGATTACCAGAAGCTCATGTTCGAGGACTAAGTATTACTTTTCATTGATATAAAAAGTTATTATATTTACGTATATATGTACATATGAAGAATGCTTTGGAGTTTGTTTATTATTATTATTATTATTATTATTATTATTATCATGTTTTTATTATTGTTGTTGTTATGATTTCATACTTCTGTTATTGTTGTCCTATGAATGAGGTACATGTAAGAATTCACTCAATGAGTTTAAAAAAAAAACTCATCCATCTCCTTTGTCCCTTTATAGATATAGTAGCTGTTACGGGTTTTTCAATTGCCCTCTCCAAGGTAAAGATGCCAGTTATAAGTTTCACTTCAGAGTGAAGTGTCTTTTTGTGTTCTTAGAGTGCTTTAGTGTTAATGCGAGGGTCTTGGACCGTAGATTTAATTACATGCTTTGTGTCATGATTTTTATTTACATGAATATAGTTATTTTGTCCAGAGGATTTATATATTTTGTATTAGAGACAGATTTAGAGAATGGTTATAAACTTGTTATCAATGATGCTTTTGATTTCCAAGAGAAAGATTTATATTAGAAATGAAATGATGTTTTATTTAAATGGATTTTATTATTAAAATATGCATATAGAGAGACTCAGAGGTCATGAGGTTTACGTGGGATGAGACTCCTCATGTGCCGATCACGTTCCAAGTTGGGTCGTGACAAAAAGCAGCTTTAGATGTAGAGGGGAGTGTTTGGCATCCTCCGTCAGCGTATCACGTATATTGCGCTAGCCACATTATGTCAAACTTCACTATGAGATTCAAGAGTAAAGATGCCAAGAGGTTGCTAATGAACACAGCATATGCAAAGACTGAGCACAATTTTTTGTATTGGTTTGGCGTATTGGCAGGTGGATCCCGCAATATGCACGTAGGCTAGCAACATTCCTCCTGAGAAATGGGCCCAATATGCTGATGAGGGCCGTCGATTCGGGCATGTGACTACCATTTGTCAGAGTGTATGAATGCTATGATGAAAGGCACCCGCAACCTTCCTATTACAGCAATAGTGAAGTCTACTTATTATCGTCTTATTCAGGTATTCGTTATAAAGGGGACAAAGGCAAAGTCCCAACTCGAAAGTGGGAAAATATTTCAGAAACTTTCTTGAATGCAATTGAGAGCAGGCGACACTCGGCAGTGTAAGTGCTACTCCAATGAACTAAGAGAGTCAGCGTACTTGGTATTTGAGCAAGATGACACCGATAGTCATGGTCAGCGGAATTCGGGTGGATTTAACTCAGCGAATGTGTCACAGTGGGGATTTTCAAAAATTACACTATCCATGCCGTCATGCGCTCGCCGCATGTGTCTATGCTTGTAGAGATTGGACATATTTTGTTCATGAAGTCTATACTATGGAGTCGGTATTCAACATTTACAAGACGGAGTTACTGTGCTATTGTTAATGAAGATATGTGGCCTCCGCACACAGGGCCTTCTTTAAGGCCAAATCCTGTGTTGAAGCGAGTTCTTGAGAGTCATCCAGTTTCGATGAGGATTCATAGTGAAATGGACGAGGTTGACCTGGCTGGCCAAACTGTGGACTGTGGGGAACAGGCCACATGTAACGCCGGGACGAGGTAGGAGTGATCGCCCAAAAAGGCACGAACAAAGAGCGGCTCCTGACTCCAAGCGAAGAGGTGTATGAATGAACCGATTACACACCCGAATGAGAAGGATCGTCTCTATAGGTATGAGACTATACAGTTAAGGAAGATTTAAATGAATTGATTAATACTATCTATGCCATAAAGATGCATATTTCTTTTCGATAGCCCATCACAAAAGAACTCCAGGTCAGCGTGCTTGACTTGGGCTAATTTTGGGATGGGTGACCTCTTGGGAAGTTTTTCAGGAAGCATGTGAATGAGGACAAAACACGCTGAAAAGATCGTGTTGGTTTGTGGGGACGTCGACAATCCATGAAGCAACAGAGGATGTTACAAATGGTATCAGAGCCTGTACCTCTCCTAGTATGGTGTGGTTCGGGACGAACCAAGCGAAACCTGGTGGACATGTAACACCCGAGGACGGCGGGGAGTGATTGCCGGTGCGAGAAGGCACAAACAAGGAGCGCTCCTGCCTCCAAGGAGGGGTACATAAATGAACCGATTACACACTCGAATGAGATAGATCCTGAGTTTGTATAGGTATGGGACTATACAGTTAAGGAGGGCTTATATGAATTAATTGGTACTACCTATATCACAAAGATGCATATTTCTTTTAGGTAGCCCATCATGAAAGAACTCCACAGTTAAGTGTGCTTGACTTGGGGTAATTTTGGGATAGGTGATATCTAGGAAGTTTTTCCAGGAAGCATGTGAGTGAGGACAAACACGCTAAAAAGACTAATGTCGGTTTATGGGGACAGTTGGCAATCCATGAAGCAATAGGGAATATTACACCACACTTGACGGACATGCCCACATGCTCCATCCTCTACCGCATAACTAAATCTATTGCATATTATGTGTTATATTTTATTTTTTGTTGTTAGATTGTTGTTATGAGCATTGCAATGTATTCGTGTGACTTTTAAAATTATTAGTATGCATGAATTTATATTTTGTGCAATGATAGTTGATTTTTTTTTCTTTTTATATTTTCTAACTTAAGTTTTAAATGTTCCAATAATATATTATAATTGTGTATAGTCATTAAAAAAACCAAAAAGAATTGAGGCCTAACAAAATTTTGCAGCACAGAGTATAAATAATGGACTCTTACCCAAAAAAAGTTGTGTTTTTGGGTCCAATACAAAGAGTTTTTTTTGGGTCCAAGAAAAATGATCTATTTTAACTTTGTTGTGATCTCTTTGTTATATAAATGCCACCACCTATTTAATCTAATTAAATTAAAAATAATGAAAGTGCATAATTATAATTATCAGTTAACCAAAGCACATAATATAACATGAAGTGAAAAGTCATAATCACTAGGCAACTAAAGTACATAAGATAAAGTCCATAATCGTCCTAATTACATAACAACAAGCTAATCACAATCATTGATAAGTGCATGGGGCTATAAAATGACTCCTTGTGTGACAACTCCTACGTATAATCTATCGTGTAGTTCTAGGCCTGCGCATGCTCCTACCAACTACTCGCTCCATGAAGGTCGATGTACATCATCTACCAATGACATGCCCATGATCGTGCTCATGAGTGAGGCGTCTCATTTGCATCAAGAAAAGTTATCACCTCAGAATATCATGCTGGTAGGACTAAATGGCTGTTGTTTTGTCACTCTAGGACAAACCTATAACGAATGCAATTCCCTAGTCAATGGATCTAGAGATGCTGAAGGGGCCATGAATTTTTAGTGGGGTCAAATGGGGGCTTGTTATGTCCTGGTTTGGGCCTCCATGTCCTGGTGCCTCCGATGAAAGTCTGGCTGGTGGTCGGTCATGAGCTGTGACTAAAATCCTAATGGCTGGCACATCTAAGGCATACCAAAAACCCTACTAGGCTCTGAAACTCTGAGGTTAGTTGACTCTGGTTGGCTCTGGCTTGGTGTCAGGCTCTGCGTAGTTAGCATGATGACGTTCATAATCATCAATCTCCTCATCAAGGTCATGTGGGTTCTCATCATACTATTGATGGGTAGTAAGCGTCCTGGCATGCACTTAACACGCTTTCAGCGTCATCTGGGACATCTGGTGGCTCAGGATGTCACCTGTTTGCTGCCAGCTCCCTAAGTTTGGGGTCTTCAGGGGCTCCTCGACCTGACAAAAACCTTGTCGCCACAAACACGTACCACTCGGAGTACTCACCGATGGTCGATCATCATGGACAAGTGGGTAATGAACCTGCTCCGATGTGCATCCCATGCACCATGCCATGGCGCATGATATTGAGGCCACCATGCGTCTAGATTCCCTCGCCCATCCTCCACGTGCAACCGATTAATGTTTAGCGAGGCACTAGGTATGTGTTGTCCTCCAACTGACGAACAACTCAATCAGCCTGGTGCCACTCAATCATAGCAAAATTTATGAGCATTGTAATTGATGCCCAACGCAGCCTCCTCATAAATAAATAGAAGGATCACGTCCCTAACATCATCACGGTATACGAGTCCACCTAAACTACAATAATGGAGAATAATATATTAGAATTTGAAATATAAAAAACACTAAACGAACACCTCAAGAGCATGGTGGAATGCAACTTACCCTATTAATACCAATTGCATCAATCTAGTCCCTATACCTTAATAGCCCTGTATCTATGTTAGTTGTGTAAGTAAAACCCCTCCACCTGAAAAGCAAAATATGTAACAATTGTGTACATGCAAAAAAACTAAAAAAAAATATAATCAAATAAATGTATCTCATGCTAGTGGAAAGCAAAACGGACAATCATGTTTGGTATATAACTCGGGCATTTTGTACCATGCCCAGGACTGTAATAGTGCCAAGCACCTTCCAATCTCGGTGACATTGTATTTAACACCGCGACATAGAGAGCGGTAAAGTGCTCCAAGTACTATAGGCCCCCAGCTATATTGCCCTGTCTCTATAAAGTTCTCCAAGATGGGGAGCCATTTCAATTAAACCTTAACCTTGATTTATCCGGAACAGGAACCCATCAAGTAGAACCATAATACACTAACCCGATGTGCTAATCTTTTCGCAATGTGATAAACTTCATTCAAGTGGTAGATAGTTTTAATTTCCATTCTTTGCTTCACTAACTTCACCCTCACCAGAAGACTACAATAGGAGCAAAATTTTCAAAGAGATGAAGAATTTTGAGAATGAATGAGTTTCAGCTTCACCTGATTATATCTAAATAGGAAAAATGGAGCAAGAAATCAGTTTGACCCGATTATGTACTGTCATTGACACAGCCCTGCAATCGACTTGGAATCAATTTTGAGAACCCATTAGAATCAATTTAAATCGATTACTCTACGCGCTTGACATTGTGATTGACAAATCAAGTTAACTTGATTATTGATGAAACAATATATTGGCAGTGCATAAATC
Source organism: Dalbergia oliveri (assembly GCA_030441495.1). Classification (NCBI taxonomy): domain Eukaryota; kingdom Viridiplantae; phylum Streptophyta; class Magnoliopsida; order Fabales; family Fabaceae; genus Dalbergia; species Dalbergia oliveri. Next base: position 1,963,923 of record JAMLFY010000008.1, read on the forward strand.
GGCTTAATTCAATTTGTGAAATTTCAAATTTTGAATTTTATTACATAAATCGGTTTAAATCGATTTTAATATAATACAAAACAGGACATATGTCTTTTCATTTGGGACAGATATGTAAATCTCCTTTTTTTTTTTTTTTTTTAAGATGTGTGAAAAACTCACATAGCCTGTGAATACAAAATCAAAACATTTCAAGGTGAAAAAGTTTATCACGTAAGGACTGAATCTATTTTGCCGAGTGAGTAGGTGTGTCACTATGGTTGCAGTATATAGTGGCTAGAATTTCCTTAGAATTTCCTGCGATTCAGAGGGGAAGGAAAGAAAATCTTGGTCTTGACACGAGGGGAGACGTTCCACGTGGCCCTATATATACGGACATAGAGCAGCTGTAACAAACGCCGTCACTCACTCACTCACCTGTGTTTGTGGTTGTGGCCTCGCTCACTGTCTCTGTCTCTGTCTCAGCTCCCAAATGATCGCTTCCCTGCGGTAATCACATCACCGTCCGATTCGTAAACACGAACGAGATCTCAATCTCAGACGCCCCTAGCTCCACCTCTCCATTTCTCTTTCTTATCTTTGTCCTTCGTACGAGGCTTGGGTTTTTTTGGTTTTTATAGGTTAGGGTTTGTGTGATGGCTTCGGAGACGAAGATCGTGAATCTGGCGGAGGAGGCCAAGCTAGCCAGGGAAGGCGTCAAGGCTCCCAGCTATGCTTTTACCAGCATCTGCAAGTCCCTCGTTGCTGGTGGCGTCGCTGGAGGAGTGTATGTCTCTTCTTCCCTTTCTCGATTATGTAATTTATTTTTTTTCATTTTGTGTTTGTTTCAAAACGATAAAATTGATTAATAGTTGGGATTTGGAAGTTTTTTTCATTTGATTTTAGTGTTCCATTGGTTTCCTGATAGACAGGGTTGACCATTCTTTCCGGTAATTTCGATGCTGGGTGGGGGGTAGGACCATGCTGCATGAAAAATTAAACTTTGATGTTTCATTATCTGGGAATAATTAACGTTTATTTCACCAAAAAATGATTTTTTTTAATTAATTTGATGGAATGCTTATATGTGATCTACAAAACACAAACGCTGTTGGTCGCTTATACTTGGGTTGGATCACGTGTAGCAGTAGAACTACTCTGGTTTTGGGGCTTTTGAAGAAGCATCATTGTCTAATTATAGAATATAACTGTGTTTCCTGCGATAAATTATTCAACTTCACGCATGACATGGATTTGTATTGCAAAATCTCCAGTTCCAGTGGTAGGGTTGAATCAAGTTAGTAACTTCCTATGTACCTTTGAAGCTCGTGAATTTGTTTTAATAATTTATGTATGCATGATGTATAATTATGACAAGGTAGTCCAATTTTTTCTGGAAACATTTTCTTGCTAATAGTTCCAAGTTCGATTTTGCATTATGATGTGTTTTTTAAAATGACTTGGACATTTTTGTGTCCATGCAGATCACGAACAGCAGTTGCTCCACTGGAACGGCTGAAGATTTTGCTACAGGTTAGTTTATTTAGTTGCTTAGATCGACATGGGAGGCTTTGCTATCATTTCTTACATGTATGTGCTGGGATTAAAAATGTGCATCTGGTAAGCTACTTTTTGTTCTGTGACAGGTCCAGAATCCCCACAGCATAAAATACAATGGAACAGTTCAAGGCCTAAAATATATATGGAGAACCGAAGGTTTTCGTGGACTGTTCAAAGGGAATGGTACTAATTGTGCTCGAATTGTCCCCAATTCTGCAGTGAAGTTCTTCAGCTATGAGCAAGCTTCCAAGTAAGTTTTCCTTTAGATATACAATGATGCACTGATTGCTTTACTGTTTAGCATTTTCTTTAGTTGTCTTTTGATTCTTGTGCACTGTTAAGTCGATCAACTTATAATGATGGCAAAGTGGATTCTGCAATCCTCTTTGAACATTTTTATTTTGGGGAACAGTTTTGTTTTAGAAGGGCCACTCAAGAAGTTTCAATTTTAACTTAAATTCATTCAACACGTTTAAACTCTCCCTGCTCATTTTTACTGACTATTCCTTTTTTTACTTTTCCGGCAGGGTTATACTGCAACTGTATCGGCAGCAAACTGGAAATGGTATGTCTGTGTTTATTTATTTATTTTTTTCTGGATTTTGGTTGGCAGTTGCTGCCTTTTTTATATTGAATTTTTGACAAATGTATCTGTGAAAATTAGCAATCACAAGGAATAAAAAGAAACAGTTTTGTTGATAAGAAAAATGCGCTAGTAACCCTCTGGTTGTCTAACTACTTTTTGTTGTATTTTCTGCAGAGGATGCTCAGCTGACTCCTGTCTTACGTCTTGGAGCTGGAGCATGTGCTGGAATAATAGCCATGTCTGCAACTTATCCAATGGACATGGTTCGAGGCAGGATAACAGTACAGGTACTTTTTTGCTTTCATTTTTCTGTATACGAAGTGTTTGCTTTGCTTGTTACGGGTCAGAACCATAGGTTCATAGCTGCTTGAGCATAAAATTAATAGTGTTTTGTATATTGACAAAATTACGTGGAGAGAAGATATAATATTAATTTTTTCCATGTTCTTTGTGCAGTTGTGCTCTTAATATCTAATACTAAGTTTGCTTTTCCTTGTATTTGCAGACAGAGAAGTCCCCTTACCAGTACAGAGGAATGTTCCATGCTCTGTCAACCGTGCTTAGGGAAGAAGGCCCACGCGCTTTATATAAGGGCTGGCTTCCTTCAGTCATTGGAGTTGTGAGTAATGTTTTCAAAATTTTCTTTTCTCTTTATGAAGTTGACGATTATTGTCATGATTGTAAAGATAAGAGTTTGTTGCAAATCCTAATATTATTCTTTTACTATTGGCTTCATGGGCAATTCATATTCTGTTTGATAATTACTATATAGAATCTGTAGGCTGCTGTTGGGGTTGGGGGAAAACCTATGAAGCACAAAGAGTTGAAATTTTGTTGTCTCTTCAGTGTCCATCCTTTTACGGGATAAGGATGCGTGACTGTGACTAGGGTCTTAGTGACCCATACTCAGTTATCCTCCATAGATAGATAGCATCTATTATGTTAGATGTCCTAAACGTAGTTACAGCAACATGGAGCTGTAGGGTTGATCATAAGGTCACACCTAAAACTGGCACCCTCAATCTTATTGAGGGATAGAAATGTTCTCTTCAACTGTAGTTGGTTGATAAGGTTTTTGTATGGTTATGGTGAGTTCTATGTAGAAGATAGATTGGTGAAGAAAATGGGGTAGGGGTGAAATAAGTCATGTCTCACCTACTATTGGTAGGGTCAAGTTTTTATAGATATGAAAAGTTACTCTTCTGCAATATTCTCTGCATGCTTCAGAATTATAATTGACTTACTAAAGTTCCCCTGTAATTTTTTATGGGGTTTTTTTAGGTGTTGTCATTGGACTTGATATTCTCTAACTCTCATTTTTTATTCCCAGATTCCTTATGTAGGTCTCAACTTTGCTGTGTACGAGTCTTTGAAGGATTGGTTAGTTAAATCCAATCCATTTGGTCTAGTGCAAGATTCTGAGTTGAGTGTGACAACTCGCCTGGCATGCGGTGCTGCAGCTGGAACAGTTGGACAAACTGTTGCATACCCTCTTGATGTCATTCGTCGAAGAATGCAGATGGTGGGTTGGAACCATGCTGCTTCTGTTGTAGCTGGTGATGGAAGACGCAAGGCCCCACTTGAATACAGTGGCATGATTGATGCGTTTAGGAAAACTGTTCGCTATGAGGGATTTGGTGCATTATACAAGGGTCTGGTACCCAACTCTGTGAAGGTCAGTCTATATGTTAATACTCATGAATCTTCCATTATGGTAAAATGTGACAAACTATATCTACATGTTCTGTCAGGAAAAGAAGGAAGAAAACATTTCTGGAAAATACTACTAGTTCTACAAATAACTGAAGAAAATTTATGCTCACTTAGCCTCTTAATGTCACATGATGTTTCCTGTGTGATTCTCCCATCATCTGATGGTTTCACCTCTCTCTGACTAAAGCTGTAAACTTAACAAGCTTCTACCCAATTAGCGCTAACTCTACTTTTCAAATAAGACTCAACTGTGTGGTCTGATTTGAAATTGATATGTTGATCTTAAACTATTCACTGCTCAAGCCTAGTTCCAGATCATCTTAATGAAATGCAAAATCAACTGCAACGCACATAATTGTGCACTGACAAACACCAGCTATTTTAGGCTTTGATTTTTATAACCTTGTCCGGTGCTGTCTCAATTGAAGAGTCATAAGGTTGTTTAAAACTAATTCAAAACACCCTACTTTTGGGTTGCAGTCCAGAACCATACAAATCAATGCATGCTGCATATAGCAGCCTCTGATGTAATATAGTAATAAACTGAAGTTGTTCTTATGATAGTTCCATTTGTTTAGTGCCTCCACTGGATGGTAAATGTTCCGTAGTTGTCTCAATTTTCATTTACTGTAGCCATTGTGACTTGAAAATAAATTCGTTTGCTTCCAAAACATATTGACCTAAAATCTTCCTTTAACTAAAACATTGTTTTAACTCTTGATATCTTGCAGGTGGTCCCTTCCATAGCAATTGCGTTTGTAACATATGAGGTCGTGAAGGACATTTTAGGAGTGGAGATCAGAATATCAGACTAATGACTGGCATCCATGTGATATCAGTTTGCCTGTTGTGGTTTTTTTTTTTTTGTAGGCAAGGGAATGCAGAGATGGTAAACTCGGGCTATTTTCTGTTTTTCATCTCTCAAAGAATGTGTTAGGAAGCACTTGATCTAGTGTCCATAAATTAATTCCCTTGTTTCCTATTTGTATTTCCTTGTGAACATGATGTAGAGTCTAGATTCTTATTCATATTCTCTGGCAATAAGTGTTGTGGAAAAACAATGCAAGGACACATCTGCTTGGCTTTCTGCACGAGTGAAGAAAGCATTTTTATTGGTGGAATTTCAGTGACTGATTACTGGGTGCTCCTCCCTGCCCCCATCTCGTAAGTGTATTTGTTACGACATTTGCATTCTGGCGTGCAACTTTTTAATCTGCTAGACTTATACAATCAATAGTCTTGCCATTTTACCCTGTGCTGTCTTACCATGAGGTTGTAGGTCTTGCCATGAGAAAATTGGACGTAATAGCTTTGGCATTATTTGGAAGCGGTTGTTTTTAGTACATTTCTTTTCAGCAATCATAGTGATGCTTAATCCGTCCTTCACTAAATAGACAAACGGTACTGACTCTTTATCTGATTGGGTGGAAAATTGATTTTAATTGTAATATGGCTGATCGTCTTACTCCTTTATCGCATTATTATTTTAGGGTGATTCAGCTTTAGTATTGGTCAGAGAGTTTAGTTACTTTTATTTTTTGGTACAATGACGGCGATTTGAAAGAACGATCTTATGCAAACTGTTCAAGTCCTTTATCACCGGTCCTCTCTTAGTAGCTTTGTAGTTACTGTTGCTGATAACTATATAATTTTGAGAAAATATTTAAATTTAAGATAAATTATACTCACTATTGAGGTTTGCTGAAATATCACAGATATTCTCTATATTTGTCTACTTGATTTATCTCTTATTTAAATGAAAACAAATGGAGTTAATTACTTTTAACGGAAAAGGATCTCGTTGGGAGAAAGTGGGAGTCGTTGAGAGGAAATAGAGCTTGGCAGAAGAAGGAGGAGCTCTTTGAGAGAAATGAAGCTAGCTAGAGGAGGAGGAGCTTTGAGAAGTGAAGCTAGATGGATGAATATATCTCGAGCTTTATTTCTCTATTGCTACTTCTCATCTTGATCAAGATCTATTTCCTTCTTAGATGACTTTCTTCCCAACTGAGATTATTTTCTGTTAACAGTGATTGACTCCATTTGTTTTCATGTAGATGAGGGGAAGCAAATGTTAAGGCAGATAAATAGAGGGGTGTCTATGACGTTTCAGCAATAAAGGAAGGTGAGTGTAATTTATCTTAAAGTTAAATTCTTTACACTTCAAGTTGCAACAAACCAAACTACTCTCAAATTTTGATATACTAATAATTGCATGACAAATGGCAATTGAATAGTGAAAACTAATGTAAGTTGACCCTATCATAGGTTAGGTACAATAGTTCGCCTTCATGCTTTCATGGTCGACAGCTTCTAAATTGGTATAGCTATTCCTTTATGTACACGATGAGAACTTGCCAAAATTTTGCGATTGAGGCAAAACTGAGTTTGCTTCACTATTTTATCTATAATGTGTCTATTTATGTAATCCTTTGCAGCAGAAAAATCTTCCTTCACATTTTTCTTCCATGCCTGAACAAAACATGAGAACAGTGCTTAAATCTTTGATGTGAATCACTCGATGCTAGAATTATATTTGTTTTATAGTAAAAGTGAGTTTAAGGCTATGTTCCTATTTGGGTTATAGAATGACAGAATAGTAGGATTGAACGCTACATTATTTTCTTCCACTAGTTTATTTATATTCGCAAAAATGAGCAAACGGAATTCATATGCCGAATTTCATTCCATCTTTAATCTCAGAGAAATTAGCTTAAAAGACAAGCATTCCCTACCATGTTTTACTTCAATAATTTATACTTTTAAAATTAAAATATGAAGCTAAATAAAATATTGCATGAAATTTAATTTTTTTAAAGATATTATGGTCATTTCCTTTCAACTTGGCCATTTAAGAAAAATGATTTAAGAATAAAATTAAATAATTTTTAAAATGTTAAATACATTAATTCTGAAAATTAAAATTACAAAAATTGTGTTTTCATGAGTTAAAATTCATTGTAATTTAAAGTTTTTGTATAATTGTTTCAAAAATCAATATCAATGAATAAATTTTCACTACAAAATATATTATTATTTATGATAGTTATAAATTAAAATGAATTTTAATTATAAAATATAGCAAAATCATATAATTATTGCAAGTTAGTGCAAGCATTGAATGCAAATAGAGTAAATTTTATATATATATATATGTGTGTGTGTGTGTGTATAGAAGTTTTTATTTAGTTGTTTCAAAAATAAATATTAATGAATAATCATATAGTTGTAAATTATTAGAAATTTGAATAAATTTTTGCTACAAATTATATTATTATTTATGATAGTTATAAATTAAAATAAATTTTAATTATAAAATATAGTAAATCACATAATTCTTGCATGTTAATGTGAGCACTGAATACTAATGGAATGGATTTTACCGTATATATAGATAGATAGATATAGATATAGATACTTTAACTTTTAAAACTAATATATGAAACTAAATAAAATATTGCATGAATTTTTTTTTAAGATGTTATGGTCACTTCCTTTAAACTTGACCATTTAAGAAAAATAATTTAAGAATAAAATCAAATTAATTTTTAAAATATTAAATAGATTAATTCTCAAAATTAAAATACAAAATTTGTGTTTGCATGAGTTAAAATTCAATGTAATTATTATAGTTTTTATTTTTTTTTAAGATGTTATGGTCACTTCCTTTAAACTTGGCCATTTAAGAAAAATGATTTAAGAATAAAATTAAATTAATTTTTAAAATTTTAAATAGATTAATTCTCAGAATTAAATTTTAAAAAATTGTGTTTCCATGAGTTAAAATTCAATGTGATTATTAAAGTTTTTATTTAATTGTTTCAAAAATAAATATGAATAAATAATCATATAGTTGTAAATTATTAGAAATTAGAATAAATTTTCACTACAAATTATATTATTATTTATGATAGTTATAAATTAGAATAAATTATAAATATAGTAATTCATATAATTATTGCATGTTAGTGTGAGCATTGAATGCAAATGGAGTGAATTTTACTATATATATAGATATCCTATTTGTCTCGAACAAGAGAAAATTAAGGTTTATTTGGTTTGAGTTTTCAATTTTCATTTCAGTTTTCAAGTATTTCCTTCATAAAATCCTAAAAATTGAAAATGAAAATTGAAAGTGAAAACTAAACCACACAGGCCCTTGGGGTGCATTTAGTTTCAGAAAATAATTTTCAATTTTCATTTATAGTTTTTCAAGAAATCCTGAAAACTCAAAATGAAACTGAAAATTGGATATTATTAGTTTTCATAGTTTTCAGTATTTCTTCACAAAATTTACCAAACAACAAAAGACAAAATAAGAACTAAAAACTATTTTTTAAATCCAAACACACCTTTAATATCTCACCAAAATGCAGTCTAGACTTTTTAGGGTATGTTTGTGAGTTTGGATTTTGAAGAAAAGGGCGAGAGAGAAAGATTTATAGTGTAAAATTATATTACAAATCCTCCCTCCTCCTCTAAAACCCAAACTTCCAAACATATCCTTGAGGTCTAAATTTCTATCCTTTTTTTTTTTTTGAAAACGATGAGTGGAAAGCTTACCTGGAGTCTTTTATGGTAGTTTGAAATCTTGGTGAAAATGGTTTCCTCCCAGGCTTGGGCTCATGTCGTTTAGTTTGTATTCTTGATGTGCATGCTTTAGCTACAGCAGCCTGACCTCTTATGATGTGCTCGCTTTCCTCATATTCTATGCAGTCATCTGTTGAGAAGTAAATTAACGAAAGCAATACAAGCAACATGTTCAGCTCAGCTAGAGATGTGTTTGGCAGCTGTGAATAAATCAATTCACCTTTCTCTTCCTCCTCTACATATTCTTCCAACATATCTATCTCGGTGCCTCTTTCTTTCTCTTGTTCTGCCATATTCTCTCTAAACAAATCTGTGTCATGAATCAAACTTCTATTGTATTTAGACTGTCTGCAATTACTGTAACGGCGTGCTTAATGACATGCACGCTTGAAACTTCATTTCTTTTAAGTATAAATAGATCAGCAACAAATGCAAGAGAGAAGTTAGTAATGCCCCAATAATCACTTGGATTAAGGATGCCCACTAATGCTACGGGCCTACTTTAAGTTAGAAGGTTGGATAAATTCCATTCTCAAATCTATGGTTCCATTTTTATTTTTTCTATTTCAAGATGTGAGGTTATTAGTCCATTCTTTCATCCTCTATGTTGTTCGGTTCACAATACTGTACAACAAAAATGAAGAAAGAAAAAATAGTATGACATGGAAAGAATTAAATAGAAGCTAATTTGTGGTGGAGGCAGATGGCATGACAAATGTATGGTGCAATGTAATAAAGTCTAAAGGTGGCAGCAATATATGTAGGAGAAAAGATCATACCCTAACGGTGACCAATTGTTGCTTTGTTTAATTGAGGTTTTACTTTTTCTTTCAATATTGTTATTCTTAAAGTAACGTACCATATTAAATTATAACAAAGCAAATACCTGACATTTAACGGAGTTCATTTCGTGACAGAAGTTGTTATATAATAGTTATGCTTGTTTGGAGGATAAATTTTTTATGATTAAATTTTATGTATAATTTTACACATGAAATTCAATCAGATAAAATTTTACTCTTCAACTATAGTTTTTAAATAATGATAAAATTCTCAATAAATACTTATCATGAATTAAATTGCTAATTACTATTATTTTTAATCATCAAATGCTCTTCCTTTGTTAAAGCCTTCAAGACTCAAGAGGCAAACACCAAATAATAATAATAATAAAATTCAAGAGGTTTAAATATGACCATGCTCTCTCCAAATGCACAAACTTCATCAGTAACCCTTAATATTACTTTTATTTTTATTTGAAAAGAAAAAAAAACATTTCATTGTTTTTTCATGAATTAAATTTTAGGTTGAAGGGAATGCTTGGCCCAATCCAAGATCAAGGTATGTCTTGGACTTATCAAATGTTTACAGTTACAAGCATAGTTTTAACTTAGATCGATTATTGACTCGAATTCAGGGTAAGGTTAAACTAATCCTGGAATGGATTAACTGATTTATACAAAATACATATAAAAATTTAAATAAAATGCAATAAAATAATAACTAATTAATAATTTGACACTCTTTAAGGGGCTAAATACAATAACATAAATTCCTAAATTTTGTTCACATTTCAGTCACGAATTATAATTGACAAGTTCAAAACATAATTATATAAGCAAACTCACAAAGTTTTATATCACAAACTCACAAGTGATGACAATACAAATAAAGTTCCTGCATTTTCTATAAATCATATTAGAATTTTTTTAAGGTTTTAAAAAAAACATTATTTAGAAAAAAAGCAAAAAAAAAAAAAAAAAAAAAAAAACCTAAGTCAGGTCAATTCAACAGATTATGGTTTTGATTAAACCAAATCAAGTTGAACTGGGTCGCACAGATTTGAATGCGGCGATTCAACAATGTCTCAAATCAATTTATGACTGGTTCACCCATTTTCCAGTTGAATTGGCCAATCGAGGTGATTTTTAATACTTTGGTTACAAGTCCATACCCACTCTTCATTGGTACTTGATTCGTATTTCAACAAAAAAAATTTAAAATAATTAACTATATTATTAAAACTCTCTAAATATTTATCTTAAAAGAATGAAACATATGGATCGATAATTACACTAGTGTGTATGATTAATTTCTTTGTTTCATAACAAGTATATATAAATGAATAAACATTATTTTCATTGTTTGTTAAATCTACCCGCATGAAATTCATTTGATTTTGACTATTTTGACTAATCTAATTTGAATTGTATTGTTATGGGAATAAAATTTTGTTAATGCTATTTCATTTCATTCACAAATATTCTAATTTGAGATATTGAGAGATAAACTAACTTTTTAGTCGGTAATTGAATATTGTTATTTAAAGGCTAAAATCCTAAATTAGTCTCTCACATTTATAATGAAGGATAAATTAGTTCCTCAAATTTAGAAAATCTCATAATAATCCCTCAAATTTTATAAAAGAGGATAAGTTAATCCTTCCATCAAATTATTATCTGAACTATTAATAGAAATATCTATATATTATGTTAACTGCTACGTGTCCTGTTAATTTTTATAGTGAGTCATAACTTGCCTCATTTTTTGTTAAGAATAAATGTCAACTTAAAGTCAAAATTATTTCTCGAGAGCTATGATGAATAGATGAAAAAAAGATCTAAAGAGTGAGACAATTTAGGATCCACAATAAAAGTTAACAATATATATAAACAAGTTAAATACGTATAAGTAAGTTAATATGATATAACTTATATGACAATTTTAAGGGGCTTATTCCTTTTATAAAATTTGAGGGACTAATATGAGATTTTCTAAATTTGAAAGACTAATTTATTCTCTATATAAACCTGAAGGACTGATTTGGGGTTTTAGTCTTATTCAAAAAGTATTTATTTTCTAAATACCTACCTATCAACATTTTTTTTGTGAAACTAATTTTAATCAGGCATTGTTTATTTGTTGGTAAATGAACAAAGATTAAATCAATACTTTAGTCTTTATTTTTCGATAGATTTTCGTTTATAAAAGATTAATTCTTTACTAATGAAAAAGCATTGTTTATTAATTGTGATAATAAAACCAACTTTACTGTTTTTGGTCTGGGTATAGTACAAGAACTTAAACAGCAGCTGAAGACAACCCAAAAAAAAAACAATAGCTGAAGGGCATCTCAGAAAAGGGGAAAACGGTGCGTTTCAGCGCATTTTCTTTCAGTGTGGTGTGCTCGTGGAGTGTGTGGTGTGCTTGTGGATCTGCCTGCCCAACTGGAACACGAACACGAAGAAGAAGAAGAAGATGCAGTGGTATTTTGTCGCTCTTCTCCTCACCGTTCTCACTAGTTCTCAGGTCTCTCTCTCTCTCTCTCTCTCTCTCCCCCCAATTCTACATTTCAACCCTCGTTTTTCGATGTAACCGATGCACTTAAAAATTAATAATTTTTTATAAAACCAAGTTTCATTGGATTTTGGCAATTTCATGTGGCAGGGGATATTAACAACCCTCTCGCAAAGTAACGGAGGGTATAAGTATGACTATGCCACCGTTCCATTTCTTGCTGAGGTTTTCAAGGTAAATTACCGTACCCATTTTATTTGGTAGCCGCGAAGTTTTGATTTTGAATTTCACTGGTTGGTGGTGGGTTTTTTCATCATTGATTTCTTTTTCTGCTAACATGCAGCTTGCCGTTTCTAGTTTGATGCTGTGGAAGGAATGTCAAAAGTCACCTCTGCCAAAGATGACAACTGAGTGGAAAACTGTGGCTTTGTACCCAATTCCTTCTGTTATATATCTGATCCACAATAATGTTCAGTTTGCTACCCTCACATATGTGGACACTTCCACTTACCAGATAATGGGCAATCTCAAGATTGTTACCACTGGAATACTATTCAGGTGCTTTCTCTTTTTTTGGCATTCAGACCAATGCTGGGGTCAAAGATGTATCTGTCTGTCATTTGTATTATTTATTTGCTTTGTTTCTCAGTTAGAGCTGATGTCAGGAAGCTATTTCTAGGCTGTTCTTAGGGAGGAGGCTTTCAAAATTGCAGTGGATGGCAGTTGTGCTATTGGCTGTTGGGACAACCACAAGCCAGGTGCCACAAACTTACAGTCTTGCAAGACTAGTTTATGCATTACTTGATATATATTATGAACTGAAAATGCAGCATTGAAGACTTAGATGAACATCTAGTTCAAACATTTGTACAGGCTCATGTACCAAATAACTGAAAATTATATCATTTGCCGGCATAATTGTCAAATTTTATAAGGTCATTTTTCATATGGAAAAAAGGGTTCCTTTGTAGTTTGTCTTCTGTTGTTACGTTGTGGAAGATGCCATATTTTCACTTCTTCTACCTTATTGTTTTCTCCTCCTGATAATATTTATTCTTTTCTCTGGATTATAACTGTGTTTTAACATGCTAAGCTGTCTTATCTCTTCGCATGTTAGTTGTAGACATTCCCTTGAAATAACCATGAGTACATCAATTCAGTTTTGTCGCTTTGACTAATTAGTTGCAAACTATTCTCCTTTAACATTGTATACAAATCTTTTGTTTTGTTTTGTTTTATCATTTTTATTGGTCAGTATATTAGGAAACTTAGCCATGTAAAAAGTTTTGCTGAGATGAAACTTCTACTGTTTGTTGATTTAGGTTAGGGGCTGTGGAGAGGCTTCATGTGACTCCCTTTTCTCAGCACCAATACCTGGTTACATGTTAGGAGTTCTATCGGCATGTCTCTCAGCATTAGCTGGAATTTATACTGAGTTCTTGATGAAGAAAAACAATGATAGCTTATACTGGCAGAATATACAGTTGTACACGTAGGTGTTCTTTCTTGAATATGTCATGTCAAATGTGTACATAGGATATGTATGCACTTTTTAGTCTGATTAGCCTGTTTTTATCAAAAGATGTTTCTTCCTCATTTTTTCCCCTTACAATATCAAATAAACGTTGCTATCATATTGTTGTTGTCATTGTTGCCATCATATTTTTGCAAGAAATTAATGCTCTTGCTGTGTTTTAACTTTGACTGACAAGGAGCACAGCATATTTTACTGTTGAATTTGTATAGTTCTTCCTGTGTTGGTACTAGGTTCCTAATTCCTAAACTCTTTCACCTTTGACTTTCTTTGTGTTTAATATTGTCTTTCATGTTTTTTCTCGTCATTTTGGTAGCTGTGCTTTATGTTTTATACATTTGGATTTCTGTTAATGTTGGAAACTTGCAATATCTGGTACATTAGTGAACTGCACTATTTTCAGAATTGTGAGAAATTTATTTCTGCAGCATTCTTTCTTAGAAAATTGGTACTGACTGTGTTTTCTTCCTTGTAGACTAGCTTCATGTTTTGGTAATATCAGTTATCTGAAGATATGACATGGGCTGTTTGAGTAGTGTTGTTATGGCACTCTAGCAAATGAATATGATTACACTGGTCAGATATTTTTTAGTTGTGTACTAAGAGGAATAAACCCTAAACTTTCTCCAGGTTTGGTACAATTTTCAACATGGCACGGCTTGTTTTGGATGATTTTAGAGGTGGATTTGAAAATGGACCCTGGTGGCAACGTATTTTCAATGGTTACACTATCACTACCTGGTTGGTAGTATTAAATCTGGGGTCTACTGGTCTTTTGGTCTCCTGGTTAATGAAACATGCTGACAACATTGTAAAGGTACATCCTTTGACACTCTTGCAAGTCTTTTCGTCATGCATCTGTCCACATTCTTTATGTATTTGATGTAGATCTTGTGCCACTGAAACTAGTAATGAAGTATCACATCCCAGCATATGGTCTGTGATTTTCTTCCTGCTCCTTTTCTCCCTTAACTCCTCTGTCTTCCTTTTTTAGGTCTATTCTACATCAATGGCGATGCTTCTGACAATGATACTATCAATATTTCTCTTCAACTTCAAACCTACATTGCAGGTGAATTTCCAGACTAAGCATTTACTGTATTTGTTGCCTACTGTTCACTGCTCTCCTCTCATGGCCTAACTTTTCGTCAAATCAATTTGTTTCATGAAACTCAGAATTTAGATGCCACATAGAGATATATTTGTATGATGCTATTTTACAGTATAAGAAACTGTTTCGCTGGTGCTCTAGTTTGATAGTTTGCTTGTTCTTAAATTTTGTGGAATGCTCATTTAATAAGTCTTATTTATACAAAATATTTCTTGCAATGGGCAAATTTCTTTTGACAGTCTGTATTCTAGATGATTTTCTTTATCAAGAATATTGTTCATTCTTTCTAAATAGCCTTGTTGCTATTTTTTTCTTGGGACTGTGGAGGCTGACTATTGGTATGCTTGTGTAAAAACCTTTCATGCCCTTATCCTCTGGCTATAACTGGATACTGAGATCCTGTTTGTTTCTCTTTGCAGCTTTTCTTGGGCATTATTATTTGTATGATGTCTCTACACATGTATTTTGCCCCACCAAATATGCTATTAGACATGCCAGTAATAGTTAAGTCAAATGAAGAGAGGCTCATTGAAGTATCTGTTGATCGAAGAACACATTCATGATGTTGTACAATGCTTTGGTAGGTGAACATTTATTTGAATTCTGAGTTTCGTTTTATATTATAATACATTAAAATATTATCATATGACATGTGACAATGCTAGGTACATAATGTGTGTAGCATTAAGTATTTATTAGTAGTCATAAGTAGTAAGTGAAGAGGGTGAGGCCTTGGCAGTTGCACAATGAGTAAGGTTGGAAACAACCTTAGTAGTGGTCATGGGTTTTAGTAGTGGAAAGCTGGAAACAACCTCTCCTTTCATGGTAGGTAAGGATGTGTACATTTGACCCTCCTAGATCTGAGTATGGTGGGAGTCTTGTGCATTGAGCCTCTTTTATAGTCATATTTAACTAAATGAACAGGACCTTGTTAACTTCTGATTTAATGTTCTTTTATAATGGTTATATGTGTGCGCATTTGTATGAATTTGATTCGTCAAAACCTACCAAGAATTATCAGAATGAAGTTTCCAATCTGGAACTTCTTCTGAAGAGTGAAGAAGAAACCAAGAAGGAAAGAGTTGTAAAGGAGGTCGTTTGCATGGTTCTTGATGGGTCTCCTGGTAGATCAAGAAATGGGCCCACGACGGTGAGAGAGGGAGGACGACGGCGATGCGACAATTGGCATTCGCTCGCTCTAGAATTGGAGTTTGCAACCATCAAGAAGAAAAGGGCACGACTCAGGAGGAGCAAGGCAAGGAGGAAGACTTCAGGTGGCTGGAAGCGAAGCTGGAGGAACAGCCACATTTCACGGGGCAAGTGCGGTGGTCAAAGGTCCTGTCGTCAAAGGCCGACGCCCGATGGACGACCATGATTTCAGAGTATGTCAGGGGAGTCGATGGCGGTGGGAGTGAGCGGCAGCTAGGGTAAAGGAAGCGACGGGGAGAATGCCGTTTTTGACGGTGGCGGCTGCTTGAATGTGGGAAGGAACGGCGGCAGAACCTGACGGAGCAGTTTGGGGCTGCGACGAGGGATGTGGGAGTCCTTGCTGGTTGCGCTGACAATGCTGGGGGACTGCTCAGAGTTCTCAACGGCAGCGATGCTTGCAATAACAACGGCAACAAGGCTATCTTCCACGGAAGCTTCGTGACAAAGTAAGCCATGGAGGTCGCGACGGTCGCGCGGCAAAGCGAGTAGAGGTTGAAGCAGAATCACCATGCGATGGAGAGAGAAGAGATGGGTCGCAGTTTTGGGGTAGTAAAGAGATTGGGAATGTCGACGAGAAGATCACTCTCGCGAAGACGAAGCCAGGCGGAAACGATGTCGACGTGGTCGGCGCCACCATATGCGACAAGGAGCAAAAGACGATAGTGAAGCGAAGCGATTGAAGCCTTCACGATGGACCCTCGTGTGGCTGCTAGGGAGGCTTCTTCGATGGCGACACCGGCAGTGAGTGCAGCGGAGAATGGAAACACATGGGAGAGGCGGGTAGGCACAGCAGCAGTGATGAAGGTGAAGGACAAGGAGATTAGGGCAACCCAAATGGGTGTTGAGGTTGTCCTATTGGGCCAAGGCCAGGCCCACATCCAACAGAGGAAGAAGTTGGAGTCTGATCACAAAGCATACTATCAGCACATTATGGGCCAAGCTCAAGTGATTGTAACAGTAGGTGAAGGTCTAAAATGGGGCTTTTCTCCAAAATTAATGGGTCCAACCCAAATTGATTTGGCAACAGAAGTAACACTAGACTTGGGTTCACCTTGCGTCTGGAGCAATGGGCTGAAGTCAATATTAGAGAGGCAATTATTTTGGGCTCTTGCTGAAAAGAATTATTTCTTTATTTTTGCTGTTTTGGCCACAAGTGTAAAGTTAAGTTTTAGCTCTTTATTTTTTAGGCAGTGGGACCCTGGTGGATTTTGGTCTGAATTTTTTTGTACCTCACCTTGAGGACAAGGTGAATTTCTAGGGGGGAGTAGTGTTAGGATCCATTAGTTACAGATTAGTTAGGGAAGTTAGTTAGTTAGTTAGGGGATTAGTTGACTATAAATAAGGAAAATAGGGATTAGTTAGAGTGTCTTTGATCATTTGTAATTGAATTTTAGAGAGATTGGAGACTCTATACTCTCCAAGGGTTCATACTTGTATCATTTCTTAGGGATTCTTGGGTATTACCAAGGTTCTCAGCAATAAAGAGTGTCAATCCTAACACATGCCCTTTATGCTTAATCTGCTGTAAAGTTTGTGCTTGTATACATACACTGAAGGCATATGATAAATATATACTGGTTAATGTTGCAAATTGTATCTGTCTGCATTACAATCCCTTTTTGGTTTGGTTCATCGTTTTCCTTTTTGGTTCTACAGGTATTTTCGAACCGTTTTTTCCCAGGTTTTTCCAAGAAGGCCTATTAAGTCATTTGTTATATGTACAGCCTGTATTGATTCAGTGATTTCCAAGAGCATGGGCATCTTCAATGGGATGAATTGAATTCTCTATATAGATAATTTGAACATCCCTTGTATTGCCTATAAATAAATATGAAAGGAGGGTATAGAAAGAAAAGCCGGTTTTAATGAGAGCACAGAATGTAGTTTAGTCGGCAATAGAATCTTGCCATTGGGTTTTGGTAAGTCGTTAACATCTCTTGCGGGTAGTGGTAAGGTGCCACCCATTGACCCTGTGGTACATGAAGTCAAGCCGCCATATGCGGTCTTATATTTCTAGCTGGTTGATGTACTCACAACACAATTCTTCATCATTAATTATTTTGAATATAGTTGTTTACAGAAGGATGAGACCACTATCTACAGTTTGATGCTCATGTCGAATGCTTGTCTGCTTGAGGTTGTCTGCGTCTCACTCCAAGGAGCGATGGGATGGTTAGGAACTGAATTATGTGGCAGTCTTCACAGCTGCATTAAATAGACAAGGTAGGAGGAGTGAGAGTGGCCATTAACATTCAACATTAGTTGACACTTGTCTGAATCGGTGAAGGAAAGGCCGGAATTTTTCCTTACAAATTTAATGTCATGAGCTTCTTTGTCCTGTGGTTGCCTAAACTATGGTATCTCTGAGTTTGGATTTTGAAAAAAAGAGAGGAAAAGAGGTCTTGTAGTATAAAATTTTTAAAATCTTATATTCTTTTTTCATCTCTCTTCTCCCTTAAAATTTAAATTTACAAACATATCATAAGAGACTAGTTACAGAATAATGAAGAGCATATAATAATTATTATTGTTTTCAATTATGCAGATAAATGATCTTTGAAAGTAAAATTTGATTATTTTGTTTGGTGATTATAGTTTCTGTGGCATGATTTATGTGTTTTGGAAAACTTTCATGGTTGTACGAGGCAGTGAAGTACTATTCAAAACTAATTCATGGGCAAGTATTTATTTTAAAAATGAGAATATCTTACTAATGGCCATTCAGAATAGAGGTCAAAATAGGTTGAGTCTACCAAAAAAATTCTAACATGCCTAACTCGCCCTGCTTAATCCATGGGTTGGGGCGGGCTTGGCTTGCAGGTCAAGTTTTTTTTTTTGGAAAAAAATTCACAATTTATTGGTTAAAAAGGTAAGAAACGTGACCTAAAAAAGAAAAAAGTAAGAAATGTGTTCACTTATCAAAACAATAACACTATAGCTGACAATATTTATTAAAAATTAAAATTTAAAAATAAAATAATGTCATAACTCAAATAATACTATTAACAATAACAATTTTTTGTTAAAGTTAATATATATTTGTTATGAATCTTGAAAAACTAGAAATACATGAATAAAAACTATTATTTAAAATTTTTTTTAAAAAAATTTCATCAAAAGTTTAAAAAGTTTTTTTTTTTGGAATTTTTTGTTTGATGGATTAACCTGCAACCCATCCTAAGATGGATTGGTAATTGGTTTAACTCATTTTATTTTGAGGTTGTCATATCTTTTTTACTTTTAATGAGAAACGGACGATCTAGCTTATTTAATACCTCTAATTCAGAACCAAACGTTACAGCCAATCTTAGTTGGCTTTGTCGGTGTACTTGATTTGATTGATATGATTGGTTGAACAAATCTAGGCACAATCGAAGAGCTACCTGGATCTGTGCAAGATTGAAGAGCCAGTACCAATAAAATAGTATAATTAGATGAGGAGATCGAAGATGACTTCTTGATTCCACCAAAGCCATAACGAAAAGAATCATCATCATTCATAGCTGTGGATTGTGCCAAATGCCGCTGGCCTGGATGATCTGAAGCGCAATAAAACAACAAAAATGGCAGTATATTACATGGAATTCAAATAAAAGACGATGTTTTGGCAAATTAAAATTGTAACTTTTGCAAATTGAAAAAGAATATTGTTTTCAACCACGGAGCAAGTGTTGATACTGAACAACTATAAAATAATCTCTCCATAAATTGCAATTATTTCATCAAGATTGTGATATTTAGAAGTGTTATAAGTAGCTAACGGTCTGATATGAAAATATTAACTGGACTCATAGGATCTAGAAATTAGAGTAAATGTCAAAATGGTGTTTAAACCATCTGTATTCATGCGCGTCAAGTTAAAGAATCCCTATTAAAAAACTGTACGCTAACTATTGTGACTGTAGGTTGAAGTGATATTCCACCATTTTTAAATAATTATTCAGTTATAAATATATATTAAAATTAAAAAAATATTAAAGTTTGAAAAATTTAAAATTAATTTATTGAATTGTTGTTATTTTTTTTAATAATCTAATTTTCTCTTTTTTTTGTCTCTCTAATCTTTTAATAACATTTAATAAAAATATTATTAAAAAAATAATTAATACTATTTAAATTTTAAAAATAGACAACGCAAAGCAGGAAAAATTAAGGCTGTGAAAGTGGTAAGCTCCTTTACTTATCAAAGTCACGTGCAACCACGTCAATCAAATGTGAAAAGGCTTGTTTGAGTGCCATTACTTTGAAAAATATGGTCCCAATGCAATTATAACAAACAGCAAATAATGGTTGCTGAGAATGCGTAAGGCAACTAATAATGAGCTCCTGAGTCCTGACATTAATTTAAGGCTGTGCTGTCAATTGTTTGGATCGCTAAGAAAAATGCTACTCCTACATAGAAAAAAAATTGGTCGCGTGCAAAGTTTATTTTATTTTATTTCTTGTAGATTTGTGCAGAAATAATCGAATTAATCACAAATAACTTTTAAGATAAAATTTAATAATGCAAAATATTATATCTAGCTATTTGTGTGTATGACTCTCAACTCTCAAGCATGGCACTCTTTGTGAAATCTAATTTTGATAGCTAAATTCACATATAACTAAATAATGAGAAAAGAGGCGTCAGCTTTTGTTGTTATAATGTGTAAATAGTTGTTATTTATTTGAGTAACATTAGTATTTCTCTGAAAGCTGTACGTGGATGCTCGAAGTAGGTGATTTAAAAATTGCAATTTACATTTAATTGTGCTGGTGACGACTGGTGATTATATAATATATTGTTGTCCAATTGAACCATAGAAGCATCAAATTAAATGATAAACGACCATGTAGATGGTAAAAGCCGCACAAACCCTACAATGGTACTGCAGTCAAAGTGGTTTGTACAATATATGAATATGAATCTAAATTTCTGCAATACATTCTGTCTTCTTCTTCTTTTGTTTTCTCTCTCTCTCTCTTTTTTTTTTTTTCAATTTCCTGAAACCTCCATCCTATCGGTGAGTGGTGAGTCCATTTCTTAGAAGAGTCATACAAACTGAATAGACGTGCACGCAAGTTAAAATCAAGAACAGTTTATGCGACTTCTCGTTGTTGAAGCTAGCTAGCTAATAGATTTGATCAACTGAATAATCGATACTGAATAAGACTTCTTTCTATTATTATTATTATTGTTATTATTATTATTATTATTATTACAGGACTAAATTTCATTTTTGCTCCCCTTCAAATTAATTAATTAATTTATACAATACAAGTAATTAACCTTGTGATTTTGGAAATAAAGGGCAACATATTTAACACACGTCGACAATGTGCTGGCCACAAGTAGCTAGTCCTTTTCCCCTTCTCTTTTGAACACACGACTATAAATTGGACAAACAAATTCGCCAAAGCAAGCTAACCTCAAGAGCTAGAAGAGATCACATATAGCGGGATCAAAAGATGGTGATCACTGATGAAAAGAGAGTGGAGTCGTCGGAGGCTAGAATATCGTCGTCCACAAGTGGTGGTGGGGCAAATAAGTGGAGGGAGCAGCATCAACATGAAATTGAGGGGTTTCAGATGCCACTGCACTATCCAAGGTACACACAAGCTGAGTACGAGACAATGCCAGAGTGGAGGCTTGATTGCTTGCTCAAAGAGTATGGCTTACCAATCACTGGTGATCTTCAACAAAAGAGAAACTTTGCCATTGGAGCCTTCCTATGGCCTCATCACTAGATCCATCTCCTATTCTTAATTAGCCATGTTCATGTCACATATATTTATATATATCCCTTTGGGAATTTGGTTCGTGTTATCATTATAATACTAATTAGTACTAGTTATTAAGCTCATGTTTAGCAGTTGTTATGGTAGGTTATTTTCAATTATCAAGTAATTAGCCAAAGATCATCTGATCAGGTGGCCGATATTTTCTTGGTTTTAATAGATTTGTGAGAAGCTACTTTCTTTGCTATTCATGTGGCCTGGCTACTCAACTTTTTTTAGTTGATATTATGATATGGAAAACCTTTCTATATATCCTCTCCTTTTTGCTTTTGGTGGGCAAGATGCAACTATGCACTTATTAGTGATGAGGTACTGATGAGAGTCCATTTTTTCCTATTTGGCTTTCTTTAAATCTGTTCTTCAAAATAATCTTCATTAATATCTCAATTATTCTTCAGATGGATGGTGTAAATAATTTTCAGCCTTAAAGCTTAATTATATATAATCTATTCACTGAGATTTAAACTAACCTGCAAGCCGAATATACTATCAACTAAGGAATTTCTGGTGCATGTGGAAATCTTAACAGACATACATCATGGTGCTTATTATTACGTTTCTAACTAATTAAATTCCAATTCTTGTCTCTCTGGTTTTGTCTATATACTAGTGTTGTCTTATGATCCATATCTATGCATGTGATCTTAGATAGCTACTCACTTGTCACTAGCTACCTAACACCAGCCACTCATTTGGAATTGTAAACTTTTTAAAAGCCGTAGTTTGCCTTTCAATGGCTTTATTCATTACTTCATTACATGGTAAGATTTACCCAGTATTGTCGTATATATGACAATGGTTGCATTTGGCTGAAAATAAACAAGTAATTTCTTGATTAGTGACTCATACAATTCAACGTGAAGAACCACTCCAGCTGCTGCAATCAAACAATGGTCCCGATATCTTATGACATCATGTGCGTGGGGAGTTTGCTCTTTGAAAGAGATTGGAATGACGAAAAATACCAAATTGAATTATCAATATAGCAAGGAGAAATGAGTATATTCTCATCATTTCATGGGTGAATTTATTATGAATTTAATTTTGATATATTATCGATTTAAAAAGGTTTTACAAAACATTCAATCATTTACTTATTTATTATTTAGCACACAGTGTAAAAAATTTTGTACGCATAACTAATGAGGCCAAGCGGCATGATTTGATAGAATATAAAATGAAAACCAGTTGAAAAAAAATGAAAATTGGAAAAGTGACCTAACACAAATAAGAAAAAAGCTCAAGGATTATGTGATTGAATTTTAATGGGAAAGAGAGAAAATGAAGAATTTATGGAGTGAAATTTTAAAATTTTGTTTTCCAAACCCTTACTTCTCTTCCTTTTTCTTCAAAATCAAGCTCACAAACATACTTCTAATGGCTAATTAAAAAAAAACCCTAATGGTACCAAACTCAATTCTCAATTCTCATAGGAACGTTTTGATTGATTGTTTGTTTTCTATTGTGATTCTCTTTCTCTCTTCTATTCTATCCATCAGTATATCCAGGCAATTCCTCTCTTCTCCAATTTGTCAACTCATTTCATTACTTCATACCTTTTCAATTTCGTGCCATATAGCAAAGTTCTATGAAAGAATTATCCTCCATTACACTGTTCTTACAAAAACCATGAAATCAGCTTTGCATTAATTAACAATTCTCTATTTTTTTATTGGTCGAAAATGAACAATTCTCTCGTTCTCTTTATTATTTCATTTTTAACGACTGATGTTACTCCTCTGCAGCTAACTCATCTAATCATTTTTCTTTTTGGTCAGACTCATCTAGTCTTTTTTTTTTGTGCATCTAGTCAATTTAAGTATTTAGCCTATTTAGTTTCAGTTTTTAATTTTTATTTTTAATTTTTTAATTTTTAAGATTTTATGAAATAAATATTGAAAACTGAAATTTATAATTTTTAAAATTTTTAGTATTACTTTCATAAAATTTAAAAAATTAAAAACTGAAAATAATGTCCTTAGGTTTTTTTTTTTGTTGGTAATGGCGTGTTTGGGTTCTATTGAGCGTATTTTAGCGCTTACCTGTGATGGGAGTGTGTATGCCGATTAATAGTCGTTTGGATTAAGGCAGACATGGGTTGAAGGATTGACCACATAAGAAAAAAAGCGCATTCAGACAAAACAAAAAGAAAGCCAATCAAGTTTTCTCAACACTTAAGTAAATAAAGGTTCGCGTTACATTTTATTAGTAAGTAATCACTTCATTTTATTAATTTGAAAATTGGTAAATTTGGAAAGAAAATAAGTTAATCTCACATTTCAATTATCGATAACCAGTGTATGTTTATATTTTGTTGTTAAGATAACAATACATAATAATGAAGATATTTAAAAATATGATAATATGGTGAGAAGTAAATACATATTTGAAAGAAATTATATTTAAATAAAAAATATATAACTTTGTTATATTCATATTTGAATTTTTATATAGTTTTAATGCGCATTCATTTTATATTTATGTTTATATATCAAAACAAACAATCAACATTATTTATTTTATAAAATCAAAATTGAATAGTAGAGCATGTACCTAAAAAAAATTGAATGCTAAAGCTAAAAAATTAAAGATAAATACAAATCTTTTATGCTTAGGAAATTAAAAGCAAATTCCAATTTAAAAATCACAACTTTTAAACGTAATAATAATAGTAATAGCAATAAAAAATAATTATTTTTTATATATGATAATATAAAATTAAATTTATATTATCAGGCGATAGAATTTTACTAAAATAATAAATTATTATTCATGAGTGATTGTGATTATAAGTGTGGGTAATTATTTTCTATTGGATATTGCTTTGATGAAATTCTTCTATTCATTGATAGTATAAGATTATGTTACATAAATGTGGGTAGATAGATACAAATAACTCCCTCCATTTGTATTCAAAATACATCAACATTTTAATGTACTAAATTGTATTGATTTTTTAAGACGACTATTAATAAGAAATGAAAGGAATAAATTCCAAACAAAAACATGTGTATTGATGTTAAAAGAGAAATGTTTTTTCAATTAACTACAACATGAATACCGTATCAATATCCAATCTATCATTATTAAATTTTTTGTGGTTCCCATTTTAAAATATAAACTATAATTTTTTTACTTTTAAATTTGATCGATGTTTTATTTTTTGTATTGAAATAATCCCACCCGTGTTAGAAAAAGAGGAAAAAGAAATTGAGTATAAAGGGTTGAAAGCTGACAATACGCTAGACACAGGCAGTGGTAATGATGACTTGATTAGATTAGGAGGAGGAAAGCAAAGCACACTCAACTAACTCAAATCCAATTATTTCAGCCATTTTCATTTTTTTCCCTCTCATCTCGTCTCACCCCTTTTCTTTCTTCATTATTATTTTTGAAAAAGGGTGTACCCGCCCCACCCCGCCACCACACCACACTGATCTGAACCCTAATTTTTTTTTTTCATTTTTGTTTGCGGAGAAACAAAGGGAAAAATGCCTCGGGAAATCATCACGCTGCAGGTCGGGCAATGCGGCAACCAGATCGGCATGGAGTTCTGGAAGCAGCTCTGCCTCGAGCACGGCATCAGCAAAGACGGCATCCTCGAAGACTTCGCCACTCAGGTCCCATTTCTCCACTCTCCACTTCACTCTCACACTCACACTCCCATTTCCATTATCAATAATCATTATTTTAAACTGCGTAATTATTATTCAGCTTCAGAGTTGGGTGTTGAAATTTTGAAATTTTATGTGCAATTTTTTATTTGACTCTGTGGAATGCGGATAATTACATTTCTCGCATTATGTTAGATTAGATTTTTAGAAACTCTGTGTATCTCCGGCTTTGGAAGTGTAGGATTTTACATTGGGATCTCAGTCACTATCAGTAACACTTGCTTCCTGTGTTGTCCTCTTGGTAAACATAGTAAATAATGTTTCGTAGGTTTATTTTCATGCTTTTAACAGTTGTTTCCGTAAACCCTGCTTTTCGCCACGCCGGGGCGGCGGGGGGAGGGGTGGGTTGTACACATCTGTGGACTCTGGTTAAGCTTTGTTAATTATGTGCTTTGGAGAGTGAACTTGTGGCGTGTGAAGATTCGTTTTTGTATTTACTTATGTTGTTCAAAATGCTGCAGGGAGGTGATAGGAAAGACGTGTTCTTCTATCAAGCTGATGATCAGCATTATATACCGAGCCCTACTGATTGACTTGGAGCCGAGAGTTATTAATGGGATTCAAAATAGTGACTACCGGAATCTCTACAATCACGAGAACATCTTTGTCTCTGATCATGGAGGTGGTGCAGGAAATAATTGGGCTAGTGGATACCATCAGGTCTGTTAGTAGTTGTACTGGGGCACCCTGCAATCACGGTTTGCATATCATCCTTGGGCAGAGTATTGTTGCCTAGTAGAATTATGTTTCCATCTGGATATTGTATTTACAAATAATTCATGTCAAACTTGTGTTATGATCATCTAACTCATGCCATGCCACCACATGGAGAAGCTTTATTACTTTTCTGCAGTGAAAGAATGCTTAACTATTGTGGTTATTATATCTGATCAGGGAAAGAATGTTGAAGAGGACATAATGGACATGATTGACAGAGAAGCAGATGGCAGTGACAGTCTTGAGGGTTTTGTTCTATGTCATTCCATTGCTGGAGGAACAGGCTCAGGTTTCTTTTCCTATTATCTATGCCTTGAAAGTTCAAACATCCCATAAATTTCTTCGTTTTACCCCTTTTCCTTATTGAGCATTTGTGTAGTGAATGCATCTGAAGAAGCCAAAGATTCCTCAAACAATTGACTTAATTTGCATCTGATGCATAATTTTAATTTCAACCATAATTAAATTAAATTTTACTCTCACCCTTAAGAGAGGAAAGTGAATGGTTATCTTGGACAAAAATTACATTACATGGAATACGTAATGGTTGGGATCATTATTTTGCCTTGAACTTGCTATGTACTAGATGAAAACTGGAGATTGTTTGAGTATTTCTCAACTGTGTAATTTTTTATTTTTTTAAAAACTTGCTTGTTGTACTAAGTGCTTTTCCTTACTCTAATTCAGGTATGGGCTCATACTTGTTGGAGACGTTGAATGATCGCTACAGCAAAAAACTGGTTCAGACATATAGTGTGTTCCCTAACCAAATGGAGACAAGTGATGTGGTGGTGCAACCATACAATTCACTTTTGACACTCAAGCGACTGACACTTAATGCAGATTGTGTTGTAGTTCTTGACAATACTGCACTAAATAGAATTGCTGTGGAACGACTTCATTTGTCAAACCCAACATTTGCTCAAACAAATTCCTTAGTTTCTACTGTGATGTCTGCAAGCACAACCACTCTTCGGTACCCAGGATACATGAATAATGATTTGGTTGGTCTTCTTGCCTCTTT
The DNA here is from genome assembly GCA_030441495.1 of Dalbergia oliveri. Classification (NCBI taxonomy): domain Eukaryota; kingdom Viridiplantae; phylum Streptophyta; class Magnoliopsida; order Fabales; family Fabaceae; genus Dalbergia; species Dalbergia oliveri. The sequence goes on from JAMLFY010000008.1 coordinate 1,990,692, forward strand.
GATTCCCACACCAAGATGCCATTTTCTAATGACAGGCTATACGCCTTTGACGGTGGAACGTCAGGTGTGATTATTGTGCAATTTATTTATTTATTTTTTTAAAGAATAGCAGTTTGGTCTAATTTGTGTCTGCCGAAATTTTATGTTGATAAATTGTTGAACCTGAAGAGGTTTAAGAGAAACAATTAAGCCATCTCACTATCTCTCCGTCTCTGTCTCTTTCTCTCCTCCCAATTACCTACCTTCCATAATCTGATTGATATATGGATATGTTGCTTCCAAATTGTGGTTTTTCCCATTAAACATTTAAAAGTTTGATGCTCCTTGCAGGCTAATGTAATTCGTAAGACCACTGTACTCGACGTTATGAGAAGACTTCTGCAGGTATAATAACTGCTTAAACAGTTAAGCTTCAAATAGAATGGCTGTGTTATACTGACATTAATATACCTTACAGGCAAAGAATATTATGGTGTCTTCGTATGCTCGGACCAAAGATGCTAGCCAAGCAAAATATATATCAATTCTGAATATCATTCAAGGAGAAGTTGATCCTACTCAGGTAATGACAAGCAGCACTAATTGAATTTCTGAACTTTTCTAGATTGCTACATAAAAATAAACCACCTTGCCAGTTGTTTACTTAAGTTCCTTTTCGACCTTCTGGTTAAATTTTTTCCTTTTTCAAGAGAAGTGTTTTCTTAAAAGGTCAACATATAAGCGTTATTGCGAAAGATGCAATTTCTTTAAAATAATCTCTTTACTGCTTCTACCATTGCTTTAGGTGAAGCATTGATTTCCTAATTTTCTTTGACATCAGATGTTTTGAATTTGCTCTCATATAAGAGCAATTCCATACTTTAGTCAAATTCCTTGAAAATTTAAAATACGAGCTTCTTTTTATACTTAAATTAGTCTCCATAGTGATACAGCTTGCTTAGATTGACTTGTGATGTTTAAGTACTAGTTTCTAGTATGTAAGTATTTTAACAGTGCTACATCATGATTTTATTTTCTTTATGGGTTTAGGTTCATGAAAGTTTGCAGAGGATACGTGAAAGAAAGCTAGTCAACTTTATTGAATGGGGTCCTGCAAGCATTCAGGTATATGTTTTGTGGCAAAGCGGTTTAAATTTTAGTTGCTGCATAAATCTGTTTCCTTTATGTTTATATGACATAGTCTCATATCTTTTCTTTCCTGCACTTCTGGTAGGTTGCTCTATCTAGGAAGTCACCATATGTTCAAACTGCACACAGGGTAAGACTTCACATCCTTTTTTCTGTCTTTTTTTTTTTTATTATCTTATTCTTTGTCATTTGGATAATTGAGAAAGTGAGTTAAGAAGTAACATATATGTACTGCGTTTGGTAGGTCAGTGGCCTTATGCTGGCAAGCCATACTAGCATTCGGCACCTTTTCAGTAAGTGTTTGAGCCAGTATGATAAGTTGAGAAAGAAACAAGCCTTTCTGGACAACTACCGGAAGTTCCCAATGTTTGCTGTAAGTGTGTCAATTTCATTTGTACAATCTTATATCAATCTTTTGAATGCTGCTGCTGCATCTGTTAAATACTTCTTTGGCTTATAACACCTTCTTGTAGATACTTGTTATTTCATTTGATGATAGTAATAAAAACCGTACAGGATAATGACCTCTCAGAATTTGATGAATCAAGGGACGTAATTGAGAGTTTGGTTGATGAATACAAGGCCTGTGAGTCCCAGATTATATCAAATGGGGAATGGAGGTAGAGGCCCTACTACGCAACTCTCCATTTTTAAGTTCATTTTGCATATTGCTATTTTTATTTTTTATTTTTTTCTAATTTTTCTTCTATAGGATCCAAATAACATGCTGACAGGGGAAGGCAATACTTCAGGATCCCTGGATCCAACATCAGTAGTGTGAAGGAACCAAGTGAGTCATGATAAGGCCATGGTTTAGGTTTTCTTTATTCTATGAATTTGATTTTACTTTCTTTCTCTTGCAAAATAAATAAAATATTGCGAGAAAAATATGAAATATATCTTACACTTTCAACATTTAGATCCAATCAGTTAGGCACTGACCTTTTCTTTGCTTACTATTTGACCAATCCACCCTGCCCCATCTCCTCCCCCTCTTCTCTTTCCCCTACTGCTGTAAGCTGTAGAATAGGGGTAGAGTGGAAGATGCATGCTCCAGATGTTTAACAGGCTTTATTCCCTCTTATGCTTGATCGCTGCCTTTTTGGTTTATGGACATTAGAAGTGTGACACAATCAACAATTTTTTAATATGTTTTGAGTTTAACTTTGAATATTAAAATTCTATGGACAACGTAAAGCTTTTTATACTGAGTGAACAAGAAAGTTTCACATTATGGTAACCAAGGTTGGGGTGTGTTTGATATGGGGGTAAAAATGGGGAGAAAAGGTATAATTTTTCAACAATTTTTTACACTTTGCTGCTTTGGCAGAACATGTTTCAGTGATAATTTATAACTTTACAGTTACACTATTGGTGATTTGAAATTTAATTGTTTTTTCTTCCCTTATTTTTTCCACATCATAGCTGAAAATGAAAGGCTAAATGTCTAAAATTCTTCTGAAATACTTGCTTGCAAGGTGACAAACCTGAACCAAATTGATGCAGGTAATACGAGGGAAATGATAACATTTTGTGCATGCTTAGAGAGGTTTCTGATGAGCTTTTCCAACTGTTCTGGGTCTTCATATGGTTTGCAGTGTGATAATTTTGGTTTGTACTGTTTGTTAATAATGCTTTGGACATCCACCGAGTACAGAATCTCACTGTATTAATTCGTTTTTAGCAATGTATATGGTTGTTGGTCACAGATTCGTAGGAACATAGGAAATCTAGTTTTATTACCTTGGATCTGAGGTATTTGTTAGGTGATCTTGCTGCTGCTTTTAGTATGAATCTTGAAATATTTAAATTGATGTGGTGCATAGATTTACATGATTCATGTGGTGGTGTAGATATTTGCATCTTGTACTGTCCTCTTGAATTAGCCTACCCTCAATTATCAACACCGTGATTGGTGGAGTTTGTCTCTCGAATAATTAAACTGCGAAAGGGACTTAGTCTCGAGTTAAAAAAATAAAGGAACATTGTTTGGTGACGACTTTGTAAGGAAACCAGCTTACCCGAAAAAAGAAAAAACAGAGCCATTCTTATCTTACATCAAGATGGGTCCATATTTTTTTTGAAAAAAGGAAGAGTACCCTGTGCGCTTGCATCAAGTTTGGTAACGTTGACCACTTAGTGCTTTACCATTATCATGATTCCCAAAAATGCATGGTTCCATCTAACAGAATTATTACTATTTCATGTGGTGCCTGATAACGGGATAGGAGGAGGATAAAATAGAATGAAGCTCAATTACTGAAAAAGAATATTGAATGCTACGTTCGGTGCCTTGATTCATATCCTGATCCATGAGCACATGGGATGTTTCTCTATCCACCCATGGTTGAACTCATGTTCGGTTCATCTTTAGATATGGGATTGGGTTTTGTTCTCGCTCCATGTTCAAAACATGTTCATATTTTGCAATAAACCAGAGTGGGGAACACAAGAACCTTGCGTTTTGGTTCCATGCTGGTGAAGAACATGTAAGCAACGAGCATCTTGAGCTATGACTCGAAAATGTAGTTGACATGTAGATCAAGCTGAAGAAAGTTTCCATTCAACAACCTCATCAGTTGGTGGTCCATCATAAGATCGAGCCAAACAAATTAATTTCTTCTTTGTTTTGACCACGGACAATGCAAAAGAAAAGAGCCAATAGTTTTCTTTTCCTTGGTTTTTAATTCACAAGTTTTTTTGGAGTGAAAATAAAATTATCAAAAAGCAATCAGCTCCAAGTTTGGCTGCTTTGAAGCGATTTTTTTCCTCAGGTCATTGTCATCGTAGTATGATGATTATATGTTGTAGTACTATGCCAAATTCAAAAACGAAGATTCTGCAGTGAATTGCAAGGGTAAATAATAAAGATTACTCTCGAGGTTTGCTCAAATGAAACTCCACTTTATTTTTCTCTAAAATTAACACTCCACCCATTCTTAAAAATAAAAAAACAAATAGAGACTAAATAAATAACATAGAAAATAAAAACTAGTGAGAGAATAAATTTTATAAATGTAATTTTAACTCAACATGTCTCTTAGATTAAACTAATTTTTAAAATTCAAATTTTAAATTTCCTATCCTCGAAATTATACCTAACTTAAAATAAAATAAAATTATTCATTTATTTGAGTTGTCGCATAAGAATAATGGAAAAATATTAAAAAAATGAGTAAACTACTAAGTTGAGCCCTAATAAAAATAACGCAAATAAATTAGTCCATAAAGTAAAAAAAAATACATTTATGATCTCTCACAATTGAAAGCGTAGGGCAAATTAATTATTCTTTAGTATTTTAGTGGATTTATTTATTCTATTAATATTTTTATTAGAGACCAATTTGAATGATTTTATAAACAATTAGAAATCAATTTGTTCTATAAATCCTTCAAAAGAAGATGAACTAACTTATCCTGCATTTCTTAGTACTTTTCAATTGCAAGGCATACATATCATTCTTACACAACAACTCAACTAATTTAATTTTGTTTTTATTCAGGTATAGATTTGAGGATATGAAATTTATGATTTAAATTTTAAGAATTAGTTCAATTCAAGAGACATATTGAGTTAAAATTACGTTTATAAAATTTATTTTTTTGCCGGTTTTTATTTCTTTATCATTAATTTGTTCTGTTTTTTTGGATAAAGAATGAGATAGGATGTTATTTGAGCAAATCTTAAGGATAGTCTTCTTTATTTATCCAAATTGTAATGCACTTTTTACTCACTTCATTTTTTATTAATAGTCATTTTGGGAAATCAGATAATTTGTTACATTAGAAAATTATGACCATATACATTAACTTTCTAATGTGTCAAATGAATTTGGTTTCCCAAAATGACTATTAATGAGGAATGAAGAAAGTATTTGGAGAACCCAAGACAAGAAGGTGAAACTTTACTAGACCGAGAAGGTAGCTAAGGTAACATTATCTTGAAAGGTTAAAAACGTAATTTCAAATTGCTATCTAAAATAATTGTTTTATTGCCAAACTAGAAGGGGTAAAAATGTAGGAAGCTAACGCTCCTCCTCCCTTTTACCCTGCAGGATATGGGTCAAAGTTGCCTAAACTATGTTTGGAAAACAAGAAGACAAAATCCAAACCAACTTAAGCTTTACTCTAATTTTGTATTCGAAAAAAAAAGACAAATAGAAAATTACATCAATGTAGGCAACAAAATGTGAGAGTCATGATTATAAATTACGAAAAAAAAATGCTATTAATGCGATCACAATTGTTGTCACAATAATACAATTGTAGAGAACACCATAACAATAATATTGCAACCACAGTTGTGATTGCATGCTACAATTTAAAACCATAGTGAGAACGAACAAAGAAGCTTCAAAACAAGAAATAATAAGAGAAAACATAAAAGATAACTACCACATGGCCTTGTTAGCCACAATTCAAATTAACACAAGAAAAGATGTGCCGTAGTAGCGATGGGTGGACCCCATTACAACCAAAGGGAACGAAGAGAAACACTCAAGTCTCAATGATGTGATGACTGATGATTTACCGGATCACTCACTCAGTTTAACGGCCTACTGGATTACCAATCCAACTCACCGCTCACTCACTCATTGACTTGCTGATTTGATTTTCTATATAATAAAGGGCATATCAGTGGATTCTAAAAACAAACACAAACACACACACACCTTGACCTATTAGTCTTGGGTTCTGGGGTTTCAACATTGTCTCACCCTCCTCATTTTTGGTCTGTTGTGGTTATAGAAAACACCCAAGAACAAAAAAATGGCATTTTTCAGAGCTTCTTCTAGAGTTTTTGCCATCTATACTCTTGTTGTTGCCATCTTTCAACCTGCTGTTATTGAAGCTCAGTCCCTTTCACCTGCACCTTCTCCTGCTCCCTCCAGCGATGGTAATTCTCCCTTTTATTTTTCTCACATTTGTAGTTTTAAGAAAGTCTGAAGCTTCTTATTATTATTGTTTGCATTTTGACTGGTTTAGGACCAGTTGTTACAGAGTTGATCTGTATGGTCAAAGCTCACCTAATCAGATGAAGCTTAGTTATTGTTGTTTTATTTGCTTTTATTATCCGCTAAACACCTGACACTGAAAGAACCAAGAATGTACTGCATTTGATTTGGAGAAATTTTTATATGCTTCTTGAACATGTTTAATGTGTGCTCCATAAATATGCAGAACTACTCACTTTAGATTTTTTATAAAATTTTTAAATATTGCCGGTGAAAATTACAAATTAAAATAAGTGATTGTCCATATTTACAGAGCATGCTTAAAATATACTTTCATCAATTTGTCGGTACTAAAGGCAAGTAGGCAACAAAGAATGACACTTGATTTTGCATGTAGTTTTTTTTGTTAGTGCATGAAGCTGCATGACATGACAGCAACTAAATGTACCCTTTGTTTCTTCCTAGAAAATGTTCTTAGTATTTGCCTTGGCTACTCAACAGGTACTTCAATAGACCAAGGGATTGCGTACTTGCTCATGCTTGTAGCACTGGTGCTCACATATCTCATCCACCCTCTTTCTGCCTCTTCCTAACATTTCTGAATTATCTATCTGGACTGTTTTTTCTACTGAAAGTGAACATAGTAGGAGCTGATTCTGTTTCATGGATAAGGAAGTTGGAATGGATAGTTTTTTGTTTCTTATCTTGTAATCTTTTGCCTTTTTCATTGTTTATGATTATGCTGGTTGTGGTGATTGCGTTCATTTCGAAGGCAATTCATTATTCTTTTTAGTGGCCTGTAATCATTGCTAATACCCAGTTCACTGTTTCCATGTTGATAATCTTTAAAATGTCAGTAATCTTTAAAATATATTAAAATCTGTTTCTTAAAATTGTAAAATAATATAAAACAAACGCAAAATTCACACTACAAAATTACACGAGTCAATCCAACAGATTTCCTATTTCCAGTGATTCGTCTTTCCCCTTTTTCCTTTAATTTTGAATGTGGGTACTTTCAAGATTGTGTCGCCATTTTTATGATAACTAGACTATCTTAATGTGAGATAAATCATATGATAATTATCTTTTTACCCATTGCTCCCTTGATTAATCACAAAACTGGAAGTGCTTATATGTCTCAATTTAGAATGAAGACGTAAAAATATTCTTTGGACTTAGAAAGCACTTATCACTTTTCGTTCAGAACATAAAATCTTCCACCATATTTACAAACAGATCTTAAAACTTTATGCACGTTAATGAATTGGGCTTGTGATAATTCACAAATTACATATGCCCGTGAAAAAGAATTGTCTGAATTCCTAGTCTTTCTACCAAAGGAAAACAGAAAAAGCCATTTTCACTGCAAGCTTTATCACCTTGCAGTCATAAGCCGACTCATTGTCTCAAGTCGTACAATGGCACTTATTAACTTTCCTCTTAAAACACTGCAAATGCAATGATGAAAAATGTACACACTACGTATCCAAAAGAAGTCTATGCATGTGGAGGACAATTATTGGATTGTCACTTATTGCTAGGTGCCCACTGCCAAGTATTCTGTTCTGTTGCCTCTTTAGCTCTGACTTCTTGCAACGTCAGAAACATCCTTGGCTCTTCTAGGTCTGTATCTGGTGTCTTTAATGTATTCCAGTAGTAAGCTAACTTTGAAAATTGAATTATATTTATGACCCTCCAGCAAAAGCGAGTGAGTGAGGAATGAAAGTATGTTATCTCTTATGATGAAGTTAGATGTATATGATGTAAAGCATACTTGACAACTTCGTAAAAGGAGACAACTATCCCAACAGATGGACCAGCACGAGCTACACGAGGACCAACACCTGTAAACAACCCCCTTAATCCTCCATCCCTGATCCAAGAGAAGTCCCAATGTCAGCCCAAAGCCTATGTCCTAAATGAACCTCTTAACTTTGACCAGAAAATGAAATGATATCGGACCAACCATCAGTTTATAAAGATGCACATACACATACCTCCAAATCTCAAGCAATGTGGTTCTTGTTGTCATCCTTAATGCCCTTTCAGGATCCTTCTGGAAAAAAAAAATGCAAAAGAGACCATATGTTAGAGAACATGAAGTCATCAAACTAAGCATTTATTATGAAGGCAAATTAATTCAATGCATACAATTCCCCAGTGAAAATTAGAAATGGGAACGGGGGAGGGAGAAGGATCACAGCAAAACATTAGGACAGTATTCCTGCAAAGAACAATGTCTACTCATCATGCATTCAAGTTTAAGCTTGCGGGAAGACCATATCAATGGCCAATTATGCAACTCTGCAAGCTGATCTGCAATGAACCAAGCCTACACCAGTTTAGCAATGAATAATATTCCAACTGCATCGTACTCACAATTTTTCAATCAATTTTAAGTCCAATGTCATATTTATATATTAATGCATAATAATATAAATATGGACATTTGCAAGTTGAAACTCCAAAAACAGCAACCTCGCCCAAAACAAATATCGGAAGCAGTTTTACTTGTAAATATGGCACATCTATTGGTGAACAGCTTAGATCACTGGATTTAAGAGCAGAAACAGCAGAATGACGCTGAAAGTTTGATTTTAGTCAGCTACTTGCATTGTATTTAATGTCACCTTAAATAACTTCTACTACTATAATAGATTAATTACTTTTCTTATGCCCAATTGCTGGGTTTTATTGGAAAGGGTGGGTTGATTACAGTGCATAGATAGCTATCCAATAAGAGCTTGGTTTTGAGAAACAACCTCTATTTGCCGTCGAGTTTTTGCCACATCTAGCGGACATGTGGCCGCGGCTGCTACGGTTCCTGCAACAAAACCAGCAGAAAAATTTGCCCCAAGGATAGTGGCTGCACTTGGATCATCACCCACTACGCCAAGAATTCTTTTCCTTATCTGTGAAGGAGCTCCATAATCAAATATACTAAAGTAAAAATATATATAAGAAGCAATTCATTTAATTTGTTAATGATAGAAGAAATCTTACTGGCTCAAGGGTTGACCAGCAAATTGCAGAGTAAGGAACATCCCAGAAAGTTGAGCTCCAAGGCCAGTCCACCACAAACGGTACCTGTTTACTGTTTAAAAAAAATCATCAGAACAATTACTAATGAAGGGGGAAAAAAGGAAAAATAGACACAATACTGTGCAACAGAAACTGCATACTGAGTCATTTATAGGAGAAAGTGTTGTAAGAAAAATTTACCTAAACATGTATTAACTTAAAATCAGAAAGAAAACAGAAAACAATTCCAGGAGTACCACACTTACAGCTTTGAAGAGTGCTTGTGCCCTCGATTGGGTTGATGACCCCAAGCAGTGTCTTGCGAACCCCTGGAGGCTTGCCACTTTGGGTTACTCTAAATGCCTAAATGAATAATTCGACCCAATAGAAAAAAATTCAGGGCACATACATTTCCTTAAAGGGGTTATAAAGAAACATAGGCAGTTAGCATACAAAATTCACTACCTGCATGCGTGTCCTTGCAAGTTCTACAGGATAACAAGAAACACAGGCTAATGAACGAGCAACTGATCCTGCAACTAATGGAACATAAGGTGTTAAGTTTGGAGCATTCTGAGCTGTAACCTCCTCCATCCAGTTGCGGAAGATATCATAACATGGCATATAGATTCCAACCTATTCGACAGCCAAAATACAAGACCATTAGTATATAACTGTGTGAGATGTATATAAAATGTACTTGTTAGAACACCAAAATGAACACTATCAGCCTGTAAAGCAAAACATAAAGCACAAAACAGAAAATTCCTAACAGGAAAGAGAGCTTACAGTTGGTATAGCCAATGCTAAACTTGCATTTGTGCCTCTCCACAATCTTGAAAACCCTTCCTGCATAAATTCACTCCTGTGAACCCTCTTATAGTAAGTCATTTAAATGACAAAACAAGAAAAAAAATACAAATTAGTGAAAGAAGGGATTTAGATCTTCTAAAGTGAGAACGGTTGTAAAGTGAAAAACTGAGGGGTTAACCACCCCTAGATTATATGATGGAATCCACACACGATGGTAGTTATTGATCCAAGGGTAGTTAACCCCTCACTTTCTCATTTTACAATCACCTTCACTTTAGAGAATCCTAATCCAAAAAGAAGACCTACATAATGAATGTTTACCATAAGCACACGTGTTAAACATAACATAAAGCACAGCTACACTACTTTGACATGACCATGGCAGATTTTGTGCGAACAGACTGATCAATTTCTAAAGTTATTTTCTTCAACTCAAACATGGTGGAACACAACATAGACAATGCTATTTAACATTCAAAAAAAGATACACAAAATTTGAGTTTAGTTTAATCTTTAAAACATTTTTTTTACAGTAAACAAAGAAAATAAAGCAGGGTGAAGCATATTTTTAAAAATTAATTATATACATGTCATGTTCATGTTATGCAAATTTTAAATTTGGGCATGTCCCACATGAAGAAGGCTGTTCAAGGACCGTCTCATGTCCATTTTATTGTCTGCTACTTAGATTTTTATAGAATATTTTATGATGATGTTGTCAAATACTTCAAGGCATGTTTAACAAATCTGCACCAGTTAACTCTGACTTAGGTACCCAGTTTCCCAACCTGAATATTTGTGAAATTTCCGTTGAGTCTGAGAAGGTTATTATGCAGAAGTAAGGAATGGGCAAAGCTTAAAGCTTCCTAACTAAGTCCACACATCTTACGCTCTGCACTGAACCTACAACCAACATTAAAGGATAATCTCTTTCATGCAGGAGCATGCCTTATTTATCAATAGAAGTAACTATCACACTACACTATTGCACAGAGAACATCACATTCTTGTTTCAGTTAATTCACATCCTTCCATATCCTTTTATCTTTAGTGCAGCAGAGCTATTGTAAAAAGAAAAAGAAAAAAAGAAAGAAGGAATTATAATGCCAAGTCCACTATGAATATAACGCTAATAGAGTCTCCTAGTCAGGGAAAGTTAAGACCGCCAACAAATCATGTCTGCATTAGTCTCACAGTGGAATTATTATCGTAAGAGAAAACAATACAGATATTTCTAGATGGAACAATTTATTTTCCGAACCCACCATCGTCTCCACAGCACTAGAGAAAAGTTAATTAAGGCTGATTTAAACTTTAAAAATTGGATGCGCTAACCTGACGTATAACTTTGTAGAAGACATCTAATGTACCCTTGTAGCGGTTACACCCGGAAGGACACGCTGCCTCAGAGCTAGAAACAGATTGCATACCAGCACATTTAATATCGTTCGGAATCTGAAAAATAAACAAACAAATAAGATTATTAAGTACATCCAGCTACCAGCAGAGTAGAAATTTAAACAGAACAGAACAAGAAGTAGTCAATTATGGGTACTAGTATAGAAAGCCAGAGCAAGAGCAAGACAAGAGTTCTATGAAGTACGGTGTTAGTTTGAAGAGATGCCAGCCGACAAATGCCATGGTAGGGAACCCCAGCAGCCTGTGCTTGCAGTCTTGTCTGTAAATTAAAGGTTATGTTTTTAGGTCAGACAGACAATTATTAATAATAACAAAACAAAACATCCAATAACCACAATTAATACCAACAGACAATAAGAGACAGACAAAACAGATACAGTATTCAGAATTAAATTAAATAATAAAAAAAATTGAAGGAAATATTGAAATAGAGAAAACCTTGGCAACATCGAGGGGATTAACGATGATGGCAGAGATGAAAGCAGCACCGGCAGCGGAGAAAGCCCTCTCTCCAATACTCAATTCCGCATCCGAATGAGAAGAAGAAGAAGAATGGGTACTATTGTCATTATCATTTTTGTTGTTGTTGTTGTTATTATTAGGAGAGGAGGTGCCGTGTGAGTTTGACATTGGAGAAACGTTTCCATCAAAATCAACATTGGTAGCAGCAGCGGCTGCACCCATCCTTATACTTGAAGCTAAGCTCGCCTTCGAACCCACCATTCCTATTTTATAGGAATTAGGGTCTGAATGATGCTATTGCTATTTAGTATTTTTGAATGAATATGTATCATATGATTATTTTTTTATAGAATGATATTATGATTATGATGATATGATATAATTAAAGGCCTGGTCTGCGTGAAATGAGAGAATAGAAGGAAACTCAGAGGAGAGAGATTCGTGGCGTGAGATTGAGGGCGCCAAACAATTGGTATGCATGCACATTCGCACCTATTGAGAATATCCTAGAACAAACAGCTTCACATTTTCCAAAAACCCTAGACCTTATTCGGCAGCAAGCATCAGAAATTAACTTCGTAGTTTATGGAAGGTTCAATAATAGGAAATAATTTCGAAAGTTATTTAAGATTGATAATTGAATTGAATTAGAAAACAATTTTCTGCTTAAAATTTAATATAGATATAATGGATTTGATTCTCTTTCGTTGAATATACTATGCAATGATTTACCAAAAAAACAAAAAAGGCTATACAAATATTCTCTCAAAAAAAATAAAAGAATATTCAATGTTGAATCAATTTCTACAAAATTTTACTATGTTTGTTGGGATTTGTGATATTAACATAGAAATTTTATAAAATTCATCAAATTAAATTATTCTTAAATATTCAAATATAAGATTTGATTCCCTACCATAAAAAATTTATTTGTAAGTTAAGTTATTTGTTATTGCTCCCTCCGTGGTTGAGTAATTTTACAAATTTAAATGCTCACTAAATTAAGAAAATAGTGATAAAAATATTAATATTAGAAAAATTTATTTCATTTGTTATTATTGAATCATTCCAAATACATTCTAAATCAATTTGATATCTCTTTTAAATGAGAGAAAACAAAGTTATTTTATATAGAAAATTAAAAGGGAAACCGGAGATGTTTTATAAGAGTAAACCAATTGCCAGGAGCAAGCAATCCAGCTGCTGTTGAGACTTTTGGGCCTGCGTTGATTGGGTCTATCTCCGGTTAAACATACAAAATAGCCCGCACCATCAATGGGTTACTCTATTTGCATGTCATGTCTTCTTGCATATATATGGTGGGGCAATTGGAGGTTAACAAAAACTCGCTATAATGGTGGAAGCCCAGTAGTAAACGAACCCATTCTTCAGTTATGAGTCGGAGTTGAGTTCCCTTTTTATCTTTCGTTTTCATTATTTCAAGAAAAATAATCGTTTACTTTTAAAAAATATTTTTAAAAAAGTTTATTGCGTGAGGAAATTGGACTAATCGTTAAGAAGGTATAATCCTATCTTAATTATTTAGGTGTGAATCATGTGGGAAATGGAATAAAATCGCCCGAAAATGGGAGACAATAAATAGCTTCTCCTTGTAAGCAAATGATTAAAATGATAACATGTATATTTTGTAACAAAGGAAGAAAGAAATAACGTAGCCCAAAGGCGATCAATTGCAATAAAAATCTTCCATAATCCATGAAACCAAATTATAAACTCATTATTTTAAAAAGAATTTACCTGTCTACCGTACCTAACCATATTTTTTGGTGCGTATCTACCATACCTAATTTTTTTTATACATGTGTCATACATTCATACCTAATTCAAAATCATGTCGACGATTAGTGGAAAGAAAATAAGAGGAGTGTTTTGAGCATGTTGACAACACAGTAAGGGTTGACTGAGAGTAACCCTGTGGTGGAGTGTTGCTGGCTTGTTGGTCTTTATTACATTGGCAATGGCGGTGCCACGATGAGAAGCATGCAGTTTGGACTTGTATGGCTGAAATCAAACATCCCTGGGGAAGCGGAACCCATGCTGCAACACATTTTTTAAACCATCTTGGGGATTATTATATATACTATTTTAATCATCAATGTTTATTATGGGGACATCTAACATTTAAACTTAAGAATATCAAATAATTAATTAAGAATTCAACTTTTAGAGCATCATGCACTGTATGAATTCTACTATTTTAGTAATTATTCCAACAACAAAAAAACCCTTATTTTTCTTACAACGAAGTGGCAAATCGCACACTCTAAATATGTGTTTGGTTACACATGAACTTATCCATACAGTTTTCCCCTACATTTTTTACCCCAAAAGCAGAAATACCAAGGTTCAAAAACCGAAATTAAAGGGATTCGGGGACAAGGGTAAGAGGTTAAACGGATAATTGGTTAACAATATAACGGTATATAATAAAATATGTATTTATATAAATATATAAAAATATAAAATAAAATATATGTCATAAAATAACTAAAAATTAAATTAGGTATCAATAAAACTAGAGAACATAATATAATTCATCTTTTAATTAAAATAAACATTATCCATATAAATCAAATCTCTTAAGTTACTACTTCTCATATTAGAAAAGAAAAAAAAATAGGAAATATGATATTTTAGGTATTTTTTTAAAAAAATACAAAAAAAATGAAATTTTGCATTTAAAAAAAAAAAGGTTCAAACCGATTTTTTGGGTAGTCGCAGATTTCCTGGTTCCCCTTTTTCTAGGATTTTTCAGGCCGATTTTAGAGGCCAAACAGAACGGATAGGTCTTAAATACAAAGTTCGAGGCCAGGTCAAATTTCCAAACAATGAAAAATACTCTTTAGCCAGCTTCACCTCTATACCTTCATAGCTAGTTACCTGTGTCAATTAGAAGAGGTGAGATATTTTGTTCTCAAAATACTTAAGAATCTCTCTCTCTCTCTCTCTCGGGATCATAGAGTTGTTTTTTTTTTCTTCTATTTATTTATTTCTTTAGTTCGACGGTGATAATTTTGTTGCAACGAACTTCTATGTGACTATGACCATGGTAGGTGAACTAGGCCTTGGTAGACCCACTTGTTTGGGGTTACGGTAATCAATCCCATTGATTGATAGGTAATACTGTATGCTATACGCAGGAGGCAGGACACAATCTACTGAAAATGATGGAATTCCTCAGGTTTAATCCCTGGATGGCGATATGAGATTTTGCTGGTCCAGTTGGGGCCATAAAAATGCTCTTGAGGTATGGCTAAATGGGATACAACCCATCTGCATTAGACTTGATGAGGAAGTCACATAGCTCTCATAAGATCCTTTAGGTCAAAATGCAAAATGAATAGACTATTTTTTTTTCTTTATTTCTTCTTTAAAGAAATAAAGAAGGATAAAGCAAACTGAGGCTTCATGCCATAATAGCCACCTTCCAGTGTATAATGGCATCACTTTTGCGAAAATATCGCCCGGGTTACTATATGTATTTATCATTTTTATTTTGTTATTTTAAACTAAACTACAATTTGGTCTCTCAAAACACACAATACAACCGTTTAGTCACTAAAAGATTTTTGAAATCAAATTTGTGCACTTTAGTCCCCATGTACTTAGCTTCCAATCCAACTCTTTATTTCATTACATTGGTGTCATCACTGGAGATATATGATGGTTATTCTCCATTCCATTTCATTATTCATGATCCCTCATTTATTGGAAGAGTATGATAAGTAAATTTGAATTGTATAACCACACATGGCAGATAAAACTAAAAGTTAAATAGTTATGCTTATCATTTAAAATTAATAGGTCACATGAAAAATGAGGGATATATCAAGAAAAAACTTTTAAATTTTGGGAGATTACTTTGCTACCGAAAGTATTTGTCAAGGGTTAAATTTTGGGTTTTAGACTATATTTAGTTGGAGGGTGAAAATGAGGATAAATTTTTTATAATTAAATTTATTACGCTTAGAGTTTAATTTTTATATAAGATTATGAAGTAAATTTAATTATTTACAAGTTTTGGATTAAATAAATATTAATTATTTATTTAATTCATTATAAATGAATATTCATGAAAAGACATGTTGGTTCACTAAAAGAGCATGTTGGTTCACCAAAAGATATGTTGGTTTATGAAAAGACATGTTGGTGGCAACCATTGTGACTATTCTTGAATAGGCATGTCTTTTCATACGTGTCCAATGTGCATCTATAAATATCCCTCATTATAGAACAATTTTCTCACTTTTACTTTGTGCATTATGTGAGTGTAAGAGTTCTTTAAAAGTTCAAGAGTGAGGGAATTTCTTGTTATTGCTAGACAAGAAATTCATATGAGGTTTCATCTATCCTGGGGACTGTCATCAACAACAACTACGTGTAGGACGAATGTCTCTCTAAAGATAGCGATTGATTTCGTGCCTTGAAACCACAATATTCAAGTTCTTGTTCATCATCTTCTTCTACACACTTTCTAACAATTTTAGAGAGATATTCTTGAAGATGACTCAAGATCAAAATAACATTTTCAAGGTCATGAATCAAGAGTTTGTCAAACTAGATCGGTTTGATGGGACAAACTTCAACGATGGAAAGACAAAATGATGTTTCTTTTTCGGTGCTAAATCTTGCTTATGTGCTTGATCCAACGCCACAACCAATGACTGCCATTTCAATCTTCTGATAGTGAATCAACTATGTCTCGAGCACATAACAAGGTTTATAATGGAAAGTCTAGACAAATAAGCTTGAGACATGAGTATGTGAGGCAATTAATAAGAGATGGTATAATTACCATCACATATGTAAAATCCCAAGGAAATTTAGACCCATTGACTAAAGGTTTGTTAAGGGATAAGGTCAAAGAGACTCCTGTTAAAATGGGATTAAAACCTATAATTGTTAAATGATGGGAACCCAACCTTATTCTAGTAGAACACTAGTTTCAAGGTTTAATGGGTAACAACAAATTATTTAACAATTGGAGCACTAAGGTATAGGATTTAGTGTCATATATATATATATATATATAAATAAGGAGGGTGAGTTAAAACTCTTAATGGATTGATAATATTAATTTATCAAAGGATTCCACCTATGTGAATATAGGAGTGGTGCCGCTTCGATCGAAAATTTTAGAGGTTTTATTCTTGTAAATATTCATGAAACTAGGATGAGCACATGACCATAAAAGTGCTTAAAATTAACAAATTCTTGAACTTGAAGAGGTACAATTTATGTGTTTGACTTTTCGGTACTAACACAAAAAGTATAGGTTTAATCAATTAGACACATATTACTTTGTTAGAACCTTTAAAGTTTGCACTAAAGGAATGTTTAATCCTTGTGATACATTCATTTATGCATAAATTTGTATAAATTTTAAACTTGTAAATAGTGGGGGATTGAAGTAAATTTAATTATTTACAAGTTTTGGATTAAATAAATATTAATTATTTATTTAATTCATTATAAATGAATATTCATGAAAAGGCATATTGGTTCACCAAAAGATATGTTGGTTTATGAAAAAACATATTGGTTTATAAAAGACATGTTGGTGGCAACCATTGTGACTATTCTTGAATAGGCATGTCTTTTCATACGTATCCAATGTGCATCTATAAATATCCCTCATTATAGAACAATTTTCTCACTTTTACTTTGTGCATTATGTGAGTGTAAGAGTTCTTTAAAAGTTCAAGAGTGAGGGAATTTCTTGTTATTGGTAGACAAAAAATTCATATAGAGGTTTCATTGTATTGGGGGAGTGATCATCACCCAATAGCAACTACGTGTAGGGGCGAATATCTCTAAAGATAGCGATTGATTTCGTGCTTTAAAACCACAATATTCAAGTTCTTGTTCATCATCTTCTTCTACATACTTTCTAACAATTACGCATAGAGTTTAATCATAAAAAAATTTATTCTTATTTTTATCCTTAAACCAAACATATCCTCAGTCTTAAAACAATATATAGCAAATAAGAAATTGTACACTTAATACATTTGTTATTGGAAGTGTCCCTCATGCTCTCATTGTCATTTACATATGAATTTTGTTGGTGGGCTTCCCTCCTCATTGGGGCCCAACAACTAATAAAAAAAAGGAAAAGAAAACAAAAAAAAAAAAAACGAAAAGAAAAAAAAATAGAACATTGAAAAGGAAAACGCCACTGTTGCGTTTAAGAACGATTGAGAGGAATAGCAGAGGAAGAAGGGGTGGGGTCATCATCAGACGGATAAACATGCTCCGTTTATCATGAAAATTTAGTATGTTGTTCCTGATGTTGAGCTTGA
The DNA here is from genome assembly GCA_030441495.1 of Dalbergia oliveri. Taxonomy (NCBI): domain Eukaryota; kingdom Viridiplantae; phylum Streptophyta; class Magnoliopsida; order Fabales; family Fabaceae; genus Dalbergia; species Dalbergia oliveri. Next base: position 2,008,816 of record JAMLFY010000008.1, read on the forward strand.
TACTTTGATATAGCCTGTTAATTTTATTGCCTTCTCTGGTGGCTATTTTGTGATACCCACATTGTGGAGTTATATGGTTGTATTTCGCCCATTGGGTGAGTATTCTGTTGATTGTTGAGATTCCTAGTGCTACTAGGAAGGCTGGTTGTATTCCCATTGATCATAGTGGAAGATTTCCTGGACTAGGTCCCGTGGGTTTTTTGTCCCTGGGGGGTTTTCCCACGTTAAAAATTGTGGTGCCTCCTATTTTATTTTTCTGCCAAATTATTATACTGCTAGAGTATTTTGGTTCTACCTATTTAACTAGGTGGGAAAAATATTTATTGCTTCCGCTTTGATAAGGTTCATTCCTAAGATTTCCCCAACAAAGTGGTATCCAGAGCTTTGGTTATTTTTTTTTATCTGCAATTTAAATGGAGGAACATCAGGGGCCAAATATGATCAAGTTGAATTCCAAAAATTACTCAGTTTGAAGACCCTATGGAAGACATGCTATACAGCAAGGATTTGTATGATCCAGTTGAGGGAGATAAATATAAGCCTTGATAAGTCTGAAGCCGAATGGAACAGAATGAATAAAACTTTGCTTTGATTAGGCAGTGGTTGGATCTAGTGTGTATCCACATGTTGACAAAGAAACTAATGCTAGAGTATGTGGCAGAAATTGAGATTTATATGAGAGGAAGAATGTGCAAAATAAGGCATATTTGATTGGAAGCTGGTAAATATGAAATATAAAGAAGGTGATTCAATGCCAGAGCATTTGAGTAGCTTCCAGGAGATTGTCAAGCTGACAACCAATGAGATTACATTGTCTGAGTTGCAAGCATTGTTATTGTTGAGTTCTTTGCCTAGTTGGGAAGTCCTGGTTGTAACATTGACTAACTCAGCTCCAAATGGGAAGTTGACGTTATCAATGGTTAAAGAAAGCATGTTGAATGAAGATGCTAGAAAAAGAGAGCGGGGTTTGATTAGTGCCTCCACCCAGTCAGAAGCACTTGTTGTAGAGTCACGGGAGAAGCAGAGTAGAAGACCTCATAATACCTGAGGTCAAAAGGTAGCAAGTCAAGGGGGAAGTCCAAGACAAGAAAAGAATTTAATTGTTATCATTGTGGCAAGCCGGACACATCAAGAAACATTGCAGATACTTGAAAAGAGAGAAATCAAGAGAAAGAGATGAAGACAAAAATAGTAGCAATGATAAAGACACTGCTCCGTTGCATATGATGATGTCTTTGTTCTACATCATGAGAACTTCATAAATCTTGCATGTGATGATTCTAGTTGGATCATGGATTCTGGTGCCTCATGTCATGTTACTCCTAGGCGTGAGTTTTTCTCTTATCCTGCTGGTGACTTTGGCAGAATAAGGCTAGGAGATGAAGGGATATGCAAGATTGTTGGTATGGGAGATGTGTGGCTTGAAACTAGCATGGGTTGTAGATTACAGTTGAAGAATGTTAGGCATGCGCCTGATATGCGTCTTAGCTTGATGTCAATCAAAGCATTGGACGGAGAAGGTTACTACACTACCTTTGGTGGTGGAAAATTCAAAATCACCAAAGGATCGCTAGTTGTTGCAAGAGAAGATAGTAGTTTCACTCTACCAGTTGCCTGGAAAGTTGTGCAAAGAGGAGGTGAATGTTGTTGATGATTCCTCTTCAGACTTGTGGCATATGCGTCTTGGCCACTTGAGTGAAAAAGGACTTGGTGTTCTAGCCAAGAATCAGTCTCTTGGGTAAAAGGTACATCTTTAAAGACTTGCACTCATTGTTTTGTTGGAAAGCATGCTAGATTAGCTTTTCATTATTTAGGACCTCATAGGAGACCACATGTGCTAGATTTGGTTCATCCTGATGTTTGCACTATGGACACAAAAACACTAGGAGGTGCATCATATTTTGTGACTTTTATTGATGACCATTCTCGAAAAGTGTGGGCTTTTGTTTTGAAATCTAAAGACCAGGTGCTCGGAGTTTTCAAGAGCTTCCATGCAAGTGTTGAAAGAGAAAAGGGAATAAAACTGAAGTGTTAATGGTGGTGAGTACAGGGGTCCATTTGAAGATTATTGTAGAGAACATGGGATCAGGCTTGAGAAACGTTCCAAGACTCCTCAGCATAATGGAGTTGCAAGAGAATGAACGTACTATTAATGACAGGATCAGGTGTATGCTCTCTCATGCAAAGTTGTCTAAATCCTTTTGGGGTGAAGCAATGAGAACTCAGTGGATTTGATCAACCTTTCTCCTTCGACTCCTCTAGATGGTGATGTTCCAGAGAGTATGGACAGGGAAAGATGTCTCATACAGTCACTTGAGAGTGTTTGGAGGGCCTTTGTTCATGTTCCAAGAGATGAGAGGTCCAAGCTTGATGGGAAGTCCAAGCAGTGTATCTTTGTTGGTTATGGTCATGAAGACTTTGGTTACAGGTTATGGGATCGGTGAGTAAGAATAATCAGAAGCCGAGATGTGATCTTTCTTGAAGACCAAACCATTGAAGATTTTGAGAAGTCAGATAAGCCAGTGTCTTTACTATAAGTAACAGTAATGTTGATCCAAAGTCTCCTCCTAGTACTCTTGTTGATGGGGGAGATGGAGGTTGATGATGGGAATCCAGGTGATGAGCCTACACCTACTCTTGAGGTGCCAGTTGAGCAAGTTCCACCAGAACCACCAGTTGAGCCACAATTGAGAAGATCTACAAGACCGCATCAGCCTTCTAAGAAATACCCTTCAGATGAGTATGTGACTCTCAATAGTGGGAGCCAGAGAGCTACCAAGAGGCTATTTCTGATGAGCACAAAGACAAATGGTTGAAGGCCATGCAAGAGGAAATGAATTCCTTGCATGAGAATCACACCTTTGAGTTGATGAAGTTGCCAAAGGGTAGAAAAGCACTCAAAAATAAATGGGTGTTCAAGCTGAAATTTGAAGATAATGTCTCACGCCAAGGTACAAAGCAAGGTTGGTTGTGAAAGGTTTTGAAGAAGAAAGGAATTGATTTTGAAGAGATTTTCTCACCAGTGGTGAAGATGTCCTCTATTCGAGTTGTGCTTGGTTTAGCAAGCTTGAATTTAGAGGTTGAGCAGCTTGATGTGAAGACGCATTCCTTCATGGTGATTTGGAGGAAGAAATTTATATGGAACAACAGAGGGTTTCAAGGTTAAGGGAAAGGAGCAGCTTGTGTGCAAATTGAAGAAAAGTCTATATGGCCTCAAGCAAGCACCAAGGCAATGGTACAAGAAATTTGATTCTTTCATGGCAGATCATGGGTATAGTAAGACCACTTGGACCATTGTGTATTTGTCAAGAAATTCTCTGATGGTGATTTCATAATTCTCTTGCTTTATGTGGATGACATGTTGATTGTTGGTCATGACAGCAGAAGATTCAGAGTCTTAAGAGTGACTTGAGCAAGTCCTTTGCTATGAAGGACTTGGGTTCTACAAAGCAAATCCTTGGCATGAGGATCACTCGTGACAGGAAGAATGGTAAGTTGTGGTTATCTCAAAGAAGTACATTGAGAAGGTGTTGGAGAGATTTAACATGAGTAATTCAAAGCCTGTTGGTACTCCACTTGCTAGTCATTTCAAGTTGAGTTCACAACAATGCCCTACAAGTGAGAAAGAAAAGAAGAGATGAAGAAGATTCCATATGCGTCTAGTTGGAGTTTGATGTACGCTATGGTATGTACTAGGCCAGATATTGCTCATGTTGTTGGTGTTGCCGGTTTCTCTCTAATCCTGGTAAGGATCATTGGCAAGCTGTGAAGTGGATTTTTAGGTATTTGCGAGGCACTTCAGAGTTTGTTTGTGCTTTGGTAGTGGTCAGCCTGTGTTGGATGGTTACACAATGCGGATATGGCTGGTGATCTTGATTCTAGGAAGTCTACTTCGGGTACTTGATGACTTTTGGGGGGAGCCGTGTCATGGCAATCCAACTTCAGAAGTGTGTTGCTTTGTCTTCCACTGAGGCCGAATATATTGCCTGAAGCTTCAAAAGAACTCTTGTGGATGCAGAAATTCCTACAAGAGTTGGGCCTTGATCAAGAGAAGTTTGTGTTATTTTGTGATAGTCAAAGTGCTATCCATCTCAGCAAGAACCCGACATTTCATTCCAGGTCAAAGCACATAGAGGTGCGGTATCATTGGATACGTGAAGCATGGAGATGAAGTTGCTTTCATTGGAAAAGATCCATCCTGATGACAATGGTTCAGATATGATGACTAAAGCTTGCCGATGGTGAAGTTTGTTTCTAGGAGAAGGCGGGCTTAGTGGAGCGCGCATCCCCACTGAGTCGGAAAGGGGAGATTTGTTGGTGGGCTTCCCTCATTGGGGGCCCAACAACTAATAAAAAAAAGGAAAAGAAAACAAAAAAAAAGAAACCGAAAAGAAAAAAGAACATTGAAAAGGAAAAGCGTTTAAGAAAAAGAAACACGAAACGTGAGTTGAGAGGAATAGCAATGAAAAAGAAGAAAAGGGCATGGGTATATAAACGTGCTCCGTTTATCATGAAAATTTAGTATGTTGTTCCTGATGTTGAGCTTGATACTTTGATATAGCTGTTAATTTTATTGCCTTCTCTGGTGGCTATTTTGTGATACCCATTGTGGAGTTATATGGTTGTATTTCGCCCATTGGGTGAGTATTCTGTTGATTGTTGAGATTCCCTAGTGCTACTAGAAGACTGGTTGTATTCCCATTGATCATAGTGGAAGATTTTCCTGGACTAGGTCCCGTGGGTTTTTTCCCTCTTTGGGGTTTTCCACGTTAAAAATTGTGGTGCCTCCTATTTTATTTTCTGCCAAATTATTATCCCTAGAGTATTTGGTTCTACCTTTAACTGATGGGGAAAATATTTGTTGCTTAAGTTTGATAAGGTTCATTCCTAAGATTTCCAACAAACGTTTCGTGGTCCAGATGACAAGTTGATCACCAACGTATCCAAAGGCCTAACAAAATACCAGTAGTAAAACATACTTCATTTTTCTTTATCATATTTTCAAAAAATTATACCTATTTCATCTATATGTGTTTAAGAAAAACTAAACAGTATGCCAAAAACTTAATTTTTCATTTTATCACTTAAAAAATAATGTTAAGAATAATAGAGAATAAGTTTAATATACTAGTCGTGTAAATTATTTTACACATACATTGATAATATCTCATAAAATATGTGACTTTTAAAATAATTACCATAAGATATATATTTTTAATAGAGTTTAATTTTAATATATTGATATTGTAAAAAACTTACATTGTTAACTGATCAAAATTTTTTATTTGTTTGACTTTTAAAGTGGTGAGTGAAAGAGTCAACTATTATAATTGATGTAACAATATAGATAATAAAAATATGATTAATAGATGATTGTGTACAAATTTGTTACACTGTTATTACATAAAAATTGAATCTTTTAATAACTATAGTAACACATTATTGAATTACATTATAAAAACCAAAGGAGTGTACAAAAGACTTGGTTATGTTGAGTTGGATCAAGCTTTGAAACCAATACAATTTTTAGACTGGGTTATTTTTAAGTTCGAATAAACCCGATAATGATATGACTAATGATCAAGGCAAATTTGATCAATCTGAATTTTAAACAATATGCAAAAATTTGAACATTATATATAATAAAAACTTTATAAGAAAAAACAAACCATATAAAAATTCAAGAGAATTTTGTAATACATTATTCAAAACAAACCATATTAATACAAAAGCATTATCAATACATCAATTGAAGTATAAAATCCTTTATTCATTATCATAAACTATAAGAGTGCATTTGTTTCAAGGTTTACTAATTTATTCCCATAAATAATTGCTTGTAAATTTTTAGAAATGTAATTCAAGGAATTTAATCTCAAACTTTGAAACAAACACTTACGAGGTAAATTTGTTCTTAGATGAGATGTCACGACCTGATCTATGAATGTGATGGCACGTAAAAATCTCATCCTCATGTAAGTCTCATGATAGTTGAGTCACTCTATATGCATACTTCTTTAATCATAAAACCATTTAAAACATAAATTCATTTTCTACATACAAATCACCTCTTTAAAGTCAATATAACTATAAATGATATTTCATAAATCAACTCTAAAGTTTGGAGTCATAATACCATCCATATATATAGAATTACTCTTATACAAAATAACCATGAATGTTAAATCAATAAACACCAGTCAAGAATTATATCATGGTATGCAAAATACAAAACATGCTCTATAGTTCAGACTCCTGCTTGCAATAACATGGAGTACTCTAATCTATAATAAAGATGTTTCACCCAAGTGAAGCTCACAGCTAGAGCTCTAATGCTCTGGGAAGAAGGCGACTGGAAAACTGGAGCAACAGTATCTATAATGGGAAAAAAAGGAGAGGGAGAGTTTTATCTAAAAACTCAGTAAGTGAATCTTCACCTAAACCCCCTTCATGTGATACCAAGGAAGAATGCATAGAATCACAATTATAATAATAAAGCTCTAACCATTTCATATCTACACACATATAGTCATAATCATAGTTTTTCATAAATTAGAACAACAATACTCTAATAAAGAAAGAAATCTCTAGTTATGCACAATATATATAACATAACAAAATCTCTAGTTATGCATGTAATTCATGGCATAACAAATTTATCTCTGTGGTTCTTAATGAACCTAAATTGGACACCTAATTAGGTCTCTTCTACTCAGATGAGATTGTCCTGGGACAACTTGGTACTAAGATTAACGATCATTTTCTCGTTAACTCACTGTATTTCTCTATAGCTATCGTCTAGTTCAAAAACATAATATATTTTTTTCTCTAAACTCTTTATTTGGATTCTAATATGAGTTTTAAAGCTATATCATATACATAAACCACTTTTATAATTCATTTAGACATTCATAAAAGTCTCTAATAATCACATTTATCATCAACTCTACATAAAATCAGTTTAACAATAATGGTCCCATGAGTTTTATCAAAAATATGTTTCATACTCTTAAACTATAAGTTCATACCTAATAAACCAACAGCAATCTCAAATCTCTTCAAAATAATCTCTAAAATTATACAATATGCAATATTGTGATGAAAATAGCTCTAATGACCAACATAGAGATCATATGTTTGAATTCACTCACCTGGAGGGGTAGAATATCAGAATCAACACCAACAGGACTTTGGAAAGTATGAATGGCACCAATATTTGCCATACTAGCCATAATACTCTAGATTAACTTCTAAAAATATCTAGATAACTCAAGTCTAACTCTAACACAATGAAGAGGTACCATAACTTGGTAAACATGGGAGAACATCATAGCCAACCTCAAGAATCATGAAAGATTGGAGGAAAATGGAAGCAAAAGTAGCAAAATGTTTTACCTTTAAGCCTTGGAAGTAAAAGATTGGAGTTAGATTGAGAAAATAGGATGGACAAGTGTAAGGAGGCGAGGGTTTCTTGTTTGGTAGGGGGTAAGGGTTGTGTTTTCTAGTTTGGAAACTCGAAATGGGGGTTTTTATATACTTACTCTCTTGGAGGCTCGCGCTTATTTTAGCGCTACAGTGCTATCCAAGAGTCTTTTTCAAAAATTTTAGGTTGTCATGCACGTTGGGCCTTTCAAACAACACAGGTGGGTTCTGGGGAACCCCAAGATTGTACTAGACTTGTTTAATGACACGTGGACCTAAGATACTACATGAGATCCACTTGTAATTTTATTGGTCATCCATAAAAATTTACACATCATTCTTATCTCTAACCTTGTTATCAAACACACCAAAAAAGAATTAACTCACTTTGGGTTCGTTTGAATGAATTTGAACTCAATATAAGTAGGGTGTAGGGATGTAAGCGAACATAGCTGATTAAAACTTTAATTTTGTACTAATAATATAGTAAAATTAAACTTAAAGAATGAATTATTTTGCAGGTCCTTATAGTTTTACTCAATTTTTAATTAGGTCTCTATAATTTAAGAATTTTTAACTAGGCTCTATAGTGTATGAGATTTTCAAGGGTCCTTCGTTATAAAAAATGAAATATACGATAGGGTGAAAAGGGAGATAGTATATTCATGAAATATTCTATTTTTTATAATGATAGGAACTTGATTAAAAAATCTAATGCATTATAGGGACCTATATAAACACTTTGAAATTATAAGGACTTAATTAAAAATTAAATAAAATTAAAAGGACTTATAGAATAATTAAACCTAAAAATAGAAATAGTTTATAACTAATGCTTTTTTACTAAAATAAAAAATGGTTATTTGGATCTATATGTGTTCTAATATTATTTACCTATATACACCATTTTTTAAATTATAGCAATACGGCTAACTGTAAAGCAAATTATTTAAGTAAATCGTCTCGCTGTTCAACGAATTATAGCATCTGGTACAACATAAAATGTTTAGCTATACGCTGAACAGGTGAAGGAGTGGCAGGCACAAATCAGCCGCAATCAGCTGAATTGCAAAGAGTCACCTATCCGAAATGCTATGGTCAAACTGATGTGCAAGTTGCACATAACAAGGAAACGCGCAGGAGTTAGCCAAATTAACTAAACAACCTGCTTTGAACGATTTAATAAAACGTTACACCCAAGCGAATTACTGGTAGGGACCACTACAAAAGGGGTCCTTTTCGTGTGGACCTAGCCGTTTCCTATCCTTTTTGTTGTTTATTCAAATTTGGCAAGAGAGTTGGAGTGGGAGGAAAGTAGTATAAAAGGCATGGAAGAAAATAATATATCGGGATAAGTGTGGGCATATCTTCATAAATCTGAATGCGCAGGTAATTATTTTTAGCTAAATATTATCATTTAAATTATTGTATATTGTGTACTTCATTTATTGAAGTAGTGTATTTTTTTTGCTTCGGGTGTGTAGTGTATTTATTTGAGTAGTGTGTTTTTTTTATTTGAATAGTGTAGTGCATTTATTTTAATTTATGTAGTTGTAGAAACTAATTACTTGAAATAGTGTATGTTTTTTATTTAAATAGTGTAGTGCATTTATTTTAATTTATGTAGTTATAGGAACTAAGTAAGATTTTTTTCAGAAAAAAGAAGAGAATCTTTTCATTAACTCCCCGACTCATTTATGTGATGATCATAAGACTTACGCAAATATGTTTGAACAAGTCTTCCATTATTTTGTTTATCTTGCATGGAAAAGGAACTCCCACCTATAATCAAAGCTAGATAAACAACAAATCTATAGCTATAACTTCTTAAATTTATTTATGTTGATTCAAATATAATTTACACTTTTAGATATAAGTAAAACTTAATTAAGAAGCAAATAGATAACTTTACAAATAGTAAGTACTAACTATTATTAGAGGCCAAATTGCAATGCAAAATCCTTTATTTAATTGAAATATTTTTAACTACAAGTAGCACAAACTCCTTATTTGGGAATTGTTGTCCTCCTTGCAAAAGGGTGCTCTCCAGATAATTGCACAATGTCCCAACTACCGATAATACCCTAAACCCAACATCTAATGTCATCACCTGTGTTGCTTCCATATTCAAACTTGAATAATGGCTAATCCATTGACTTTCAAATCGCACAAGAGTGTGTCAAACACTAACTTTGGCTAGCAAGTATTATCTCATCATTATCATTATCGTGCAGCATTGTAAAGTTTCAAGTATAATCAACATATCATAATATTCAATTTAAATAATCAATCAATTCCTGAATAATAAACTAACCACACAGTCATCGTAAAAATTAATAACATTGTGTCATGTTCAAGAATTTAAATTATTTCATTAATAACTGAAATAAAAAAAAATTTAACTGCTCCATAATTAACGATTTAAGCAATATTTAATATTAACAAAGCAAAAAAATGGAAATATAGAAAATTATTAAATATTAACAAAGCATTAAAAAAAAAGAAAAATATAGAAAATTATTTCTCAGTTAACAATGGAAGCGAGTACTCACATACTTCATCAAAAAATAATAAACAATTCAAACCTTAAACAATACTAAAAACTTAATCACATAAGTTACAAAAAATAATTAACAAACAACACTGTAAATAAAATTTTACGACGTTCAACTCCTCTTCAAAACTCAGCTCTTTATAAGGCTCATACCTCACTATTGGACCGTCAAGTGGAACCTCTCCACCAACCTCGGCCAGTTCTCTTAAGGTTGGGTCATTCATAACATTTTCTGCATTTACCTTTTCAAAGTTTTTGCCATCAAAATAATTTGAGGAGGCATTAAAGACAACCTATCAAATGCTTAACGGAAATTTTAGAGCTTATCCAACTCTCCTAAAGTTACAAATACCTTCATAACATGAAGTTCAAAATCCTGATGACAATCAAACATCATCCTCAAGTCATCATCACTTCAATACTACAACTTCCATACCAAACCGTACCTTGACCAATCAATATTGGTAGTTGCATGTAACTGTGAAGAATTTTGGCATGAACCTTAAAAGCGTCATAGATGAATGAATAATAATAAGTAGTGGATTTTGACTCCAAAATTGGACTCTATTTACGAGTTTTTAATTATTTTACAGCTGTAATAAACAACTATAAAAAATCTCCCTATCTTTTTTTTTCCTCAACACTTACTCAGCACACAACAAACAATTTCTCCTCACACCTGCTTCTCACCCGATATTCATTTGTGTGTGGTTTTATAAACAGGTCGTCCCAGCTTATGCATTGGGCAGTACGCCATTTGGACTAAAACGTTTAGCAGGCAAACGATTTTTTCCTGTAATATGGCTACCTGCTGACTGAATTAGGCCTAACGTGTTAACTATAGTTCGTTTGCTAGCCGATTTATATACATTGTACTGTTTCACGTTTCATCATGCAAAATGCTTGCTACTTAAACGTTTTACGGCATACATTTCGCCCAACTGTCAACCATATTGTTATAACTCAGAAAACGGCACATATTGGCAAATAATTTTAAAATGGATGAATATCTGTAAATAATTTTTTTTTTTTGTAAAAGAGCCTATAACTATTGTTATTTAAGAGAAGGGGGGGACCATAACTAAAGCTTGCGTTGCAGAGAAAACGCGGCGTCTAACACAGACCCCCTGCAAATTGTCGTACACAAGTTGCCGGCATCGCCATTTCCATTCATTCATTAGTGTAACTATGTTAACTCAGGACTTATTTATTGTCAAATCAATAATAAATGAGATGTAAGTTGATATAATGCTAATATTTTATGAGTATAAATAATTTTTTTTTTTTGGTTGGAAATCTTCTTCGTTGAACAGTTGTCGTTTACGTGCAGTGGTTACACGACGCTGAAATCAGGCTTGTTTGCCTCATTGCTGTGTTTTTCACCTAGCTGTTAAATGAGAGAAAATTAAAAAAAGAGGAAGAACGATGTCAGGCGCATTTCCGTACCCCCGACAAAGAACAACCATTTGTGGGTTACTTATTTGACTTTACGGACCATGTCTCAGTGTCTGTCTTCATTTTTTGCAGCCTCTCTCTCTCTCTCTCTCTCTCGTGTGAGTTTGTCTTGTCTAGGATAAGCGTATTAGTACCCAGTTTAGGATATGATAGATAAGCAGAGAAATCTTCGTCCTTAAACCTAGGTAAATTGATATAGAACTCGATTTGATATACTCCTCGGAAAAGATTTTTCAAATTGATCTTTCTAATTAAAATTTTTTTAAAAAAAGTAAAAGTTGATTTATATTTAGATATAATGTCAATTTATAATTAGATATAATATTAATAAATTTTTATTTATTGCCAAATATCTTTTTATTTTATAAAAAGATCTTTTTTAAGAAAATGAAAATTATATCTTCTAAAAAAAATTATTTTTTATTTTTTTTAATAATTATACTTTTATTTAAAAGAATTATCCAAACATACTAAAAAAAACACAAAAGATCCCTTTTTATATAAAAAAAACATCCAATTGAGCTTATAATCTCACACGTAGATCGACTGAAATAACTTAATACCATCAAAAGTAAATTTTAAAGATTTCTTATTACACATGCAAGAAAAAGTAATATTATCTGCATATCAAAATTGAATATATTTGATGGAGATTGATTTTGACAATAATAGATAAAATTATATAAGATTTTTCTCTTTTTGTGGTGTTTACTAATAACGATATCAAATTTTGACATATAAATAACATTATTATACAAGAAACAATTTTTAAGTATTACGGTAAATTCTCATATATTTTCAAGATTTTAACGGTTTAAGCTATGAATTGTTAAGTTAAAATGATTCACTTGAACCATAAGGCCGAACTCAGGTGGTAAGGACCATCGTCTTCTTTAATCAATGTGTCAAAGTCAAGAATTCAATCATTTTATTATAAATAACGCAACTTTAAAATATGTGACTAATATTGATCTCCTTCAATGAGTTTATAATAGTACAATATGTAAGAGGATTAATAACTGGATTTGGCAATGGATAATTGGGGAGGCAAGAGAAAAAATGTTTTACTTGATAGTTAAAATGTGATTGACACCTTTTCTTTTTAATTTATGAGTTTGTTAATATGCCATGAGTCCGAGCCATTCTAATACACCCATGTAATGTTAAGACTTTACTTGTGTATGCCTTACAATTTACAATGTACTCTCTTTAATTTTAATCATTGAAGTCACTAAGGTTAAAGATAATTAGATTCTTAATCAATGGTCATTTTAAGATGGTCCACACCATGATATGGTCCATCTATTTCACCGTTAGATCATATTTAAACAGTTAGATTTAAAGACAAAAGTACCATATAAAAATATAAATAAAGTAATAAATTTTAAAATTAATTATAATAACTTTTAAATTACCAAAATGTTCATCTAACTTTTTTTTTTCTTCCTCTTTTTTGGCCTTTACCACCACACCACCATCTTCCACCTCCTTCTAACATCACCATTCTAAAACTTTGGGAGCATTGCTCTAGTATCAGATCCTAGCATCACTTATAATCAAAAAAAAAAAAAGATCCTAGCATCACTCATCTAGAACTTTGGTAGGCTAGTCTAACATCAGAAACACACAATCTGGAAAATAAAAACAAATTTCTCATTAAAATACATTTCATTTTGGTGTGTTATATAAATTGTGAAATCACATTATTAAGGTCATTGCAATAGATCAGAACATTACACGAAGTATATGTAGCAAAATACCAATTGAATGCAAATATCACTATATATATTTTTTAATCAGCCTCCGTAGCTTGAAGGAGTCGCAAAATGTGTTTTATGGTTTGTGTTAAAAAACTGAATAAAAGGAGATGTTTCACTTGCTTTTAGATATTTTTTCCTATCAGAACTTGAAGATGGATTTGGTTAACAGAAACTAAAATTGATGTCCCACTTTTCTTTAGATCTAGACTGAGTTATTGTGTTTGTCCTGGTTCCCTCCCCGTTCAGCAACAGCGTGGTGATTGCAACTCCAAGTGGCTGCGACACTTCTATGTCGATGGCCGATGTAAGGGGTGGTAGTGTTGTATCTCTCTTTTGATTGTGTGGGGGAGGGAGAGAGAGAGAGAGTGACGAATCTAGAAAGTTTTGATAACGAAAGTAAAGATAATTCAAAAACATAATAAAAAATGAAATATGTTGTATCCGGTAATTTTCTCTTATTATCAATATGGGGTCAAATTTATATCATAATGGGAACAAAAATATATATACATATTAATTTTTTAAAAAAATTTCAAATTGTTGTGGGGGGCATGAGCCCCCACCTTCTATAATGGTTAGAAATTTAAGGACCACATAATGGTTTATAACATATGGAGAACTACCCCCAACTATTTGTGTCAAATTTTATTAAAAATTAAACACATTGTGATCAAATAGTTTTCATTTAGGTACATTTTGAAAATAGAGTTTAATTTTGATATATTAAGTGTAAAAGAGTTTGAATTTTACACTATTAATAATTTTTATTTTTGTATGATTTTTAAGTAGTGGGATTTGAAAGTAATCATATTTCCTTATGTATAATTACATAATTAGATAAATTGTGTAAAAAAATTTTACATTATTGTATTCCAATTAAATCCTTAAAAATATTTATTATGTTGAATTATATATATAAAAAAAATGTGTTGAACAATTTTGAATTAATATAAAATTTTTAAAGATTATTTATAACATATAAACTTTCAATTTAAGGGGGGATTTTGTTATAAAAAAATTTCAATAAGAAGTTATTGAAGATATAATATATGTACTAAGTCATATACATCGTATAAACAGATCATTCCTACTGAAAGTTTATATTGGTTGCTACTGTACTACGCCCAGCACTAAAACGCTATTCTTTGCACCGGACCACTGAAAGTTCATTATTGGCTGCAATTTTGTTTAAGGAAAATACCTTTTCACTTTTATGTAAGCAAAAGGTACAAAAGCTACTCTCACTGGTATCATGGGGGTCATCCTTGTTTACGCTAACCATGGTGGATTCAAAACGTATTTTTTTTCGAAGATAAAGTAATCATAATAATCAGTAATGATTATTCATGCTCATTAACGAATGTTTATTGTTGTATACAGGTTTGGCACCTGAAATTTTTTAACGGTTTTAGAAGATAAATCACTTGTTATCCTTGCTTTAAGTACTTGAAACGAATCCATCATCACTCACTGCAATATAGCAAGCCTGCAATTAATTATTCAATTGTTATCTCTATCCGAAAAATCTTTGCCGTGCATTTTTTGAAAATCCAATTATTACGGACCATGAAATCAAGATCAAGTGCTTATGATTATTTGTTTTCCACCCCGGAAAAATAAATTGACTAGAGAAGGTGGTGGAACCTCACCCCAATGGAAAGGTAAGTGGAGCAATTCTAAATCTGTGACCGCAGTAAAAGGTGTTCAGAAAGGGACTAATGACAGGCTTGCATTGCATGAGTATCAATTTTGGTTTTGAACACCTTAGAGGACAGTAGCATGCAAGTTGCTCTGAATCTCATTCCGTCACATATACACACGCATCAGACAATGCAAAAAGTCTGCAACATCCGCATCCCATTTGCTTGCGAAATGTTGACCAAACATAGAAAAGCCAATCTCTCTATGGCCAGAGGGAGAGATCTTTAAGAAGCACGTGGCTGGGATTTCACCACAAAAGCCTACTTACACTTAGAATTTCAAAGAAGAAATCCCATGGCTACTCTAGTAGCCTCCCCATAGCCCTCCCTTCCCAAGAGACCAAAACGTGTATTTAATTGATGTGAAGATGGTATTAAGAAATTTTTGAGAAATTTTTAGATGTTTTTAGTATAAGATAAAATATTTTTTATGTTTTATTTAGTGATTGACAAATCAACTAAAAAATATAGGAGAGGTGAGAGATAATATTGACAGGAAATATATGTGTTCAATTAATAAATGAATTAGAGTAAATGTTATCTCCTCAGTACACTTAAATATTTCTGGAAATTTTGGGTTCACAGAGCATAGAACCAACAGCAGTGGCATCTTAGATCCACACATTACTCCACATAAGTCAATTCAATTTGTTATGTTCCATGGTGCTTGTTCTAGTCAAGTATCCATTCAATGAGTCAATTCTTCAATGTGTGTGGGTCCAAGTGACTCATTCATAGGGCACAAAATCCCTGTTTGTGAAGTTGGTTGGTTTGGTTCATTATAAACCTTTTGCACCGAGTTCCCTACTAAATTCCATATTTTGTTTTCTATAAAATTCCTATTGCACATGGAATTCTTAAGGGGTGCTCATGCCCACATACATGAGGAGAGTGGGACACCTTGACACAATAGACAAAAAAAAAAAAAAAAAAAAAGAGGAGAGGTGGAGGAAAAAAGATGAAGTGATGGGTCTCTTGTGTTGTTTATGTTTGGGTGTTGAATGTCTTGGATATTTATGGGTTCAAGTAACATTGATTTCGTTATGGCCTAAACGGTGCCAGGAAATAAACAACACAAGATCCCCTCCAACAAAGACAAAGCTCCATGAATGGTACCTTCGGGGGAAAAGGTAACCTTATGCCTCTCTTTACCTTTTTAATCACCACTTTAAGTCTAGAACCACCCACGCTCACAAATGTACCTGCGGCGTAGCTCCTCCGATCCACTGGGTAATTAAAAAATAAGTATTGTCCATGAAAAAGTTACCTTTAACCCAACATGCTAATTCCCACATTCACATATGTACATTCTGATGTCTACTACCTAATCACTTGACCTTATAATTGTCATTGAAAATGATCTTTATTTACAATTACAATTGGAGACATAACAAACAGAAAAATTGTACTCGCTCCACTTCATAATGTAGCTAAATACATTAATTTTTCAATGTATCAAAATTGCACGGTTTTCGATAATGATTATTAGTACTAACAAGAGGCCTTACCTCCAAAAGTATGGCTAACCAACATGCAGTATTTGTGGCTGTGAGATGTCTAAGGTGGCCACCCGTTGAGCATGGGATGTGAAACAACTTTAATCTTAGTGCATAGTTGCCACCCTTTTTAGCCCTATGCTTAATGTAAGTCACTGGCCTAAAAAAATATCCCACCAACCCAACAAACTTTGATGTTTAGAGGCTAAGAACATCAAATTTTACAAAGCAAATAATAACTGCAAATCACAGTACACAGCAAATGAAATTCATTAGGATTACCTTAATAACACCATTACAAAACAACCTTCGAAGAAAATAAAGTTATGGAGTCACTTATACTTGGTCTTTACCTACTCATAGCCTAAAACACAAGCTCAAAGCTCAGACATAATAGTTAAAAAAATATCACCTATAAATCTGCTCAAAATATGGACATGAATAACCAAGATGCAGTGCATCAGAATTACTTGATTACAGAAACTGAATCCAGAATGCTGGAAATGAAAATCTCCATCAAGCTCAATTTGATGTCTCATTGCAGAAGTAATTGTCAAAATCCAAATTACATGACTCAAAATCCTCGTAAATACTACAGGCAGCATCACTGAAATTTTCATTGGAAATGGAATGGGGTACACAGCTTTCATCAAGAAATATTGGGGAGGAGTTTCAAACTCCAAACAAAAATCAATGGATGACAAGTCTAAGAATGATCTATGTTGCAAAAATGATTCGCGGCTGAACTCCCACTCCTCTTCCATGGGTGTACACTCTGCTAATATCTCCTTAGCCCCAGATTCATTAGACTCAAATACAAGAACAGAAGTGGGTGAAGGCAGATCATGAGACTCTGTACCTGAATTATAGCTGCAATTAACATCCTCAGTACACTCATCTTTTATTACACTGTCTTCAAACACAATGCTCGTGCCAATACCCATGTCAAAAACTTCATTTGTGAATGTGTGCTGCTTCTCTGGGGGCTTCAAGAAATTTGTTTGAGCATTAGAGCCTCTAAGGCGAATAGCCTCTCTGTCATAAACCATAGCAGCCTCTTCTGCAGTGTCAAAGGTACCCAACCACACTCTGCTACGCTTCACAGGATCTCTGATTTCCGCAGCCCATCTCCCCCACTTCCTTTGCCGAACCCCACGAAGCTTTCTCCCAGTTCCAGCACCCTCTTCTTCGGTTTTTGTGGCTACCCTTCTTCCACTCTGTTGTTTAGACCTTTGCTTCAGTGACACCCTCTTGTTCACTATGTCAATTGAACGATCTAAAATCCTGATCTCATTGACAATCTTCTTCACTTTGGTGGTACTCTGATGATGAGTGAGGTCTTCGTTCTCATATTCTTCATCAGTGGAAGAGTCAGTGGCATATGGATCCATCACTGAAATCCGAACCACCCTTGGTGCTGCATTCGAAGAACCAGGTTTGAGGACTTTGTTGGTGACAATTTTCGTGTTCATTGAAGTTGGCTCCCATGGAGTGAAGGGGCAAAGCATGGGAAGGGGAGAAGATCAAGCGAATCCTCACTGGGAGTAATGTCTTTATGGTGGACTATAAATCAGCTTTATAGTACTCTGCTGATTTTTTAGTAACTAATTATGATTATGATCTGTTGATTGTGATTTTTTGTATTCAAAAAGATGTTTCCTTATTTTAAAAACTTGCAAGATATTTTCAACTTTGAAAGAGAGACGGAGTCGTAGATTCCAATGTGAGCGTGTGACAAGCATACGACTCGCCGCCTTTAGGAACAAAACGGTTCCATCTTATACCACATGTAACATGATGTAGCGTCCTCATTTGGCTTCTACATGAGCTAAACTCTTAACAATTATAGGATATGGATATCACACACACACACACACAGGTATATATATATATATATATATATATATATATATATATATATATATATATATATATATATATATATATATATATATATATATATATATATATATATATATATTTTAATTTTATTATATGATTTTTGTCTTTTTTGTCTTAATTTTTTGTGCCATATTTATATAATTTTTTATCTAATTAATTCTTCTTTTTGTGATCAACAAAAAAAATTTTAAAATGACCCAATTAGTTTTTTTTTATATCCGGTATATGTCCGAATTCAAAAAAATTATTTTTAATTGGATGCGTATAGATGAATATCCAATACATGTCGTGTAAATGTAAATGTCTGAAACGTGTAAACACATGAACACACCACCAAATCGTGTGTCTATGCTTCTTGGTACATGAGTGTATGCTTGGTTTTGAAATATTTTTTTATTTTTAATTTTTATATCTATTTTGGCTTTTGCATCTTAAGAAATGTATTTAATGCCCAAAACTTCTACTTTTTGTAATATTTTTTTCTTTAATGTGTGAATCCAAAACTTTTCTTAATTCTACATTTTTCTTACCCATAAATAATTGAATCAAAGAGTAAATAAATTCCACGCATTACAATGAGTATGTGTTCAAATATCAATAGCATAGGCATAAAACAAATCAAGAACATAATCTTTGTAGATAGATTGCATATTTTTTATATTTTAATAAACAATTAAGAAATAGTCTTATAAATAATTCTAATAATTAAAATTTATAAGAATCTGCTACTGGTCTTGATACATAATTTTTTGTTAAATGGTCTTGACACATTATTAATACTTTATTAATGTCATATTATCATTTAATCATATGCTAATTACAGACTTTTGTGGATTTTATGCTGTTTTTTAATTACAAACACAGAAAAACATTGAAAAGTCAGAGGCACTCACAAATAATAACATATATAGATTATAATATAAAAAAATCGTACTCATAATATATTTAAGTAACCTCTTATATTTTTATCTCCCCACCACATTACAATTAAAAATAATTAAATATTTTATGTTTTCACACTCAAGTATTTTTTGTAGTTTAAATTATAAAATAAACTAATAAAGGAATCGTTTGTAGTAGTTTTTAGAAAGATTTTTTTAATGATTTTTTTTAAAGAATAAAAGTCCTTTTTATGTTTAGATGTAATATTGAAATATATTTTTTTAAGCAACATTTTTATGTTATAGAAAAAAAATTTCTAAACCATGAAATTATATCTTCTAAAAAAGCTATTTTTTAAATTTTTTATTAGTTATATTTTTACCAAAAAATGAAAAAAATTATTTTTTTTATCAAAATAATACACACAAACAAACTCAAAGTATATTAAAAAATACTTTTTTAAAATTATTTTCAAAAAATATTATTACACATGTTTTTATTTTTATTTTTTTAAAATTAATATTCATTTTAATTCCTAACTTTACACTCATAAGTTATTTTAGTCCTTAACTTTCAAAATTAATTAAATTAGTTCCTAACATTACAAAATATGAGTCAAATTAGTCCCCGTCCCACTTTTATTTAATATTTTGTCTATTAAATGATGATGTATAATATTAAGTGATACATTGACATACAATGTATTATCTGAAATAGAATAAAATTTTAAAAAATTTATTTTGGTATTTAAAATTGTACAAATGAGTCTTTATTACTTGGAATGGAATTTAAATAACTTATTTTATATAATTTTATATATCAAAATGGGTTATTTTAAAATTCATTATACTTCAAATGATATATGGTACGCTAAAGTACCACTTAATGTTATTTATCATTATTTAATTAAAGAAATGTTAAATAAAAATGGGTTTAGGGACTAACATTATTCATGTTTCACAATGTCGGATTAAATTGGCTCATTTGAAAAGTCGAAGACTAAAATGACTCAAGTGTAAAGTTAAAGACTAAAATGAGTATTAACTCAAAAAAATAAAAATAAAAACACATCTAGTAATATTTTTTGGAAATAGTTTTTAAAAAAACTATTTCTTAATGTATTTTGAGTTTGTTTATGTGTATTATTTGAATAAAAAAAATTCTTTCATTTATTGTGTGTTTAGATAAAGTTTTTATTTTTAGTAAAAAAATAACTAATAAAGATTTACAAAAGGAGTTTTTTTGGAAGCTATAATTCATGGTCTAGAAAATATTTTTTTCTATAATAACATAAAAATTTTGCTTAAGAAAATATATTTCAATATTAATCTAAACATAAAAAAAAAGACTTTTACTGGTTATATTAAAGTTACTTAGATTACTTAAATATATTTTTTATTAAAATTACTCAAATATATTATGAGTGCTATATTTTATATTATAATCTAATTATATGTTATTATTTGTGAGTGCCTGTGACTTTTCAATTTGTTTCTTCTATGCTTATAATTATGAAACAACATAAAACCCATAAAAATCTATAATTAGCAAATGATTGAATGATAATATGAAATTAATAATGTATCAAAACTAGTCACAGATTCTTATAAATTTTATTTATTTGAATTATTTATAAGACTATTTCTTAATTGATTGTTAAAATATAAACATATGTAGTCTATCTACAAAGATTATGTTCTTGATTTTTTTTTATACATATGCTATTGATATTTGAACACCTACTCAGTATAATGCATCAAATTTACTTACTATTGATTCAATTATTTACAAGAAAGAAAAATGTAGAATTAAAAAAAGGTTTTGGATTCAAAGATAAAGGGAAAAAAAATATTACAAAAAGGAGAAGTTTTGGAAATATAAATCGCCTATTAATAAGATATTTTGGAAGTCAAACTCAAGTTACATAAGGTCGGTTGATTCCCACCGTATTAACTTGACTGTCGAGTTTTGTTTCTTGGTGATCAAGTAAATTGAAATTGAAAGAGAAATTTCTTTTTTCATGTTATCAAGCATCTTATTTAGGAAAGTCAAATCTATAATTTTTCTATTATTCATTGATTTTTTTTATGAGAAATGAAATAATAAAAAATAAACCAATGCTGATTTGGCTTTAGTTTGATAGCTGATTGGATACGGCACAACCGAAAAACAAATGCTTTATGGTGTTGTGGGTATAAGTCGTCATTCTCAGCCTCTACATAATAATTTCCATTTTAATGTCAAAATCAAGTATGCTAGTTTTCAAAGGACACCCTAATACGTGGGAACGGGCATTCGCATTTACTTATTGAATAATTATTTTAAAATTTTGATACATTTAGACTAAATTAAATTTAATCAAATCTTTTACTATTGTAATGTTTACGCCTCTTATGCTTGACAAATAACATTTAGGTAAAACTTAACGTAAGTAAAACTATTTTAGTCAGAGGATAAATATCTTTAAAACATGATTTTTTTTCTTAAATCATGATTTATGTTAATGTACTTTATTTGAGGTGAACTATAATTTACGAACTATAATTCACACCATATATATATATATAGTTTCAAAATATCACTCCTTAAAAAAATCATGTGGAAATTATTTTCTGTCCACATGGGATTACAAGTTCTAAAAATCTACTTCAAATTGTCTTATGTAATTACTTTTATTTATAATGCATTCTATTTAAAAATATCATTAAGAACATTTCTATTGTTTTAATTATTGTTATTAAACATCAATTAAGCAAAAGAATTACCTTAAATAAGAAAAATTACACCAATCCTCTTGAAAGTTTATGAAAATTTACCCTAAATCCATTGTATTTAATTGGGTAACATTGACATCGTCTGTGAACATAATGATTTCAAATCTTAGGAAAGCGTGGTATAATAATTTCACAAACTTTAATATCTCCAAAAAAAAATTCACAAATTAAGAGAAATAGGAGTAAATTTTACTAAATCTCACAAGAAATTAGTGTAATTTATGCTAATTTTTTAATAAATTAATACTTATTAGTCCTTGATTTTATACTTGTGAGTTATTTTAATCCCTAACTTTTAAAATGAAAAAATGTGAATCAAGTTAGTCCACTATTTCATCTTTATTTAACATTTTGTCAATTAAATGATGATTTGTAATGTGAATTGATACCTTGACATATCATGTGTCATCTTGAAGTATAATAAAATTTAAAATGACTTATTTTGATGTCTTAAATTGCACAAAATAATTCATTTTATGACTTGAAAAGAAGATTTAAGTGACTCATTTTGTATAATTTTAAATACTAAAATGAGTAATTTTAAAATTAAATCTACTTCAGATGAATGTTAAGCTTCATCATTTAGTTGATGAAATGTTAAATAAAAATATTTTAAGGACTAACATGACTAATATTTATAATATGAGGGCTAATTTTATTCATTTTAAAAGTCTGGGACTAAAATGAACGTGAAATCTTTTTGAACCTAGCAATCAATCCAATCTAGTTCAATTCAACTAAGCCCATAAAGCTTTTTCAATCCTAGTTTTCACTATACATAAGAATTAAATTCAAGAAGTTAAAAGAAATAAGTGTCAAATTAATTAAATAACTAAACATTGGTCAAATTACCTTATTTAAGACTACAACTCCACAGCTATAATTTATTTATTTTTATTAGTACAACTATAATTTATTGTATATTACATACTATTTATTTTATAAACTTAAATATGTTTTTAATTCCTAAAAAATAAATAAATTTTGATTTCATCTTGAACTTTTCTTATTAGATTTTGATCTAAGCATTTCTAAAATTACTTGATTTTAGTTATTGTTGTTAGGACTAACTATGTTAAATGTTGAATTGACTAAGGGAGAGTCAAATTATTCAATTCTATATAACAGCTAACAATCATACGTGAAGAATTAAAATCATTTTAAAACCTATTTGGATAAATGAATTATTTAAGTCCTTATATAAAAATAACTTCTAAAAAAGTATGCTTGGATTTACTTAAAAAAATACTTTTTTTATAAGTTTTCCCCTAAAAAAAGCTCTTTTGCATTTGGATGATAATCTGATAAGTACTTTTAATAATTAAAAAGTACTTATAAATTATGTAATCATCATGAATACTCACAAATGAAAAAAGTGACAATGAATCCTATTTACAAAATTACTCATAATAAGTTATTGATATTCATCAATCACAATCACATGTAGTAATATGCCATCAAAAGCAAGAACCAAATACATACCCCAATGATGCAAACAACAACGAGATTAAGTCGTGTTGTTGGGTGGTGTTGTTCAATCACAAACCCCCCAAGTGATCCCAAATATGATTTAAACACATGAATTTCACATAAACTACATGAACTACACATAGCCCACATGAACATACATGATTTGTACATGAACTACATCAACTACACATGATTCAAACAATTCCATATTATAAAAAAATAAAAATAAAAACTAATTTTCATTTTCTCAATGGTTCAACAATCAATCAAACGAACAATAAAATAAAATAAATGACAACTATACATAAATGAAAGTGGGTATACCTTGAAAGAACAATGCAGCATGAAAAAGTTGGAGTATAGGCTTATGAGAGGTGAGTGTGTGCATAATTGTAAGGAGATGAGAGGCATATGTGTAACTGTGAAGAGTGAGAAAGAATAAAGTTTTAAGAGTTTGACAAAGTATATGATTATAATTATAAATAATAATGAAAAATAGGTCTAGAAGGTGATTTTATTAACAAACTACTCCTATTGTTTCCTTTTTTTAAAAGCTGGGTATCAGTAGCTTAAATAAAAAGTGATAAAGCAATTTTTTTAAATTGGAAGTACTTTTTTAAAAAGTCAATCTAAACACTCTAAAAAAATACATAAAGGTACTTTTGTTTTAAAATAAAAGTTTTTTTTTCAGAAAAAACTAATCCAAATACACTCAAAACATGGTAACAAAAATATTTGTTTTGAGTGTTTTGAAAGTACTTCTTAAAAAGATACATATTTTACCTTCATCACAAGCACTAGAAATAACTTTATGATAACCAATGAGTTGCATAATCAAAGAGACAAATGTGACCTTTGGCTTTTAAAAAGTTAAGAACAATCATAAGTAATATTATCCACACAGACCTTTAGAAATGTTTAACTGGAAACCCAAAAAAAGGGGCCAAAATCAAAATTCTCTTATTTTTGTTTTTAGGAACCAAAAATATATTCAAGGCTATTGGATATTATTCACTATAAATTTGATCGCATACAAGAAACAATGCAACTAATTGTTTATCAAACTAAACTAATTACTTCTGTATATCATATCATTTGTGATGCTAAACCTTTTGTGTTACTATAGATACTCCATCGCTCAATTGCGTTCCAAAAGAGGAAAAAGAAACTACATAATTATTATAAGAAAAATAACAAACTAAACCAAAAACTTATAGCCCATTGTTTTGCGACATTCACTCGTGTTGTAGTTAGGTAAGGATGAACATAGTCCAGTCCTTTTTTATTTTCAATAGTAAAACACAACCAGGGATTGAATTAAGATGAAGACTTTTGCTCATTAGTAACTAATTTTGTAAATTCTTCCTTCATTCCACACAAAAAGCTAGAAAGTGAGATTCCAACAAATACTTCAAGGCCGCACCCGAATAGTACTTAAACAACTTACAGGTATTTGGTCTTCCGTTTTAACACATGGATAACAAATTAGTGAAAGCAGGAATCAAGATGAAACTATACAGATTAATACGGGAGTACATTGAACAAGAGCTATGAAATATATACCATGCAGATTAATAGAGAGAACATTAAACATAAGCTATAAAATATATATTTTCAAGCACCGGACAATAACTTTCATACAAATAATAAACTTAAACATCACTATTGTTTTCGTAGATGGGATAACATGGAGCCTATCCTCAACATGTCATGGGAGGAATGGAAAGATAGATTATACATTATTACCCTCTTATCAAATGGAAGGAACAAGTCCCTATCCTACAATGCCTTGAAACATGCTAGCCCATTGCATACTTCTGAGTCCAGCTCCTAGCAGTGGTCTCGTACTTGGACCTGTCTGTCTTATACATATGAGCAATCTCAGGCACCAATGGATCATCTGGGTTTGGATCCGTCAATAGGGAACAAATGGAGAGCAACACCTGAAAAGGGAAACAGAAACCCTTCCCAACCACTTAAAAAACAGCAATAATAATTCAAACAAACGAGGGTCATAACCATGCATTATCGCAATCATAGGCCTCCCAACTTTCCTCACAAAAATGTTTCCCAATAACAAGGACAACACATGCGGGAAATTTTCCTTATAAAATTTAATACGATTGGGAAGGTACAACAAATGCATGCAAAAACCTCTTGAGAATTGGATTGGGTTCATCATTGATGCAAAAATAGAAAGCAAACCTCAGAAGGAAAATGGAAGCAATCTCAATGTTCTAACTCATCGTATTTCAAAGTAAAATAAAAAAGATGTACTCTTTATAAATCCATATAATAGTGACAGTAACTACTCTGTGACAATAGATTACTGAGTATTAAATAGACCCAAGATCTTTCATAGCATAAGTATTCAACATTACTAAGGATTATGACATCTTCATCGAACAGAGAGTATGTAGCCATGTGCTAAACAATGCTCATAACTTAATCTCTAGCATTTGCTCACAAAGAGACTTGCTGTCTACATATTTTTGCGCCAGTGTGCCTTGACAGAAAAATAAGAAGTATAAAATTTGACATGCAGTTCTATTAGATGCAACGCTAGCCAAGTCTAAAGTCACTACTCACTACCAAAAAATAGCGTATTGCAATTTTTTTTAATAGTTCCATCACAAGTGGAGTCCATCAAAACATTCTATTTAACAAGTTTAGCATAGTATCAAAACCTTGGATATTGTCAAAGCAGGGCTCCATTGCTCCTTTAAGATGTCAAGACAAATACTACCGTTGCTGTTGATATTTGGGTGAAAAACTTTAGTCCTGAATGCAACCTGCAAGAAAATTGGTAGACAAACAGAAAATGCAGATGCAAGTCATTGGAAAAGCACTCTTCCTTTACCCTGAAACAGATTAAGTTAAGGAAGATAGAGTCTAGAAAAACTACTTTCTGAACACATGTTTCAGCACAGACATCTGAGATGGAAAGAGCTCATTCAAATGAGTTAAATAGTTGGACATGAAACACTTCTATCACTAATTCACTAGCATAAACATTTCAGTCATGACAGTCACATTAAATTGTGGACAATATTAACTGCACATTAAAAGAAGGTGCATTGCATTGATAATGAAAATAAAATGTCTAAAGGAAATCCACAAAAGGACTCCACAAAAAATGCAACGATAGATTGTTGGAACAATCCAAGACAGAGGAATTATAGAAAACTTGACAACAAGAAGGCAAAAGTCGACCATTTGCCAAGTATAACAAAGGCAGAATTGTTTAAGTTGTATGGAGCAGGGCTGAGGCAATACCTTGGGTGGTTTGAATGGATAATCAGGAGGAAAATGAATGGTAACTAGGAAAACACCTCCAGCATAAGGGCTATCAGGAGGACCCATTATTGTTGCTTGCCAGTGAAACATATCTTCTGCTACAGGACCTGTAAAATGTGACAAACACAAAGAGAAAGCATCAAATTTAAGACCAGAAAATGTTAGACAGACTCACAAACTAACTTCTGCTTATTTGATAAATACATTGTTACAACTCAGAAATGTCAAAATCATTTTGAAAGACGACATCATCCAAATCCAAAAGCAAGCGTTAACTTCCATGGCATGTATCTAAATGGTCTCTACAACTACAGAGGGAGAAAACTAAAGACTGAATGCTCACTTTCTTCCCTTAAATTGCAAGGGTAAATCACTTTGGTATCTAAAACTTTAAAAAATAAATTTTAGTCGTTAAATTTAACTCACTTTTTATAGTTTCAGTAAGTGAAAAGACAATTTCTTGCTTTCGAGGACAAAAAGTGAAGCACAATGCAATTTCAGGAACTATAGCTAGCATTCACTCGAAAATTTATATTCCATGATAATTGTTATAAATCCTTTTAATTTAGAGAAAATCTCAATAAGAAGAAGGCAATAGAGCGTCTTTAATAGTCACAACGTTTGAGCTTTAAAATGCAGGATTTTGGCTTCCGCAGAAAGAACACAAAATAAGAATTAATTAAGCCAAAAAAAAAGGACGAAATTTCAGCTCCGTAAATGATGACAGCTTCAACAAAATTATGAAGCAAGAATCAATCGTTGGGAAAGTTTCTGACAAGCATAAAAGCCTCACAAAACCCCATCTTGACCATAGCCTTCGAAAATCACGACCTGGGATGCGAAGCTAAGAACAAATATCGTCCTCCAACTTACTCAAAGATTGCACTGTATTAGATTCACATATGTGCACTAAACAGTTTAAACTAGCAACACATGCTGTTACATAATCCAGATAAACCCGTCAAACAACAAAACGACACCTACACACATCCATAAAATTTCCAAAACCAATAGATCGAGTAACATAGGAAGCTTAATTACTATCTGGAACAAATAAACATAAAAATAAATTAAAAAAAGGAAAAAGTAGAAAGAAGGGGGAATTTGGTGTACCGGCACTGCAGGAGGTAGGAGGGTCTTTCTGGAGGTCTTTGAGTTCCTTCAGGATTCGCTTGGAGGCCATGCTAAGTAACACCACAACAATTAATGTTTGCTTTCGATCGATCTGTGAAATAAAGGGAAGGAAAGGGAGAAAGAAGATTGCAGAAAGAGAAGAACCAAAGCAAGCAAACAAGGGAAGGAAACAAATAACCAACTAGAAGAAGCGAAATGACTATGTAATGGTTTACGACTAAGCAACGTTAATTTCTTTCACACGAGAGACATTATTGCGTAAAACGCACAATTTTAACTGTCTGTCTTTATTGTGAGCGTGCGTGACAAACATGGATTGTCACAGAATTGTGTGTGTGTGTGTGTGTTGATTTTTCTTCACACGAATTTTAAGTCACTTTCCATTTTCACGAATCTTTTCAGGTTTTCGTAGGTGGAGAAAACTTAGACCCATTATTTGTCCATGTTTTTATTTGCCTTCTATATTATTATTATTATTATTATTAATTTTACAGAATAAACAAATTTTACATTGTCTAATTATTTGGATTAAATTTTGTCATTATTACTATTACTTTTTAAAGATTAATTTTCATTTATTGACTATTGACCAATAGAAATAAAAAAAAATGTCAAATTATAATATATATAATTCTTAATACATAATTAGTTGAGGGTTTAATTTTGATATATTGATAATGTTAAAAAATTTTAAAGTTATTAATCATATAATACCATATTAATAAATATCTTTAACTTTTACTCTCACTACATGTAAAGTCATGTAAATAGAAAAAATTTGAGTGGATGATATAAATTATTTCTAAATAAAACTATTTTACACTATTATTATATTAAAATTAAACTCATTAATTAATATAATTTGATATTTTCTTAAAAGTTTATTCCTTTTTGTTTTGTCTGAAATTAAAAGTTTTATTCTATTAGTTAATAGTATAAAATGATGATTTTAATAGAAATTAAACTCTTATTTATGCGATATTATTATTATTTAATATTGCTCTTAGTTAGACCAGATGATAGCTACTTGCTTCTATTTTTTGTCGGAATTTCTTGGCCATACTAATTTTGGTATTTTTCTTTGTCGTTTTTGTCATCTTTTTGGTTCTTGGGTCTTGAATATTTGTATTTTTGATCTTTTTGTTTTTGGGGTCGGAATATATAAATTATGTTTTTGGTCGTATTGGTCGAAATATCTGTGTTTGTGCAAATCAACGCGCCATTGACTTGTTCCCTGCATTGTCTGATTGGCCCGCTCAAATTTTACATTTCCTCGTCTGGATCGACCCATTCATATGTTATGGGTATGGCCCATTCATATGTTATTTAATGTTTTTTTGGTACGAATGTTATTTAAATTTGTAATTGTGGAGAAATTGATTATTAGTTTTTATTTTATTTTATTAAGAATTCTAACATTATCTTTTATGTTTATCAATGAATGCTAGTGACTCAATTATATAACTCTCATAATGAGGTATAATAATATTTTCAACCCTCAAGTCAAATTTAAACATTTTCAAAAATTTAAATATAATATTTACATCACAAACATACATAAATTTATTTAAAAATATTTTGAGATAATATTGGTAAATGTGTAAAGTAATTTTCTTAAGATTAGCATTTTTTCTAAAGTCTGATTCAAGCAATCACTTAAAAATGAATTGTGATGAACGGGGGGAAAAGGTTACAAAAGAAATAATCATCTTTTTTAAAAAACGAAAATGGAAAATATTTTCGACAAAAATGCATTTATACCATAAGTTTCTGAAAAAAAAAAGGCTCATCTGAATTACGTTCTTGATTTTTCTTCATCTATCCTTATTCGCATATATTTTAGGGAAATAACACTTTATTTGTTTTGAATTATAGGCCATATCAACTTTACCCTTAAAATTTATAAAATGAGCAAATTGACCCTTAGTATTTCCTAATTGTGCAAATCAACTCTTCTATTAACAGTTTTATCTATCATTAACAAGAATAGCACATGTTTTAAAAAAAATTAATATATGGTGCTCCACATTATTTTTCAATTTAAGGTGTCAAATTGCACCTGACTACAATTTAGGAGAGTGCAATACATTTATTTTTTTTTATTGATAATAGATAAAATTTAATAAAAAAGCTAAAGTGCATATTAAAGGTTTCTTTTCAAAAAATTTAAAAAAAGAAACATGACAAGGAAATCATGCTTAGGTGAGGTACAGAAATAAATATTTTACCCATGCTTTGAAGCTTTCTCCTAAGTGTGTGTTTGGACGGAGTATTTCCAAAATACAAGAGAATTTAAAATGTTAGGAAATTAAAATGATTCAATTAAATTTCCTTTAATTTTTAAATTTTTTGTTTGGATAGATAATTACATTTTCTTCATTTGTAAAATACTTTATTTAGGTGAGGTAATTACATTACCTTGATTTTAACATATTTTATTTGAAAAACATAATGTATTGTTTTAAATAAGTTTTTTTATTAATAACCAAGATTCAACTTATTTAAAATCGGTTATAATGAGTTTATATTTCATAAATTATCTTAAATTTCATTCACAAAATATTTTAACTTTGAATTATAAAATTTAATTGTTATATAAATAAAATCAAATGATACATAAATATAACATCACGTAATATAAACTGAATATTAAAAACTTTAAAATGCAACAAAATGAATTAAAAATAACATTAAACAAAAATCTAATAAATATAAAGAAATTATAATGAAATATAATAAAAATGAAACTTACCAAAATAAGAAAAATGCATATTTATGTATGTAGGATTTTCAAAATTTTTTCTCTATTGGTGGAAATTAAAATCCTCTATTTTAGGCATATAAAATCCCTCTTTAAAATCTCTTGAATTCTACAATTCCTTGTAGGTCAATATCCAAACAAAATATTTTATCATGATGAATTTAAATCCTTCCAAAAATTACATTCACCTATTATTGCTCCATCCAACGCACAATAAGGCTTTATTTGGATTGGTTGGAAATAGCAAAGTGGAATGAAAGGAAATAAGATAGGGTGGAAAAGAATGGAGTTGGGTAACATAATTGTTTTACCCTATTATTTGGATAAGATAAAATAGAGAAATGTCTTGTTCCATTGTTTATATATGCTATAGAATGAAATGGAATTATTATAATTACAAGCCTTTTATTAAGATAATACCATTATATCAAATAAATTAGAAAATATGCAAAAGAATAGTAATTTTGTCTATTATATTGGGGTTGTTTGGAATTGTTGTTTTTGTGTTGTTTTTGAAAATAATATTTTGAAAACTCTTTTAGATAGTAATTAACAAAATCAATTAATTACAATTGTGTTATCACATTCTTTCTTATTTTAAAATGAAGAATTCCAAAAATAATTTTCTGCTATTTTCTAATTTTTACTTTTTAAACACAAAAATCTGTTTTTTTATTTTTAAAATCAATTCTGAAAAGAATAATCAACTAAATAAGTTTTTTTTCATTTTTTTTTATTTTTAAAAACTGAAAATTATTCTGTAAAATACTTTTCAAACAGCCTCATTGTCACTCCATATTTATTGTCCTTATTTGCACTATTCCTAAAACCCTTAAGTTTATTTTAATTGTTAGAACCTTTTTTATTTTCAAAATTAAATTGAGAATTATGTATTAGAATCTCAATTAATTATTATCATTCCTTATTTATTATTTTTATCTGTGATATTTCTGAATATCTTTAATTGAAAACTTATTTTATATTTATAATATATTACTGTTATGATATTTTAATTTTTTTAATAATTAATAGAGCTAAAACCTGAGGGAGCCGAAACATCAAAAGTAAAGCAAAAACATTACAAGAAGGCTACGAACACTACCAAATCCTAAAAAAAAAAAATCCATCAAATGATCAAGAGTATCATATAGCAATAATCACGCATTGCATCTCCTATAATATCGTAATGTCAACAGATATTTTCAAAAATATTTAAATTTATATTTAATAATTTTATTAATTAATATTAAATATAAAAATTAATTATTATTATTTTTTTGATTGGGTACGGGGCAAAAGCCCAGAAAAACAAAAAAATATTCTACACAACTAGAAATCTTAGAACACAGTTCCAGCTTTATTGCTAAAAAAGGAATTGAAATAAAGGAAGGGAGGGGGTTAAAACTGTAGCACCATGTACTGCAGAGTGGGCATAGCGAGGCCATCTGCGCAAGAGTTTGCTTCTCTAATTATAATTCAACTTTTAGCATAAATAAAAGTTTCCTAACTTAAAATATAATGTTTAAATTGAAGTAAAAGGTGTAGTATAAGATTTGTCATGTATTATTTATGCACAATTACGACTTGAAAAAAACAAGTGTTATATTTTATTTTTTATTAAATTTGCAAGTTATTATTTAAATTTTATATTACTATGATTTTTAATTAAATTTAAACATCATATTTAAGTTAGAAACTTTTCATGTTATGGTAGAAGTTCAATTGTAGTTAATTTTTATGTTTAATATTAATTAATAAATTTATTAAATATAAATTTAAAATGTCACGGTAACAATATATTACAAACACAAATCAATTTTTAATTGAAGAGTTTTGGAAATATTACAAATAAATAAATAAGGAATGATAATAAATAATTGAGATTTTAATACAAAAATCTTGATTTAGTTTTGAAAATAAAAAGGCTCTAACTATTAAAATAAGCCTAAGGGTGTTTTAGGAATAATGCAATAGAGACAATAAATATAGAGTGACAATAGACAAATAAGCCTTATATTCCAATACCCCAATTTGGGGGAGGGAAGAAAGAAAAAAAGATATTTTGGTATTAGATTAAATAAATTTCACTCTTTTCATTCCACTTCATTCAATTTTGTTTGAAATATAAGTTATTATAATTTCGTTCTTATCATTTTATTCCACATTATTCCACCAATCCAAATATAGTTTACAATATGTTTGGATGACATATAACTGGAGGAAGGGAATGGGAATAACTATTTGGGAGTTTAGTGGTGGATAAGAAGGAAAGGGACTCATAGGGCATAAATTTGAGGTGGAATGAGGGAACTAAAAAACCATAAAACTAATAACTATAATTATTTTGTTTCAATCCTTTATTATGTGTAATTTCCAAACACGACAATTATTAGATTTTCTATTCTTTTAATAATCATCCAAACACGTCAGGAAGGAACTTTATTTCTTTCTCTTCCTACTAATCTCAATCCATTTTGCTAATGAAAAAACTCCCAAACATAATGTAAAAGTCAAGGCAAACAGGAGCTACAAATCAAAGACACACCAAAAATAAAAATAAAAATTTCTGTAGAATAAATCAATCACACATGATTGCCAAGATATCTGTCAAGGTGTGTCATACCACAAGCAGTTCTAATATCCTTCTCTTGCTAACCACCGACCATTTCTTTCACAAGGTAGCCTTGGCCCTCAAGTTCTCCTTCCATCACAATTCACCAAATAGAATGATATGTTACACCTTAAATAGCTGCCACAACTCACTTATTTCCGTTGGATTGCTATAGTTATTAATCCCCACATAATTAGTTAAGAAAAAAAATGAGGTCCTTGACGAATCCAGGGTGCCCATCACAATGTGATTCTTTAATTGAAAAGAGAGAAAGAGATTTTCTCTAGTAATTGAGTAATGATTCCTATTAACAACCATATTAAAAAAATATAAATAGTTTGATAAATACAACCTCACGTATGGACATAGTATGTGCATCCCACTGCACACTTGGAGAACGGAGCTGCATGTTGAACTTGAACAGCTGTAAACGAGACACTTTTTTTTACCAAGCAAAGAATTTTTCATTTTTACATTTTATTCTTCTTTTACTTTTGTAAAAGAGAATTCTGTATGTTTTATGAAAAGAGAAAAAAAAAAACCTAGCTATAATCGAGTATGACTATGAGCACAAAACCTGCGCGTCTGAATCGCACGATGGACTGCAATCCGCTTTAGATGTGGAACACATCCCCAACTCACTGTATTTTGATCCTGTGGTCAATCAGCAAGCAAAGCAACAACTACGATTAGAATAGTCAGTTATTATTAAGTGGCTATAATTCTCATCCTCCCTAAGAAATAGTAATAAGCACATATAGGATATTTAAGACCAATAAGTAAATCCGAAGGCCACTAATTTATATGTAGAGAGACAGAGAAAAGTGAAGAGGTATGACTGAGAAACTTTTGAACAGAATCAACCTTCATTTAAAGATGAGTAAAATCTTAGACCCGAAGACTTGCTGAAAAATTTTCATCACTAAATTAATTCCTCAAATATATAAAATAATTATCTACTATTTTAGTTCTCTATTAAGTGATAAAATTATAATTTTTTATATGTTTAACTACAAAGATTTACTCTTCATAAATTCAAACATGACCAAACATAAAGTTAGGTAAAGTTCACTAGGATAAGCTCTACATTCAAAGATGACAACAAAAGTATGCAATGAAAGTACATGAAATACAGTGTACATTTTTAAAAATTAAACTGAACTAGCTGATTGAACTGTTCATGTTATAAAATGGCCATGTTCTAGTCACGATTTAATTATAAAATTAACCTTCATAATCAGGTTCAATATTCAAAGTCCTATTCCCAAATGAAATTAGCACCAGAAACTTACGATGATGTGTGAAGACAGCAAAATCATAATACTAATTGAGATGAGATGAAGTGTGTTACCATTTGAGAACAGTGACGATGCATAAGGGGGCTTCTTCTCCATTCTCGAGATGCTTCATTGTGACACCACCACACTCCAAAGTGACACCAACCTTCCCTGACTTCCAACCCTGCAACCCCACCCCAACTCTGCTCCGAACCTGCACGGATGGCACCAAGCCTCTGCTCTGGACCATGCTCTTCACCCTCTTCCTCTGCCTCTCATCAAGAGCCTCCCCCTTCACGCTCGTCTCAACCTTCAACTCCGCCACCCCCTTCTCCTTCACCGCCAAACCCCCCACCTTGCTCGACCCCAGGTTCAGGTTCCCGTTATCCGCCGACACCTCAACCTTGTTTTCCTCGAAGTACCACGCCATCTTCTTGTTCCGGTTCTTCACCTCCACCCTCGCCGCCGTGTCGGCGTCCAGGTAGGCGGTGCCGTCGGCGGCGTTCTCGGTGACGTTGAATTTTGGGACATGGAAGGAGGCGAGGTGGAACGCCGGCAGGGAAGGGTTGTAGACGATGTAGACGAGTGCGGCGGCGATGACGGCAACGAAGATTATGATGAGGAAGATGATGCAGCAGGTGCAGCAGAATATCCGGCAGCAACCCCGCCTTCGCGGTTTCGGCCGAAAGGACGGTGGCAGGACGGGTTTTCGCGGCTGTGGAATCGGTCTCGCGGCGGTGTTGGAGTCTCTGTAACCGGGTGGTTTCTGTAGAATTGGTTTTGCTCCCGATGGTGGTGCTGATTCCATGCTCGTTGATTTCCGTTTTGTATTAAATTCAGCTTCTTTTATTTAAAAAACAAATAAATAAATAAATTCGATGACACTTTATGGAATTGACTGGGAAAAATCAAAACTTTAATCGGATTATGGGTTCTGAGTAATCTAGGCAATCGAGGAACGAGATCAATGATGCGATGTCATTGAAAATGTTGATCTTTGGAGATTGGGTGTTTGAGAACTTGAATGGTGGTGGTGGTGGTGATCCATGGAATTAGAATTGAAAGGAGAATTTGCATGGTGTTGTGAATGGGATGGAATGGAGCAGGTTCAGCACATTTTGGTTATGAAGTTGGGGTGGGTTTGGGGTAGATCTAGGTGTAGGGGTAAAAAAGGGAAGATGAGAATGAGAGAGTTGCTTGAAGGAAAAGAGAAACAGAATGGGATGGAATGGAATGTAGAGAGTGCCTGGTGCGGAGAAGAAAGGGACAAAATTGTTAAGATGGGTTTGTAAGGGAGAGAGAGAGAGAGAGAGAGAGAGAGAGAGAAGGGAGTAGAGAAAGGGGGAATGTGTTGTGTGTAATGTGTGCGTGGAAGAAGGGCTGTTAAGGCAGCGGTGTGGAGTAATCACAGGCAGGAAACGAGCAACTTACAGATTTACGCGCCGCTTTTTGTTTGGTGACATGGCGGGAGCTTCCCCATACAGTAACTCATTATGCAACAGTGCAACACCAACCTCTTCACACGACACATGTCACACACCTTGCAACACCATCATTTGATTCTTCCTTTTTCTTTTAGAAAATTTCCTTGCCCTTCATGCTTAATATAATTATATTCTACACTTGTGTGTCCCCATACATTGTACAGGTGTAAGTTATACCAATATAGTTATATAATAATTAATTATTAAGAATTTATATACTATATATGAGAAAAGATCTATTTATATTGGTATAAGACTTGTTGTATATTT
The DNA here is from genome assembly GCA_030441495.1 of Dalbergia oliveri. Taxonomy (NCBI): domain Eukaryota; kingdom Viridiplantae; phylum Streptophyta; class Magnoliopsida; order Fabales; family Fabaceae; genus Dalbergia; species Dalbergia oliveri. Next base: position 2,045,065 of record JAMLFY010000008.1, read on the forward strand.
TATCCATTTAATAACTTTTTATTTTGGAATTTTTTTCTAAACCCATCGTTGGATTGAAAGTTTATATGTTATAGATCATTTTTATAAAATTTTACATTAATATGAAATTGTTTGATATATTTTTTGTATACATATAAATCAACATAATTAATATCTCATAGATATATGTAAATAATAACTATTTTATCATAACTTTATTGGTGTTATTTATTTGAAATTAACAGAACTATCAATATAATATGTAGTTATAATTTAATAATTGGATTGACAAATATTATATTCTATTGAAAGTAATCAAAAGTGTAATTGTACCAAGTTCTTACATCAATATCAACAATCCTCTATAACCAAAAAAAATTTATATTATAAAAAATTCTTTTATTTTGATAGGTTATATAATTAAAAAAATAGTTGTATAGGATAACTTAAAATAATGAAAAACTAAAAAGTATGTGAAATGAGAAATGAATATATTTTAAAAATGCAAAATATAATTTTCAAATTTTAATTTGAGAAAATATAGAATTTTAAAAAAATTTGTAAAATTTTTTCTACATTAAAAACTTATTATAAAATTATAAGAACTGAAAGATAAAGTAATTCATTTTCCTTTCTCTTTCTTTTATGAAAGAAAGCAATAAATTAATTTTGAGAAAAATTCAACCAAAAAAACTCCTCACACAATAATGAAAGTTTAATTCAATTATAAGTATAATTACTTTTAATTTTTTAAATGACAACAAAACAACTCAATAGATTAAAATTATTTTTTTCTTTTATCTTTAGCCTTATAATAAAGTAATTTTTCAAATTAGATAAACTTCTTGAAATAGAACAATTAAGATTTTAATAACTTTGTCAAATTCAACAGCCTTCAAAAAGAATATGCAACAACATTAGTGTTTAGCTCTCTAGTTGTAGCCATGCCACAACAAATGTCATAGCATAAGTAGTAACAAATTTCAAAATTAGATCTAAAAAAATTATAAAACAATTATTACATAATGAATTTTTCAAAAGGAAAAAATAATTTTTACTCAAACTCTTCTATCCAAAATTAAAATATTATGGTTGCTCAATTCCTAATGAAGGAGATTTTCTAAATATAAATGGTTGTTCTTAAAATTGGAGGTGATCATCTATAATGATTAAAAAAACTACAAACTATAAATATAATTTAAAATAAAAATAATAATTTATTATTCAAGATTAAACGTGAAAATGTGAAAGATTTTGCCCATTTTTAATCCTCAAAATTAAGGTTTTGTATATAATGAAGAATAAATGAGTTGATTATTTCTAAAAAAACTAATTAAATGTATGAGAGAAAAAAAAACGTAAATGTGATATGATATATGCTGAAAACTTGTTGCTATAATAAAGACTATAAAGCTAGTGGAGTGATAAGATCCTGGAATGAAAGAATAATATAGTAAATTAAGTAGAGTGAAAAGATATTCAAATTCATTTTCAAAAACTTTACTTTTAGATAAAAATAGGATTAGAATTTGAAGGGAAACAAATCAAACTTCCAAGTATCATGATCTCATTAAATTTTGCTATTAATGCTTCTTAAATATTAATAGTATAGATAGATTTCTTTGGTTTGAAACACTTATCAATTTTGAAATTGCTTTTCTAAAATAACTGTATATTTAGACATTTTAAACCATATTTATTCTTTTTTTTATAATCTTTATTAAAGAAAAAATAAAGTAAATGGAAAAAAATAAAAAAAGAAAGATAATTAATATTTAAAATAGTATTGTAAAACATATCTAAAAGAAGCTAACAGTAAGACAATTTCAATCATTCCTTAATTCTTATTGTATATTTAAAAGTAGACAATCAACGGAAGGAGTGGTTATCAAAGTCTAAAGGCCTAAAGGTTGATAAAATTATGATAATCCCTGTGATTACTCATTTGTTATTTGAAGTGGCAAAATAGATAACATATAATATGTAGATGATTGTCAATGATAAAATTATAATATCTTAATAATATTTAATATACATAATGTAACACCTTGATTTTCAGATAAATACCAAAATGCTGAGGTCATTTCCAAAATGAGGATTGGCCAAGCCATCCTCAGGATATTTGATATTGAAAGGGGATTGTGTGCTAATGAGCATAAAAATCTTATTTTTTACCTAAATGCGCAGAATGACCAAAATGTCATTATAAGGCTATAAACAGAATTAAGTGCCGATAAAGACTTCAACAAAGGTTTGAAATGATGTTTTTAAGCAATATTTAACATCAGGTTAGACCCGGGTAGCCAAGGAGGTTTTTCAAAAAATTACCATTTTGCCAGGCTAAGTGTATTTGGGCCTAATGATATGATTAACGAAACCTAAGCAATATTAGGCTCTAATTAAATATTAGTAAATTCTAATTACTAATCTAGAGTCAAAATAATTAATTGAGGTTAATTAAAACCTAAGATTACTTAGAAAAACTCAAAATCCTTTTCTTGATTTAAGACTTTATATCATATTTTCATGAATAGTAAAATCCATATTCCAATTTCCTTAAATTATGGAAATGGTCACATGATGAGATTACTCCCTAATAAAGGTGGGTTTGCATTAATCAAGCAAGACCACTATTTAATCTTGTCTTGAGCCACCTTAATTACTCATTTTCTCACCTAAAATACTAAATTACAACCCTTAATCCATGACTTAACCAAATCAACCTCTAAACACATCCATAATCCAACATTAGAATGAGATTTTCTCTTCCCCATGGCTCCTAAACCAATCATCCACCCTCTTCCATTTTATCCATCACATGTTTAAATTTAATTAAAATACACTTAAATAACCATACATAGCCATACCTTGAGTCATGCCTTGGACCATACCTAGTCATACCCAAAGTCATACCTTGCAAAGAGATATTTTTATCTTCCTTGCCATTTCACCTTCATTGTGTTTCATTTTTCTATAAATAGGCATCAAAGGAAGCTTGCAAGAACATTTGCTCATACTTACAACTTCAAGCTTTCTTTCTTTAAGCTCAAAGAATTCTTCTTCTTCTTCTTCTTCTTTTTCTCCCAAGAGCCACATCCTCCACTATTTCCTAACCTCAAACCACCACACAACCACCATAAATATTCCTTTAAAAACATAACCTCTCTACCTCCAAGATCAAAAATCCAAAACAAACCTTTCTTCCTTTTTTTTTCTTCTTGGCTGAAAACATCTTGGCACCAAGGAGGATTTGTCTTCTTCATCACATTTCCAATGCCAAGCTTTTCTCTTTTCAAAAGAAAAACACCTTTGGTAGGGCGTTGTTTTGAAGTTTTCTATTATTTTCCTTTGATGTACTCTTGGTTTAAGATGTTAATTCTTCCTTTTTCTTCCACATTTTCGGTTCTTGTTTTCTTTTCCTTCTCCTTTTATTTTTCGGCCTCATGGCCCATATAATGAAGAAACCATGGCTTGATGATGAGGATCTTGGGTGTTGGTTGCAAAACCATCATTTATTTGACCTCTAAAGCTTGAAGGTTTCACCTTTTTAAGAGTTTTTAACAAATGATAACTTTATGTTGTTAAAATGGTAGTCTTGAGCCTAGGACTCAAAGAAATGCATCCATATTTATATTTCAAGTCTTTGCATTACATATTTATAATTAAGCCTTGTATTTCCATGTTTACATAATCACCTAAATGATTAATCTCAAAGCCTACCTATTTCAACCTTAAAGATGAAATGTGATTTAGAGTGAATACTCTAAGAGCACTAAAAATAAAAATTGGACTTGCATTCATATTTACATTTCCTTACTTAGCATATTTACTTTTCGAGCTATCACTTAAACTTAAAAGAATTAAAATGAGAACTTGCATTTTCATATCACTTAAATAATTAACTCAAAGCCTACCTATTCAACCTTAAAGTTGAAATGTGATTTAGAGTGAATACTCTAAGAGGCCTAGAGCACTAAAATAAAGAATTGAACTTGCATTCATGTTTACATTTCTTGTCTAGCTTATTTATTTTCCAAGTCATCACCTAAACTTAAAGATTTAAAACTAGAGTTTGCATTCTTATATTTAAATTCAAGCTTTGCATAGCATATTTATGTTTTCTTGCCATCCATCTAAAATACCAAGACTAAAAATGAAGCTTGCATTACATGTTTAAAATTATGCCATCACTTCAATTAACTTAGTGCTCAAGACTCACCATTTCAACTTACATGATAAACTTTGACTCATGGAATATATATATTTTATTAAATATTTATTAAGCTCTCTAATCTTTTTTATTACCAATAAAAAGGTTATTTATTATGTTGCTAAAAGTGTTAAAAATTATTTATAAGGGCAAATTAGAATTAAAAGTGTAGAAAGACTAGTTACTAAGAAATGTTGTGATTTTCCATATACTTGAGGAATTATGTGAAATTGAGGTCTTACATGTTTAGTTATTTGATTTCAAATGGATATGACATGATATAATTTCACTTGGAATATTATAAAGTTGCATATGTTCAAAAGAGCATGAGAAAAGTATATGATATGGTCATGACTTTGCATCTTAACATAATATGCTAAGAATATAAAGGTGACATAAAAACATATGGAAGTGATCCTCTAGACTCCCTGAATTAAAGGTTATGAGAGGTAATCCAAGAAGTTGCATACTCATGATGTGTTACCCCCCTCTTACGCCATATCAAATCTCACGACGGCTATTAGAATTGAGCTCATCCTAGACTATCGATGAGGTGGAGTTTTGGTGATGACTGTAAAATCGCATGGGAAGGTGAGATGGTTGGTTTATGGTGATGATGTACGAGGGTGGTCATTAAGAAAGGAATTTGAAAGCTCAATCATGATAAAGTCAAGATGCATATGCATACGTTACATTATTGTTTTATTGGTTAATTTAATTATGTGATATGTGTTATTTACATGTGTTAATTATGCTCATTGAGATTTGCCATGCATACATGAGATACTGTGCATTCATGTCATTAAGACCCATGCTAAAAGACACCGCTTCGGATAAAAGGATTTTGAGAAGTTTAAAATTGAACCTTATGCATGCACATTTCCTTCATAATGAAAACTGAAGTGGCTGGGGGCTACACGATGACACTTGTGTTGAGAGTGGAGAAGCCCTCTAAGAATCTTGAATAAGTTTCTCATCCTTTTCTTCTTCAGGTGTCCTCTCTAGACATGAATGGTGCGATTGTTCATGATCTTCCTTGAGGCGCGGCATAAGAGTCACGTTACCTACGGATAGAGGTTAGGCGGAAGCATGGAGACTCGTCTAGTTTTGTTATAGTTATGTTTAGCATTGGATTGGTGTATGTTCAACCTTATTGTTGAGTTTAGTATCTTAGGATATCCTTATGTATACAAGACATCACTATTATGTTATGGTTATGGCATGTTAATATGATTTGTGTATGTTGTACTATGGTTTATATATATATATATATATATATACTATGATGAAAGTTTATATGATTGCTATGTCATACGTGTATTAATCGGTATCTAACGCGCGCGGCTCGCATTTTAGTTTTAAAGTTAAAAAAAAAAATTAGCCATATTTTTATTACTTATATTTAAAAAAAGAATAAGTTAAGTTTAGAAACAAAGGCATAACAACTAATAATTAAGGAAATGCGACTGAGCATATTAGGTTAAAAATTAGGGTGTTACACATAAATAAAATATCCCTTGTTTTGTTATGTGAAGAAGTATCACGCCCTACTTAGAAGCGTAAGGGCACATGAAATTCATCCTCACGTAAGCATTTTAAGTAACGTGTCTCTTAAATGCATAATTTATCGTGATAGCATATGCAAAATATGATTTTCCTCTAAATTATTATCATTTTTGATAGTTAAAACATAATACTTGAATTCATAAAATTGAGGTATTTAATATAACAAAACTCTAAAACATCTTACTCAAACTTTGAAAATTTGTCTAACTTTTGAAGACCAAATCATAATTTCATCTCTAGCTCATTACATAAATCTTTAACCATAGTCTACATTTCAAATACATACTTGAACTCTGAAAACATATATAAAAATCCTGAACTCTAAAAATAATTGAAATCTCAAAATATATGCGTGGTTCCGATTTAATCAGACTCCTTAACAACTCTAACTCTAATATAAGCATACTTTAAGCCTTATAGCAATGTAAAGCTCACCAAAGGACAGTTGCGGCTCCTAAACGGGAGGCGAAACGATATCTACTTGCAACTGTGAGGAGGAAGAGAGGGGTGAGTTAATAAATTCGTGAGTAAATTCTCACCCATCACCCACATGGGACAATAACAACCATATACACACACACACTCACACACACACACACACACACATATATATGCAATTGAGAAAAACATTTTATATTGACATACATATATTCTGGCTAGGAAAACTACTTTTCATTCCATAAATTCATAAATAAGCATCTCTAAGTCTATAGTCTATCCTGAAATCATTTTAATTGATAGTGCGGTAATTTATAGAGAAACAACAATCTTTGGTTATATATATATATATATATATATATATATATATATATATATATATATATATATATATATATATATAATATATGTAGCAACAATAATAATATCCTTGAATTTCTCGTGGTTATACATGTCAACCATGATATAACAAATTCTTTGTTCTATGATTCCTCAAGGATCTAAATTGGACACCTAACTAGGTTCCATCTTTACTCTATGAGATTGCCCTAAGGACAACTTGGTACCAAGGTTAACGATCGTTTAAGGGTTAACACAATGTCTATTTCTCTATAGATTGCCTAAACTAGTTTGTATTTAATTCAAATATCTAAAACTCTTAAAATCTCTTAAAGTTATGAAAACTCTGAAAACCTGATTTCACACAATTCTAACAATCTCACTTTAGGATAACTGTGGCTGAAAAATCATGCCCAATGAATCAACACTTGTAGGCATTGCAATTTCAAGGCCACAAAATATGTATCTAAGTTGTTATGAATTAAATTGAATTTCATATTTCTGAGTATCATGGAAATTGAAATTCTAACTTTGCTCTTCAAACTAACATCTTATCATAACCTTGGTAACTCTAATATCATTCCTCAAACATCATGTTTCGTAATCTTGAAAACTCTAAAATTATAATAATATTTTTGTTCATGAAACTAAGTCATACTCTATTCAACATTCTTGCTAATATATTTTAACTGAAACTCTAAAAACATATTTTAAAATCTAAAGTCTAGAACTATTGTGATATCATAAACTCTCAAAGCATGTTTGATAAAATAACAACTTGTTAAATCATATATTCTTCCAATAATCATTTCATGAGCATATAAACCATTCTCATAACATGCATCAATCCAAATTATGGTCCCATGGTTTTCTTAAGTAACTTTTTTCATGCAATAGTCAAAATCATTACTTTGCCATAACTTGCAAAATCATAGTCTATACATATTCTCATATCTAATTTCATGTTTAAATGTCATAATGTAGAAATATACTCATAATGATAAGAAAATAAGGTCATGAGTTTCCCATTCACCATTTGAAGGGAGTATGTGGGCACCACCAACTTGACCTTGAGAGCTTAGAATGACACCAACAACTATTATAGAGCAACATAGACTCATGATCAATTTCTAATAATATCTAGATAACTCCAAAACAACTCTAACAATATTGAAGGAGCACCCCACTTGATAACAATGGAAAATAACAACAACCCAAACTCAAGAATATAGAATGGAGAAAAGAAATGTGACATAAACTAGCATAGATCTCTTACCTTGAAACTTGGAGGAGATAAGATTGAGTAGAGTTGAGAATAGGGAAGGAGAATAGAGATTGGGGGTTAGGGATTTGGAAATAGGGGTGTGTTCCAAGTTGGGGTTTATGTAGGGCGAGGAGCTCATTAAGCGAAACTATGTCGTTTCACACCTCTCATATCAAGGCAAGCTAGGGTCGATCGCATACCAACCATCATGAAAACCATGCCCCTGACCGCTAAAGAACGGCGTTTTGCTATATTCTCCTGTTATAGCGATGTCAGAAACACTTGTTCTTCTTCTAAATTGACTTTTACACACGAGCCTTCCGGAACACGGGTGGGTCTTAAGACAGACCGTACTAAGCTTATTGGGGACATGTGTACTCAAGGTATTAAGAATAAACTTATAGTTATACCTAATGATTGAAAAGGTATTTTAGTAAATCTATAGGTCACATTGCCAAAATATTATATTTTTATCATTAATAATCATGAATCTGTTATGTACTTATATGTTATCTTTTTTGCCACTTAAATTAAGAAATTGATAATTGCAATGGATGTCAATTTTATTTTAACATACCTCAAAGATCTTTGGTGATAATATTCCAATGAGCGGTGTTAAATGTAATTTACCTTTTTCTTTTGGGTACTCAAATATATGTAATTTATCTTTTAAGAATAAAAAATTAAAACGAAATCTTTCACATATCAAAGTATAATTTTCCTCTTAAATTTTTTTCAACCTCTCACGTGTGGCTTAATTTCAAGGTTTCTATCTTGTTACAACTTAGAACTTCCAAGAGGAGTTTAAAGTTATATTGGCAAATATTATGGGACTGGTTTATTGTTGAAACAAGCTTGTGATGTAGTAGCATATTGACATGGATAAAATAATTAAGAGATTAACTTTAATTTGTCATCAAGATAAAATATTTTATATCATCAACTAATTAAATATCAAGTAATATTTTAATGACTTTGTCACGGATTAATAAAGGGCAACAAATATTATTGAAAATATTTTATTGGAGTTGCCACCAAGGTTTATTTAGGAAAAATTATTTTAACTTTCTGCTAAAATAGAGTTAGATCCGGAGTCTATTTATAGGGAAGGGTAGAGATTAAACCCCACCACCCATACATTCCTAAAACTTACCCAAGAGTTAATTGTGCAAATAGAATAACTTAAATCATATAAAATTTAATCAAAAAGATAAACAAATATGATATTTACAAGTAAATAACAAAAATCAAATTCAAATACTTACAAATAGAGGAAATAAAATAACAATAATTAGGGTAAAATTATGAAAATATAAAGTTTGCTTTGAAGGGAATCCTCTACTATGTATCCTCTTGGTAAATGAAGAACTCAAAGCCACATAGTTCTCTATAAATTATTGTGTGTTGGTTAATTTTAATTAATAAATAAAAATCTTTTTTTTTTGGTAAAGAAACATTTTTCTTTAAAGACAAAATTAATTCTTGCATAGGATTTAAGTTAGTACTTGGCTACTCAATAAACCCATTTGATTCAACAATAGTGAAGATAACATTTGATACTCAATCACCATTATTGATCATTGCATAGATAAAAATAAAAATAAAAAAAAACATAAAAAGATTTATATATATATATATATATATATATATATATAATTGATAAGAAGATATGTTTATTTGGATTGAAAAGATAAGATTCTTTTGTTTTTGGCAATAAGCTCTAATTATAATATAAAAGGAACAAAATAAAATGATAGGCAGACAAACAAATTATATTTTTTAAAGAAAGTCACCCTATAAAACTAAAGCGCACAAAAATAAAAACGGGTAGTTGTTTTCAAAACCATACCAGCCCAAAGTTTATTCAAAAATTTTTAAAATAAAAAAATAAACCCAGCCCACAAAGACCAACACAATCACTAAAGTCCCTGGAAGAAAAAGAAGAAATGTTTCAGGAACAATTGAAATGCACAACCTTTGCACACCTAATGCCACGGTGCGCTAAAAGACAAAAGGGAGCTTGGGGTGCACCATAAACTCTAAAAAAATGAGCACACACTAGACCCTCTTTAAAAAACAAAACTCAGCTCTCTCTCTCTCTCTCTCTCAAGCCCACATATCACTCCACTCACTTCTCATCAGAAAAATGCTCAAGGTCGCTGCTTTGCTCCAAGGTTGCTGCTTTCTCGCCCGGTGATTCCGCTCCAAGATCTCTCTCTCCAAGGTCATGATTTCCTTTGTGCGGGTAATTCTCCCTCTCATTCATTGCTCCATCTCGCAAGGTCGTTGCTCCATCTCGCAAGGTCGCCCTCCATCTCGCCTCCAAGGCCACCTCTTGCTTCCAGGTGGAATCAAGGTTTGTCTTTCCTTTGTTTGGAATTTTTTTCCCTTTTCCTTATTCTCTCTTATTTTCTAATATGAGAAACCAGAAACCCTTATTATGATTTCCTATTGTTGTCAAGAATGAGCAAATAACAATAGTAGATTGACGCGCTTGCCACTATAAAGTCGTGTTGCGGATTCTTGCAACGTGAGTTCGGATTTTGTCCTTAACAACTTTCGCTCAGAAACTTTAGCTTCGAATGCTGAAAATGCTGTCCTTCGAATGGTAGAGTCATGCTCATCGATGGTACATCGATAATTCATAAGGCGTATTACAAGCTTTAGGTATGCCCCATTTTCATTTTAGTTATTTGTGAAGATGTAAGAGAATTTTGATTATGTGACTTGTTTCCTAGCTAATGGTTTAAGAACTTGAAAGGAGGTGTTTTGTTACATAACTTGCCAAACTATAAATCTTAACCTGAATAGTGCATTGGTATCAATGAAATAATATATATTTCAGGAAGAAAAGGACAATGATCATAATTCAAAGGGGAATTCTGAAAAAGTTTAGATGTAAGATAATTCAAACCGTGTCAAATAAGGGAAGAAAAAGTGTCAGTTGTTGGTGTCACTCAAGCCCTTGCATTTAGTCTTCAATGAACTTAGCATAAGTTGGATCCAAAGAAAGGTCTTGATCACCTTTTCCATGAAAGCCTGTTCCTAACAAGTTGCAATGACCATCTCCAATTGTGTGTGCCCTACACATACATGTATATACCCATAAGTAAATAGTTATGTTTTAATATTGCTTGTTCTGATATGATCATTTGATTAATTCCTTGCTTCCAAATTTCAATTAGTATATTATACAAGATTTAATATATATACCTGATAACACAACAAGCTCATGCACATTAAGATTTTCACTAGCAAAGTTTTGTTTGAGCTTGTTGAAGTTGAAGAAAGGTGACGGGAGATTAGGCAATTTTCTTAGAGGGAAGCCAATTAGTACAATGTTCATCAAACCATGCCTATAAATATATTCCTAGGAGTTCTTCTCTTACATTCTTATGTTATATTTTAGATTTCAACTATCTATAATAGGCAATAAGTGCTAGCCTCATGGATGGACTATGCACAACCTTATGAAAACCTTTATCTAATTAAATATATTGAGGTTTTGTCTTATTAAATTAATATTGATTTGTTTTATCTTAAGTGTTATATAAGTTTTTGTGATTTATATGGTCTTGATGTCATGTATTAACCATAGGCAGGAAAATTGGGCTGGACTACATGGATGTGGAAGCGTTGAAAAACTTAACAAGAACAAGAAACTTGTGAAGAAGCTTGCCAAGAAGTACCATGGTTTTCGGCTTCTGAAGCTGCCATCAAGCAAATTCCTTGCCTTTTGGGACCTGTTTGAACAAGGCAGGCGTAGCTTCACTTGGTTTAATATTGGTTATCTTTATTGTTCTTATTACCACTATGTAGCTTAAAAAGATGATTTCAGTGTTTTCCGCTTTTGTTCTTGGTCTTGTTTTGTCCTTTATATGTCTAAAAATGTGGTTGTTCTAATTGCATCATTGCCTTCCTTTTTATTATGTGCATTGAGATCTAGAAAGAATTTCTTGATCAACCATCTCAGCTTGTGATCTCTTAAGTATTTTGTCAAGAATGGAGTTGAATGCTTACTTTTTAAAAAAATTTATGAAGACTACTCAAGTTTTGAATAATTCTTCTTGTTCAGCTTGTTGGGCTTAATCGCATCTAATGTTTCTAAGTATTGGCCAATGGACTTGTCCAATTTTGTTGCCATTGAATTTTTTAGAAATGTTGCATGTTAAAAAGGCTTAATGTTGGCCTCTACTCCTCCTCTCCACTCTATTTGGGTTCAATTTTATGATTGAAAATTAGTGTTAGAAGAAAGTTGAAATTTTCTTTTACACCATAGCTTCTCATAGTTTATACAATGCTGAGCATTTCAATTAATCCCATATGTGGCCAAAAATCGGTTCAAGTGCATGTTTATACAATGAGTTCTTCTAGTTTATACAAATTGGTTCAATGCTAAGCCAACTTACACTTCTTATTTTTTTCTCTTAGTCATTTTACTTGTTCTTTCTTAGCTAGTTCTTCCAGTTTCTCATTCTACAAGATTTTGTTGTGTTATTTTTTCTTCAATTTCAGGTTGAAGACTTGGAATCACCGCGCCGTGAAGACGTTCCTCTTCTACTAGCCATGACCCAATAAATGGGGGGTCCAACAATTAGCATATTCTTGGTTGTCTATGTTCGTCAATCTTAGAATTATGAAACTTCACTTTCTATGATTTTGCAAGATTATAAATACTAGCTTGTTTTGTTTTATGATTTTGTAAGAAGTTTAAATGTTTAGACATATAAAACATTATGATATATTATCTATTATGAGACACTTTCTTTTATAAGTAATGAGTAATTGTAATTTTAATATTTGCTTTATGTTTGAATTTTGTGGATGTTTGAAAGTATTTAAATAGAAAGTTATTGTGATTAATTAGATTTATGAGAAAGAATATAAAATATGGAAGGCAAAAAATTTTATATTTTGTCTAACCATTCAGTTATAAACATAAATATTAATCACGATATTTTGCGGGTTGAGCCTTAAAATTTTCAAGTGATATAAGGCATATTTATTCTTGGTGGTTGACAACTCCGCAACATTTTACATGTCTTTTTTGCTTGACATTTTGCGGCGGTCTCAATGTTTTGAGTGTCATTTTTGTCACCTAGCAATTCGTGGCGGTTTGTGACAAAGATAGATATTTAATTTTGTATAGTTCTTCTATATTTACTTCATTATGATGTTATACAAGAAAATTTATTGTAAAGGTATATTATGAACAACTTATCTACATAATACCAAAATTACTAGCATATTATGAATAACTTATCAATAAAAGTTCCCTACTTAACAGCTAACGTAGTATCTGTATACATGTCATTCCAATTTGTCAAATACCTTGCAAATGGTTTACTAATGCATATGAGGATAACAGCCATGAATTTTTAATTTTGTTGCCTTACCTATCACTAACAAATTGAAATCATTTTCTATTATCAATAGATTTTCTTTTCTTTTTTTTTGATAAATTTAATGGATTTTTATTACAAAGGAGTGATAATGCAATTTGAAATACTTTAACACATTTTCACATGAGATTATTGTGCATTTTGACATGTTTCAACACGCTTGCACATGGATTTACTACTCATTCACATGCTTTGAGAAACTATTGGCTAAGATGCAAGCATGCAGCAAATTTATAAGGTATGAAGCAGACTTATAAGCTCAAAACCATGGGGAGGTCATTTCACATGCTATACAACTATGTCAAAATAGGTTAAGAATTCATTTTTGCATATAAGTATTTAAACTTATGCATATAAGTTTTGCTTACAGCATATAAGTTTTAAGGTTAATAAAAAGCTTCCCCAAGAATGTGAGCATATAGTAAATCCATGTGCAACGTTTTAACCAATTTAGAGTGCATGTCATACCTTTTAGACAAACTTATAGGCTGAGCAAAACTTATATGCATAAGTCAAAAGATTTATATGCAAAAATGGAATTCTTAGTTGTAATTTGAGAATAGTTGTATAGCGTGTGAAATGACTTCCCAAGGATTTGTGCCTTTCGTAGTTTATGCCCACTATTATAGCAATTTGAATTCTATGAACTATCTTAAATTGCTTTATGTGAACAACAAAAGAAAAAACTTGCAAACCATGGAATCCAACAGTCATCATAACTCCATGTGCAAGTGTGTTTAATTATGTCAGAGTGCATTTAGTATCTTTTCAAACAAATTTACATGTTTAGGAGATCATTCCACAAAACGCCGATAAGGTTTATAACTGTGCATCATTGGCATATAAGAAGACTATTTTGGCATATAAGTTTTTATTATTTTAGCCTATAAGTTTACTTCAAAGCTTATAAGTTTACTATCTCAAGCCATTTCATATAAGTCTTCGATTTTAGCTTATAAGTTTTGGTCAAAGCTTATAAGTTTACTACATCTAAGCCAAAATATGCTTTTAAATCAAAATAATCATATCAAAAGAACCATGATAAGCTAATGGTAAGGGTTTAGGTAATTTGGATGGAGTTATAAGTTCAAAACTTATTCTTATTGACATACAAAAAAAAAATACAAATTATAAGATTTTAAAAATCTATTTTAATATATTCATTAAAAATATTAGAATAAAATTGATGTAAAATTTTTGTTAGGCTGAATTAATGTTGAATAAAAATGTTAGAACAAAATGGTTGTTTATTTTATGTGAACTATACCCAATTTACTATGGCCGTCAATTGTCATGTGCATATTTGCGTATGCACACGTTAATTTGTTTCTTACACAAATTATTTACTAAATATATATACTATTGAGTCTTGACTCTTGCATGTGCTTTTAAGAAACTTAAATAGGATTTGTGTTTGGTTGGTGGACTAACATCTTGTCCTTAGCAAGTCCTTAACGCGCATTAGTTTAACCTGGTGCTAAGTTAGATTACAAATGATGGGCCGTAATTCAATTTTTTCTTTTGATTTTGAATTGAGAAATTCAAAGATACAAACAACTGTGAAAGTAAAATATACAATGGAAATTTCATAAAACAAAGAGTGACTCTTGTTCAGAATGATTTAATACTATATATATCTTTTCTTTTTCACAGATGAACAAAATTCTTATTAAAAAGAATTGATAATAATACCTCCCCAAAGATGCACATGCATTTTCTTGAGGTCTATTCTAACCATAACTACATTTGCATTTGTATTTTTAGTCGTATTCACTAATATCTCTTTCTCAGGAAGTCAGAACACTCACTAAGCAATGATAAGCAAAAAGGTACCAAACAAAAGTGCCATTATGCATCTTCTAATGAATGTGGGAAGCATGCACCAAAAGTGCACTCATGCCTTAGCATTCTACTCCACATTGTTTGAGTACTGTGAGGTGAAGTTTGTGTCCACTCCTCCAAGAACTTTAAGGAGGCCTTGGAACACAACAAAAGGTGTGGAACACCTCCAATGACCCAAATTGTTCATTGCGCCACCAATCTTCAATGCTAACACCGCTCCAGAAGCTCTAGCACACCAGTTAAAATGATGGAGATGAATAGAGCCATGAACCACACACTAGCAAGGTTGGTCAACTGGATATATCAAAACTAGTCAGAAGGCATGAATTAAGTAGCAAAAGTCGTGAAGAAAGTGATCAAAGCAAATTGGTTATACTAATAATAGAAAAGAAATTTAATTGTGTACTTACGGGATGATGAATTTTCTAGTAAGAAGACACAGAGGAGTTATGAGAATGCAAGAAGAGGAATGGAAGTGAATGGATAGACTATAGTATTTGTATAAGCCATCCTCTCTAGCCACTTGAGCTTTCTTCCATAGCCATACCACAGTGGACAATGGCGACTAAAAATTTCAACAGAACCAAGGGCCCATCTCAGAACCTGGTGCGCCTATCTGATAGATTTATTGGGATCCTGAAACTCTCTCTTCAGAATACTTTAAAAAAAAATGAGCAATTGTAACAATGAGGCAAAATCATATGTGCAAGGATCTTTAGCAGCCTTAATTGTAACAATGAGCAATATAATAGCAAATCTATATGCGTAAATCCATATGTGTAAAGCACATTCAAAAAAATTAATAACCATAACATAAATCTAAAACAAAAGTACCTGAATAACAGCAAACATACATTTCCAATTATAAAATGATAAGTCTAAAGAAACTATTTTAGAAACATTTAACCAACCTCAATGAAAAGGAAGGGATTCTGATAGAAGGTTGATGGTTAGTGATTGAAGTTGCAAAACTGAATGAGCTGGAAGACCTCTACGAAGCTACTATGCATTGAATAGGAGGGGGGTTGCCACCACCGCGGCCACCCTTCCATCATCTTCACCGCGGCCTCTTCCATCACCACCATCGTTTCAATCCACACCTAAAAATTCCCAAATCATAAACAAACCAAGCTTCAAAGAAATTTTTTTCCAACAAAAGGGAAAACTGAAAAGGGAAAACATAAGCTGGATAGGAGAGAACCGCGCGCCACCACCATCATTGTCGCTCCTCCCTCCGCCATCTTCCCTGCACTGGCCCGCGCGCCCCTTCAGCCACTCCGAACCCTTCCTCCGCCTTTCTCCTTCACGCGCCTCCCCTCGATCGCGTAACTAGCCAGCACCATCGCCTTCAGCCATCGTGCAACACCCTCAGTGAACTCCCTTCCTTCAGCGCCAAACCCCTAAACGCCACGCTCCTTCCCTTCCTGTCGCGGCGTTCCTTCCTCTCTCCGTACACCAAGCACGCCCCACTTCAGCGCATCGCCTCTCCTTCATCCCTCTCTCTCCCTTGCTCAGCTCGGGACGACATCACTGGTCATTCTCTTCTCAGCGTGGCCAACCACACGCAACCGGGATCTCGCGCTCCCCTTCCCTTGATCCGCCATGCGCCGCCCTTCGATCGTCACGTCGCATCCTTGCGCGTCTCTCGCGCGCGCACAAAGCCGCACCAGCTCTTCCTAAGATCTGCACCTCCCTGTGCGGCAATGATCCCTTCCATCTCTCTCGGCTCTTCGTTTCTAAACCCAAAATACATTGAATAAAAAAGAGAGATTACCTGTTTGTAGAGAAAGTGAGCAAAAAAATAAAAGCAAAAAAAAAGAAATTAAAAAGAGGGAGCGATTGAGACAACGCCAAAATAAGGAGGGATTTCTGAATGTGGGAAAGATTAGGAATTTGAGACGAGAGATGATTTCAGCTTTCCATCTTGAGCATTTTTTTCATCTAAAAGATTTCCTACTGTGAGCTCAGTTTGATAGTATCCATGCTCCACTCCATTCTCTCTTGTCTTCTTCTACCATGCATACAGCCCACAAGTTGCATTTCAATCGTTCACGTAACAGCCCTCAAAAAAGAATAGAAATAAAACAAAAAGGCAAAAGAAACAGAATGCAAAGATCAAAGAACGTGAACTTGAGAGAACAGGGTTTTCTTCTCAAACAGCACAAGCTCAGAGAGAGGAAGCAGTGTTTAAGGCAAAGGGAGGGAAAGGTGAGCTCGTGGTTCTTCACAGGGGTGGCAGGAGCGGTGTTTGCAGTGCGGAGAAGCCTGCTCCGTCGACGAGGACGAGGCAGCGGTCGACGGCGGCGAAGGTTGTGTGCGGGAGGAGCGGTGGCCTGCGTCGAGCTCCGCGATGGTTTGCGATATCGAATGGGGACCGCAGTGGCAGGGCTAACGGCGGCGGTATGCATGGTGGACTTCCCTTTCCTCCTCTTTCATTTCAGTCTCTGGTTTTTTCCTTTTTGCTATTATTTTCTTATGGCTAGTTATGGATCGTAGCTACTGGTGATATTGATGGTGATAATAGAGGTTGTATGTTGCTGGTGTGGGTTGCTTTGTATGGGTGTGTTTGAGTTCTGGGTTGGGATTTTGGGTTCTGTTATTGGGGTAGGGAATGGTATGGATGGCTTGGAAAGATGAAGGTTGTGAAGGGTGACCGTGGAGGTTGGGGGCTGAATGCTCTCCTCCCCCTCTCTGATTCTGTTTGAATTTATACACTGGTGTAGGATCAAATTTTTCAAACATGGCAGATGATTTTTGTTGAAATTTTTTTTCCAATTGCCTGCTTGATTTTGAGGATTTGATCACCGCTGTTTCTGAAAATTTTCATCCGCGTGCTTGACTTTGCACCGTTTTGTTCTTTGTTCTTTTTCTTCCGGGCAGCGCTCTTCTCTTACTCAGCTGCAAATACAACACGTGTGCTTCTGTCTTTTCCCTTTTTACTTCTTTTTTTTTTGTTTAACTCAAAAATAAAGAAAAATAAATAAACAAAATGAAATGAAATGACACAGCCTGAAATTTTTTTTTTGTTTACAAATCAAAATAAATTGGGCTTACTCCTATATTTTTTTTTGACAAAAAATAGACTTCAATATTTTTTAGCAACTCAACAATAAAATGAAATGGGTTGAGAAATTTTTTTAAAATTAAAATGAATTTAAAATTCATGATCTTGAAAAAAAGTTTAAATTTGGATAAAATCAAGTGTTTACTGATAATAATTAGACATGACATTTAGAATTAAATTAAAAGATAAAATGAAGTAATTTTTTTCTTTTTAAAGAACATTTAATCGGGTGATGACATACTTGAATAATAATAAAATTTTATTATTATACTGGTTTTATTCCCAAAACACCACTGCTGACAGCATTAAACTTCAAACCCTAGCGGGCACATCTGTTCCACCCTTGAGTGACGGCGAGGGGGTTTCCTGCGGCGGCGCGAGTGAGTTGAATCCATCTAAATTATTCCAATTTGGTTGCTTGCACATACCTCACCCATCCTCCTATGTAAGTAATGATTAATTGTTATCTTCATCTTTGCAGCTTCAGCTAGCTTGGAGTGACTGAGCAGAGCAGTGAGCGCTCAACCTTCCCTCAACTGGTGGTATTTATATTACCTTTCTTTTGCACTGTTTGGAGAGTGAAGTGAAGATGGAGTATGTCAGCCCTGAAGGGCTTCGCTTGGATGGTCGCCGTCCCTTGGAGGTTGGCACATGCCTACTGATCACTACTATTCTCCCTTCTCTCCTCTTCTCTCCCATCTCTCTCTCTTGTTCCTCACCCTTTACTTTCTTCTCCTAATCCTAGATGCGCCAAATTCGAGCAGAGATTGGTGCTGTCTCCAGAGCCGATGGGTAACTTCATTCCTTACCTTCTTCCCTAAGTTATTGCTTCTTCTTCTTTTTCTTTCTTTTTTTAACAATGCCGCTCTCAGACTTCTTAATTTTCAAATTCATGAATAAATAAATAAATAAATCAGGATTGTGATTTTGTTCTAATCACTTGGCCCTAAAGTTTCTAATTTGTTTTGGAACCAGTTCTGCTGTTTTTGAGATGGGCAACACCAAAGTGATTGCTGCTGTTTATGGCCCTAGAGAGGTGAAGTAACCTTTCAATTTGCATCATACATTATGTTGCCCTTTTTTTTTCCTCCCCTTTTAATGTAGTAGTAACCTTGTATGCATTTCAGGTCCAAAATAGGAGCCAACAAATGAGTGACCAGGCTCTGGTAAACCCTTTCTTATCATAGTTATCAAGTTATGTAATAATGCACTGTTTGTATTTTTGGCTCATTATACTGGAAAATTTAGTTGCTGTCTGTCTTTTTGCTTTGCATTATGCCTGTAGGTTCGGTGTGAATACAGCATGGCTAATTTTAGTACTGGAGATCGCATGAGGAAACCCAAGGGCGACAGGTTCTGCTTATTTTCTTGTTTAAATTAAACTCCTAGTCTTCTTTAGTTTGTTGCACAGCTTTGATATAGTTATACTTGTTGAAATGGTAGCCACGGGCTGTATTAGATGGGGAGTGAATTTGGCCTTAATAGAACCTACTCTCGAGTATCCCTTGTAGCAGTGAATAAGACTTTGTCATCTTGTTATTGAAGCAGGATATGTGTCTCTTTTTCTGCATGGTTCAAAATTCTCCGGGAAATTCAAATATTGGTTTGATTGAGAGCTAATGTGAATATACACACATCATCTTTACATGTAGAAAGCTCTTGTTTTGGCCAAAATCAGCAATGAGTTATATATCCATGATCATTGAAGAGTAAACTATGTATTTACCATTATGGTATTACTTCTCTTGACAATGTTTTATAGTTTCTTCATGCTTTAACATTTTAGAACCTTCTTTGACCTACTAGACATCTCTGCATTTCGTTTTCAATGGCTTAGCCATCATTTTTTGAAGACATAAATTTTACATCATTCTGTTCTTGACCTACCAGGCGTTTCTTGTCTGATAGAAAATCTTTTCTCATGCTACAGGAGATCAACTGAAATTTCTCTGGTTATTCGACAGACTATGGAAGCATGCATATTGACACATTTAATGCCTCGTTCCCAGGTTTTAACAACTCTAAATTTTTGGAACTTCTTTTATATCAGTGTAATTGTGTATTTTATTTTTTCTTATGACTTGTTTATTTAAATTGCAGATAGATATTTATGTCCAAGTTCTCCAAGCAGATGGAGGTTAGCTAGAGCCTGATAATGGCATTTTGTTATCATCATCTCTTCTCATCTTATTTATGTTTTTTTTCTCTCGTGTGCTCTTTTAATAATCAGTTTCCTTTTAATTTTTGTCAATACTAAAAAATGCCTCTGTAGTTTCTTCTAAGCTCTTCATTGTTGACCTTCAGTTATTTTTTCTTAATATTCCATGTGTAGGAACTAGATCTGCTTGTATCAATGCTGCAACGTTGGCCCTTGCTGATGCTGGGATCCCTATGCGTGATCTTGTAACTTCCTGTAGTGCTGGATACCTTAATAGCACCCCACTGCTTGGTATATATATATATATCTGTTTTACTCCAATTTTAAATTGGGTAAATGCAAGGGTTGTGTTTTTTTTTTCCAAGCCATCTTTTGATTTAGCTATGGGTCTTGTTGTATGAATATGGACAGATTTGAACTATGTAGAAGACAGTGCTGGAGGTCCCGATGTCACTCTAGGAATTCTGCCCAAGTTGGATAAAGTGACACTTCTTCAGGTTAATTTCATTTCATATTTTGTCCTCCTTAAAGTAACACTTTTATGTGCACTACTCATTTCTTTTGTTGATGGCTGTAGATGGATTCTAAATTACCAATTGATATCTTAGAAAATGTTATGCAACTGGCAATTGAAGGCTGCAAAGCCGTTGCAAACTACATTCGAGAAGTAAGAACCAGCCTTGTTATTGTGATTGTCGTCAAATAAGTCAAAACTTGGCCTACATTAAATTCATAGCTTAAATCCTGATCTCTATATTGCTTGGTAGAT
This sequence comes from Dalbergia oliveri, assembly GCA_030441495.1. Classification (NCBI taxonomy): domain Eukaryota; kingdom Viridiplantae; phylum Streptophyta; class Magnoliopsida; order Fabales; family Fabaceae; genus Dalbergia; species Dalbergia oliveri. Next base: position 2,066,096 of record JAMLFY010000008.1, read on the forward strand.
TTTACTGGAGAACACAAAGCAGCTGGAGTATAGACGGGGTGCATAGTTTTCTGGCAGTAGTGATCCTTTTTGGCTGGTACCTGGAAGCATTTCTGGCATACGGTGCTGACTGTGAATCAGGAAATGTAAAGGGTCATTCTGATCAAATTGTTTTGCCTTTGAACTTGGAAGTGTTTTGTTTTGTTTTGGCTGAACTTGAATTAAGATTGCCTGGATTCTAACTTTATGCATTGACAATGTAAATTCTTTTTTTATATAGTCTTTCAATCATGTATAAAATTGAAATCTTCCCTCATTGCTGCAAACCCTCCCAAAGTAGTAGAGTGCAGATTGTAATTTACACCATATGGAAGTGGAGCATCTATAACTGAAGTTCGAACCGAATATTTTAGTTTATCGGGGTTCCATGTGCGTACATCATACATGGGCGTTGTATCCCCACGGACAATACAACAAAAGCAGCCTCTTTTCTTTATCTACACCTTTTTTTTTTGGCATTCAAGACGTGTACACAGACATGCTTTATGCAGATAACGGTCATATGAATCGATGAGGCCACTGAGAGAGAAGAAGATATCTTGGTTGCATTTAAAGACACAAGAGTCCTTATTCCTCAATCACAGAACTGTTCCAGACAAAAGGTAGGGGATGACCTGTTTTGCAAAAATAAATGTTTGAGCTCTTATTTGTAATTAAATTGTGGGACACTGTTTTTTGTTTTATATGGGGACTAAGGTTGGTCCCAAATGTAGTGTTGGGTATATATGCCAGGACAATGGAGACAGAACAGGAAAACAATGGAGACAAGATATAAAATAGTGTTTTGTATCATGTTTGGTTATAAAGTACAAAATATGATAATTATTTTGTATCTTATTTAGAAATATGGAAACATAACAAATACATGATAAAATACATTAGTATCCCTTGACCATTGGCCGTTTGGGTCATCACACACCCATGATTATGAGAACATATATGAAAATGTTAAATATGTATAAGGGTATTATTAGAAGAAAAAAATTTTTATGTCAATATCCTGTTCTCATTTTTGGAGGTACAAATTTTTTTTATACTTTTGTCCTTGTTCTTATCTCCACCATTAAATAAGATTTGTGTTCCAATATCTCCACGACTACAATCAAACACTACCTAAGTACCCTGGACTAAGAAATCCCTCACCATGTTCTCTAATACAAAGGCTGTACTAACTAATCTCAATGCTGTCTGATTTAGTTTTGAAGGATCCTTCAAGCATTTGAATCATCAAATTTTATTGGCAAGGCTTAATTCTTTTACAAAGAAAAAAATATTAGTACATAAAATTAAATTATACAAAACTGTCAATCGTTTATGCAAGAAAATATAAAAAAGAATAATTTCACATGATTATAATAATGAAACAAACCTTCGAATTATAAGCTTACAAGAGTTTTGATGAAGGTCCTTTTTGAAAACAATTTCATGAGTACGTATGGCTTCCTAAAAAACCCAAATTATTTGAAAAAAACTTTATCAGACAATGAATATTGTAAAAAAAATAAAGAAAATAGAATATTGTTACAAAAGTTTGAATTAGGTATTATGAATGAGTAATTAATTTTTGATATGATTACCGATAAGTTGCGAGTTAAACAATTAGTATGTTGTATGCGCAAGACTTGTCAATAAATCAGAGTGGCGCAGCGGAAGCGTGGTGGGCCCATAACCCACAGGTCCCAGGATCGAAACCTGGCTCTGATAAGAGTAGCTTCCCACACTGCAACATTTTTGTCCTTGCATACTGTCGTCACAGGGCCATCTTCTGTCCATGTTTTTTCTCACTTTCACATCCGCATAATTTTTATCTTTATCTTTATCTTTATTCTTTACATTGTCTCATGGTAGGGCCATTTTCTGTCCATAATTTGCCCCCTTTTACCCCGTCAAACAACAGTTTTCCCTCGTCCTACTCTCTGGAGGGAAGATTGGTCATCATGCTCACAGTGTGTCCACAGTAATCCACTACCTACCAGGCACTATGCCTACCACCCAGCATCAGCCACACGTAAAGTCTGCCTTGCCACGGTCAAACTTGTCATTGTCAAGAATAAAAGAGTATGCAGACAAACAAATGCTCACCTATGCCTTCAAATCTAATACTTTCATAAAGTAGAATCCACAGCAGAACAATTACAAACCGATCCAATAAACCAATTAATATTATCCAGTAACTCTGATCACTTGCACTGTGGGGCAATGTGAAATTTGTAATCCTTTTTGGGAAATTTAAGGTCACTAGTATAGTTATTACCTCAAAAATTCCACAAAGACAAGACTTAAAATAGACAGCAATTTGATGATAGCCATTCTCACAAAAACATAGGCCTTGATTAAGCAGCATTTCTAGCCTAAGATCACGACTGAAAACCTGATACTACTAAAAGGTACTATTTCTACAACTCAATGCTACATTGCTAATGTAACATCTCAACTGAGATCATCTACTGATAAAGATTTTGTACAATTCCTCAAAGGCCACTTCTGTCGAGACCCAGGCGCTCACTACAAAAGCTCGATGGCACAACGGAGAGCTGCAGCCGCCCTGTCCATTCCTCTCCTGGCTTCAAGCTGACAGGTTTCTCAATTACTGCCCCATCAACACAAAGCATATGTTTATACTCCTCATCACCCAGGTCCACCATCGACTTTGATTTCTTCTCCCACGGATTCCACACAGCTGCATATTGGCGAAAAAGATAAAGGCGTCGATAATATCATGGAAATCATCATTAAACTAAGACAAACGGGACTGCATTACTTTTTCTATACCAATTTAAACCATTATCATATTGAAGACAAATTGCTAAATCAGTCTTGTTGGCGTGACTGAAGGAACTAGCTCTCAATATAACGAAGAAATGATAGTCTTCTGCATTAGATGGAATGATATACCAGCTAAATAGCTTACCAACATCAGGAAGACCTTCCTTTCTTAAAACAAATGTCCGTTTCCTCTCATGATCTAGAACTGCAATTACATTTGGAGAGCTGAGATAAACTCGATCCACCTGTCAGGAAGAAAGGATGAAGTTGAAAACCTCTGCCTCCTATCTAAAAACAAAAGACTTCATGAATTAAATGAATATGTGATTGACCAAACTGCATAAGACAAGGAATTTAGATGCAGTATTGTAAAAAATAAAAAATAAATTGCATCATGGAACTACAGTTTTGCATAAATGTTGTTAAGATATGCAGAACCCAGAGGGTTTACCTCAGATTCAAATGTTATGGCATCTCCTTGTTCTGTAAATCGTTCTCTCTGGAAAAGGTTGTCCAGATAGTCAAGTGTCTCCAGACCTTCAATCCTTACCTCACTATACAAAAGTAGTTAATGTCAGTTCAAATTACCAAAGCTAAAAAGTACTCACTATCTAAAACTATCAAAGAGGGAGAAAGTCTAGTGAAATACATATAATATCAGTACTATGTATGTAGAGCTCATCTACTAAATGATTCTAATAAATCATCCCAATAGGCAACAACCAACGAGCATTGCAAACAAAAGTTGCCTTTATAACATGAAATAGACAAAGTATCTATCTCCACTGAAACCTGAAGAACGAACAATCATAAATGCTAAATAAATCTCTAACAACAGGACGCTATTAAGGGTTTCAGCAGTCAATTTGCTGTTCAAGAGAAAAAGAGGGTTGGTCATCATCCTACATCCTCCAAAAAGGGAATGAAGGCCAAGTAAAAGAAAAAATTATCCATACCTGATGTCAGAAACCAATAAGTATGTGTGATATGCGAATGAGAAGCTAAATGGCTTGCCATTGATATTCCTGACTCGTGATATCAAAATCAGATCTCCATCCGTTGTCAAAGACACCCGAAGACGGGACTCAAAGCTGGTACAACTAGGCATATGTTAGCTTATTACTGCTTGAAACTTCTAACATATACAGGGAAAAGTAATGCAAAATGTATCAGCTTGGAACTACTAAGGGAGGGAAAAAGAGGAAAGGGGGGTGTTGACCGAGAGTGGGTATCTCTGTGATGCTATTACTACACGGCTACACACCAATGAAGTAAATCATAATTGAAAACCTACGTTTAGTGGCATCCAAATTCATACCTATGTGGCCAGCATTTCATATCTTCCTCAGATGATTTCAGAAGCAGATCAACAAAGGACTTTCTGCTGGAATCATTTGCAGGCAGAGGAGGAGGATCATTGTCAATAGCCCACATTCTATTTCTTGCAAATCCATGCAGCTCCAGTGATCCACAGTTTCCAAACTATTAAACAAATTAAGCTTAAGATAGGTTAGTCATGTATGTTTGAAATTATTGAGAATGAAGAAACAAAATAGTAATTAAATATACCTGTGGGAAACAAATAGGAATTCCCCCTCGCATAGCTTTTGGGGCCTTGAAAATTGCCTGCAACAAAGAACAAGGTTAACACATGACCACTTGCCTCTATATGAATTAAAATTGGGTAAAATTCCATATTTCTACAAAATCATCATCCACAAAACAAGGTATCATAAGGCAGCCACTCTTATGTTATAAAACAACATCATCAGTTACCAAATTGGATATCCCATCTGTCAAACTGCCTGCTAACAAATTCATGTAATCTAAAAAAATATAAAATTCTTTCTAATCAAAACTAAAAGACACCTTGCTGCTTGTGAATAGAAGTTCTTCCCCATGCTCATTCCGCCATGAAGTGACTTGTGCCCCATGTAAGCTTACCTAATTTCAAGTAACCGACAGTTAAGCCCAACACCACTAGCACCTAAATTATATAGTCAATTTGAATAAAAAATGTCATTATGAACCATGTTTTCCGATCATTGGTAGACATTGGAAGTCATAAATGATAAAACCATGACTCGAACAAATGTTAAAAACTGAAGTGAATACACCAATCAATATTCTCACCCGTGCCGAAGCACCTTGTGGGTTGCGAAGCACAATTTGATCAATTCCATTCCAGTCTTTTGTAATTTCAGTTGCTGCTCTATAGTCCCACACAGCTGCAGAATGCCCCATCCAAAATAATTACTGAAAATAGTCTAGGTCCTCTACTTCCTCAACCAAGCAAACCCTAATAAGCTTCTCAAATTCGGTGCACGCCGATGCCAAAGGATTGATTTAAGGGAAATCCAGACCACATCTACCCTATTAAAAATAAGTGAATCACCCCTGTCAATGAAAAGCAAAATCTCAACTGTCAATTTAACTCACCTAACCTCTCAATGGTATGATTCAGATCTAGGGAACTCTAAACCTATATAAATGGAAAAAGAAAAATACCAGAATTAGGAAAGCATGAGAGAATTCCATTAAAGCCCTGAAAGCCAAAAACAGAAACATTACACTTTGAACATTTGGCAACTGCATAACAACCTACCCCGCACACAAGTAAATACATATCCCTTGAAACTTGTCAGATTTACAGCAGAAGAAGACAATTAAATATTGAATGAACTTGGGAAATTTCAAAAAAAAAGAAGGTACATAATTAACTTTATAGAAATTCATTTAGGAAAATGTAACTTCTATGGAATGAAGCCCAATAAGCAAAATGAAATCCCTTCAAACTCAATGTACTAGTTATGGAATAAAACCCAATTACTAAAATGAAATCCCATCTAACTGAAGAGACTACCAACTAAATCAAGCACTTTATCTTGTGAGTGTACTTACCTTAACAATCCTGAAATAGGAATCCTACAAGAACCCGCAAACTGACACCATGTCCTGGATGCAGATGGAGGAGAAAGAACCACAACAATGCATGACCTCTGTCAATTCGATTCAGAAATTCACACATCCAGTGAAGAGAAGCAATACCTGCTCAACAACATCAACAAACAAAAGGTGAAAAAAATAATGCAGAGAGATGGAATAAAAAACAGTAAAAATGCAGAAAGGAACCCTTTTTCTTAGAAGTATGCATTCAACACAAAACTTGCAAAGGAATCAAGAAAAGTTCAAAACTTTCAACCAACCCAAGATTTGAAAAGACTAGAGTAACTGGTAGGTGGCAATATTGTGGGAAGATAGGGATGAAATTTTTCTATATATGGCTGAAGATAAGGAGGAAAAACCGGTTTTCTAAATTGTTTGTGTGCTGGCTCTTTGAGACGAGATCCAGCTTAGGACGTGGAGATACGATTCGAGAGGTACATGTACACATGTACAAACCGTCAAATTTTTTAGCATTCATTTTTTTACGTGTCAAATTCAGATTTTAAATTCAAAAAATAAATAATTATTTTTAAATATTGACGTAAAATATGCACCGTTTGGGGATATGATGTAAGGTTGAAAGCTACCTTTTTTCGTGAACTGTAGTGGAAAGAGAATCGACGGTCACAAACCCTGTGAAGGAAGAATCTCAAAGATGAAAAATGATAATAAAAATGATAATGATAATGATAATGAAAATGAAAGTGAAACCAACTCTCTCTCTCTCTCTCTCTCTTCAACACACAGCCATCAGCCCATCAGTGTCACTTCACTTCAGCTGTTCAGCACACTATTTTAAGGGCATACGTTTGCATTTCGTCTTTATAGTCTCGAATGCAACGAGTTGTTGGAAAAGGATTTGCCAGTGCAATCTCTGGCTTATCTTAGAAATGCTTCCATTTTCTTCTCAAAACAGACACTCACCATTTTCCCTTTTTGTTAGTTTGTGCACAACTGCATATATACACAGAGAGAGAGAGAATTGAGGTCGCTGTACAAGAAAAATATATTGCAATAAATCATTTTTATCGTGCGTGACTGCACAATTGAAATAATAAAGAAAGAAATCAATTCACTTGTTATCATCTGAATAAATTTCAATTTATTATGTTATATATTGTGACCATTCAAGTTGTCTACATCATCGCGCATATTTCAATTTTAATGTCTTGTGAAAAGATTATATTCAACTTATTAATATTAAAAATTAAAAATCAATTACATAATTGATTCGAGTCAAATTAATTTATATAATTAATTTTGCCAGCATTAATTTTTATTTTTGATAAATGTGGATTTTATATTAAACTGTTACTTTCATTGAAGATTTATAATTGATTTTACCTGAAAGAGTTGTGTTTGATGGTGATTTGTGATGACAATAGCTGTATGGAGTATTATTTAAGCAAAATACATTGAAATGAAATTGGGGGCGAACTAAGAGAAATGAAATCAAAACAAGATGCACTTCCTTGTATTTAGAGCAACATAATGGATGTAAAATTGAACTTACGATAACTTCAGTCAAAATGGACGCACCAAGGTTGTTTGGAATTGGATCTAAATGCATGCATATATACCTCCAAAAATGATTCTAATATAGTTGATCGTGCGCTACAGGAACCTAATGATTCTGTATTAATTTAAGGTTATAGAACGCACATGCTCTAGATCTAAGATTGAAGTGTTATTTAACGCTTGCAAGCCAAGGATATTCATGCATATATAAGTATTTAAGGGGAGTTACCCATTGACTAAGAAAAGAAGCATTAATGCAACTTAAATAACAGATTAATCATCTTTAATATTGTGGGTAAATTATCTTGTCAAATGAGAATAATAGTATTAATTAGGATTGCACTTACTTGTAAGTTGAGGAACTTCTCATGATTTGTGCCTGACACTTTGCATTTGTTAGAAAACTAAAATTATTACAAGAAATACACCACACAAAAAGATCTTGCCATTTTTTTCTTCAAACAAAAGTTGTTCAATTTATTTTTGGACATGCGGTGTGTAACATTTCATTATTCATAGAAAAGTTAAGTATGTTTGTAAATTTTGTATTTTAGAACCAGGCAAATTATAAAATAAATATTAAATTTATGGTCCATTATAGACATTTTATTATTAGTTATTAGATAATTATTATTTTTTATTAAATAATTTGATCCAATAACTAATAATAGGGAGTTTATGATAAACTAAAGAAGAGGACTTTATAACCAATTCATTAATGAATTACTTTTCTATAGTAATGTAAACGCACACACACATATATATATATATATATATATATATATATATGTAATACAAATGAGCCAGGGGAAAAAATACATAAAAAAGAATAACAAACATTTGGATAAGTCAAAAATGGAGATGTATAAATAAGATCACAAAATGAAGAATCATGAGGAAAGTACAGCCGAAAAAGGAATCACGAGCAAGAAACGCAGATGCACATGGTGGGCACCGTACAGCCCCTATAACATTCTGCTGGGCCTGGGCTGATCATAACGAGCTAGGCCAGTTGAACAAGGTTTCAAGAATTGGACCGAGATGGGGCCCGGTTTTAAAATGCACTTATTTGGGATCCCAAATTTTTTTAAAAAATGTAACAAAAAACAAAAAGATCTGGTGGTTATCCCAGAAGAGAGCTTGTCTTGTCATGCCTTTTATTGACATCAGCGGACGAAATGTTAGAACTTAGAATATAAACATTTTCTTTTCATTCCCATTTTATTTTGTATGCCTTGGCATATTTTATTATCGAGTTGTGTTATTTATATTCATTTTATATGGGATATTATGTTGATTCACCAAATTCAGATGTGAATCATATTCAGTAGATTCACATTCCATTCAAATTATAAATGAAATGTGAGTTGACACAATACGTTTATACAATGAATATTAATAACATTTTTCTATATTATTGCCACCCACTGGTCCTCTTATTTCTGCTTATTTTTAAAAGTCATTGCCCAGTTTGGCTCGAGTTTCAACGTAAATTTGCGGTAGATCGATAAATGCATCAAATTATAATACATTTTATTATACTACCATATAGTGGTTTGGTGCTTCCTTATCCATCTTGATGTGTGATGAGGGCTGATCTTCAATTTTAGGAAATATAACTGCTACGTGTTCATTACCGTGGTGTGGATTACTCTGTTCAATGTGTTGAATTTGTTTCAACAAGTAAGGTTGGGCTCTGGTAGGGAATTTTTATAAATTTCTGATAGTAAAGTCATACCCCTTCGTCTGTTGTTTATCGTAAAACATACCGCTCTAATAATGCATTGTTAAAACATTTCATTTTGAATTTGTCAAGAGTATGGAGATTGAATCAAAGGACCCTTGAGATAATCTACAATATAATTTAGGTTTTTGTCATTACAAATATCTTCAAAATATTCCCTTAATTTTGATAAGTATCACCACTTAAATAGTTCAAACTAATGGTAGGGATCAAAATATAATATTGGAAAAACAAGGGACTTAAAACTAACAAAAAAAAATTAGAGAGACTAAAACCAATAAGGTATAAATTTATAAGAACTAGAAACATATTTAAACCTATAATTTATATCTTGCTAGGAGAGTAGGAGGTAATATGTGATGAGAAGTTATGAACTCATGATGAAGGATGTTAATTGCACGACTTGCTTGAAAGAGATTCATCTTATGTTCAATATTCTCCGTTACCGAGGAAATTAATCTTAATGAACATGCTATGATCATGAGGTATTATTGTAAATGACCGTCGAGGTTGTAGTGTGGTTCCTGGATTTAATTTTGCAAAATGCTGCAAGTTGTGAAAACATTTGCGTAAAATGCATACAAAAGATAAAAATACGTATAGCTGTCTTGCGTTTTGTAGGATAGTAAATCCATTCTCTCTCTTCTCTTATCTTCAAATCGAACCATTAAGCAATTGTGTTTAATTTTTAGCCACTCTCACCGTTAAAAACTCACATGACCCATGGTGCTACCTATTTTAAAATCACTGTGCGTCAGTAACTTCTACTGCAAACCTAGTTACTAAGATGGTACAACACTTTCAATACCTTTTGTAACTAAAATTAGGTGACTTTTGTACCATAGCCTTCGCCATGTTTGAGATGATTTCGTGGATCAATTGATACCCAAATTCTCACTAGTCACTAATAGGATTCCTTTAGGCCATACCTACCTGTATACCTAAAGCATCAATGGGCAAATATCTTAGCTAGCTCATAATGGAAAGAAAACACACCAGTTATCAAAACCTCGCTGTTTGTTTAATTTAGATTTTGGTAGAATTACTTTTGAAATCATTGATGTTAAAACAATTGATTTTGAGAGAATTGATTATAAAATAATTGATTTGTGTTTGGGAATTATGCTAAAAAGTGAATTCGAAAGAATATATGTGAGATATAAAAGCAAAAACTAATATTTTTAGCTTTCACTAGAACCAATTCTTATGAAAGTGAACTAATTTTTATGAAAATGATACATTTCTTCTCAAAGTGAAAAACTAATCCAAACAATTTTACTTCTTTTCAAATCAATTTTTCCCAACTCAGCTGGGAAAAATTGCCTAACCAAACAGGGTGACAACCTATCAGGATAACTTTTGAAAATGCCAATAGCATTATGTTTTTTTCTCTTTCTTTTCATAGAAAATATATCATGGATATATCTACACGGGTGGAAGGTTCCACTGGGCACATGCTCTTTTGGTGACTAGTCTTCACCCTTCTAAAACACACCTCACACTGTATTAGCTGTATTCAGATTGTGATACCCAAACACACCAACGTAATTTCTTTTTGTTGGTGTACATCTAATATAATTTTTTCCTTCATTAGGTGTGACTATTTTGCTGATTTCTAAATATAAAACTCCAATTTGCCCACGTTAGTTAAACTGGTGAAACTAAATGTCCGAATGCACAATAGGCTTAACCGTTAACCCCACATGTAATATAATATACTATTATTAAAAATGGCAACCCGTATTGATAATAGTATGATGTACATAAATTTATGAGTACATACATGGCATTACGGAGTTTTATTATTTATATAGATTTCAGGGGGCTTATGAAATGAAGCTAGCGACAGGAGATTTAGCTTTACGCGTCACTTTTCTTAGATAGAATAATAAGTAGAAAAAATTATTATTTTTGCAAGGCAACTCAGTAAGATATACATCTACCTTACTGGAAAGAATAATGCTCGAGGTCCAAACAGCATTGCCTGCACCTATGGTACAATATTGAGAATCTAGAGCGACAAGTCTTATCCAGTAACTTAACACTAATTTAAAGCCAAATGTTAATTACATGCATGCCACCTTACAAAAAATTGCTTGCTGAAGAATAGAAACCAGGCTAAAAGAAAGTCAGAAATAACTTATCAAATACCATCAGAAAGTACACACCAATCGTTAAATACACACCCAATTTATATAAAGGTTCGACAAGCCTCTCTATACTAGAATTCTATTTCTCTTACATTTTACAAACCTTGTAGTCATCCATTTTTGTCAAATCTAATATAATACAGTTTTGTTTTTTCCGGTCCTAAGTAACTTATAAGGAATGAATTAGTTCTGATTTTTGATGGATTTAGATACTAAAATTCAGCTGATCCATCCCTCTGAAAACTGTTAGAAGTAGTTTTGGGCTTGTAATATGCCAAAACTACATGATCAGCTTGCATAATTACTGGTTTCCTGTATTAACCAGCTGCTACAGCATCAGCTCTAGGACTTTTATCCAGTAGTTGATGCAGCTTTGCCCCCGAGTTTGATTTGTTGTCACAATAACCATTCTCATCCTCAGTAGTCCTATCACTGGAACTGGAATTATTAACTCTTGATAGCAAGTTCTCTGTACTCACAGGTGCAGCCCTCTTGCTGTCAATGCTGTTCAGCATTATCTCTTCTGTTTGTCCCAGTTGAGCATTTTTGAGTTTTTCCTGAGGCAAACAATGAAATTACTCAGCATCATAAAATACCAGTCAAATGCATAGGCAGAAACAAGCATTATGTGAACAGTACCCTTAATGTAGCATTTTCCACCCGCAGCTTTTCAGAATTGTCTGTCAATCGATTTATTTCTGATTTCAGTGACACATTGTCAGCATTCAAGGATTCAACTTTTCGTGCCAGTTCTTCAGTCTCAGCCTGAACAGGGGACTATGAATTAGTCACAACTCACAAGCCAATATCAAGTACAACCTTTTGTTTTTTATGGGGCTTCATGCACAGGCAAGCACACGCTACACATGTAAAATGCATGATGGGAAAGAAACTGAACAATATATGAATTTTAACTGTCAACTACTAAAAAAAACAAATAGGAACTTTAAAATATATAAAAGGAACCTGCAACATCAATACCTGCTTCCTAAGTCTGGACCTTCTAGCAGATTCTCTATTTGATTGTTTCCTCCTCTCTCGTTTCAGCTCGCGCTCATTCTAAGGAATCCAAACACAACCACAAGAAAAACTTTTGCATCAGCAAACGACAAGGATACTGCATTATTATTAGTTTATTATAATGTGTTTCGCAAGCATCTGAATTGTACCATATATGGTTGAGCATCTCTGTTGACCTGAACCACTAGGATGAAGTATATGCTGACATACCTGTATCCAAGCTTCTGCAGGCAATACTGGCTGTAGGGCATTGGTTTTAGAATGGACACTCCTCAGCTCCAATGCAGTGGTCATACCTGAAGAAACTACAGGTCCAACTAATTTTCCAGCAACACTAGCAGGGGCAATTGGCATTGTCTTATTAGAAGCTGCAGTCTCCTTGGAAACTGGAGTTACTGGACTAGCTTGTAACTCAGTTTTTCCTTCTCCATCTGCTTGTAAAGCAGGGAAAATAGCATGACCATCAGCACATATTATGTCGATGCCCTAACTACTAAATTTAATAGCTTCAGATGCTTGTGCATAAACAAGTTTTGGATGTAAGACATTACATTAGAAATTGCAAGTATAGGACACAGTACCTATACTGTAAAGGTAAAAAGCCCATCCTAGAGTCTACCTCATTTGTCAGACTAATCAGAGTAAAAACTTGGGTAAAGTTTCACCTTACTGAGCATAAATAATAAGATAGCATTCAACTAATTGAGACCCTACTCAATTAACTGGCTGACACCATGTGTACAGTGATGATAACAGAAGCATAATTGTGATCCCAGGACAACTCTATTGTTCATCAAGATGTGACACTTGGTGAAGAACAGAGTCATACCAGTGGTTGGTGTCCCCTCACGGCTTCTTTTCCTTCTTGTTTGATTAGCCTGAGCATAAGACGGGCAAATATAATAATTTAATGTTTCAATTGGGTCAAATCATTTTAAGGAGAAATATACTATAGGCAAAAACTGCACAGGGCCAACTATGTGCAGGAAAAAGAGAAAAAGGCTAATTGCAAGCAAGTTCTCACCCCTGCAGTGTTGCCATCACTTCCATCACTGGAACCCTCAGTATCCACACTGTCCATATCATCATAAACTTAGTTATCCACAAGAACCTATCAGAATAACTATCTCATGGACTAGTCTTCTACATGGAGGGAGAGAGTAGAGTTCAATTCCACCAAAAGAGTATCTGATTTCCCCTCTCCATGACCTCCCAGTGTAAGAAAATTCCTACAAATATTCATATAGAGGGAAAACAGAATGACAAACCTCTGTGATAGCTTGTTTTCAGCTCCACGCTCTGCACTCTCAGCATGGCCATTGCCAATTGACATTGCAAGCCCATCAAAACCTTTCAATTTCTTAATTAAACCCTGATCAGAATTTCCAGATTTTGGTGGTGTCTCTATACTTAAAGGCGTCCCAGTCTGCATTGTTACACAAATTCAAACCGGTCATAAGTTAATAGCATCCAAGGACTAAAATACTAAATGATCTCAGAGAACATTAAAACTTACAGCAGGTGAAGATGGAACTCCTTGACCATGTGGATGTGGCCCCTATTTTTCAGAAATGTAATTAATAAGAACATGGAACAAAATTCCAACCAATAGAGCTTATATAATATATAATAAAGGATGAAAAGCTGTCTGTAGTACCCCATTTTGTAAGCTCTGACGACATAAAATTATAAATTAATTGCAACAGTTAAAGTAATCAAATCATGCAGAGGTTAAATGACACCTGAGATTCGCCCAGGTATAAAAGACTCTAAAATTACCTAGTCCAACAGAAACAGAGGAATCACATCTCAGTATATTGCTAACATCCGTGATCCATATTGATTGATTTCATTACACAATAAACCACACAGTTCATGGTCCATAGAACAAAGATTTGTTTGAATAAAAAAGGAAAACAGAAAAAGAAGAAGAGAGGGGGGTTCCACAAAAACAAATTGCAGGCAAGTAGACTTACAATAGGAACTCCAGGGTGAGTATAAACCCCTCCATGTGAATAAATTGCTGCATAAGGCGGCCCATAAGGTGGCATCATAGGCTGGAAGAAATAATAAGTTGGCAAGTTACTCATCCCTGCCATCTAGTGTATATATATATACCCAGATATCCAAAAAAACATAGAATGCTGATGAGAGTACAAAATAAATGATGCATAGGGGTACTACCTGTGGAGGCCCCCACATGTAAGGGTGAGGAGTGTGACCAGAAGCCACAGCTGAGTTGTAGTATGGTGGAATGGTGACTCTTGGCCCATAATACGCCTGAAGATATAACAGACACATTAATTTACCATAAGCAGCTTCATGTTTGAATACTTAATAAGAGACCCAATTCCAAGTGGATAAAAACTCTTAACACCAATAAATACTTTTCAAAAAGAAAAAGCAATTCAGGGCCAATGCATATTTCATCCTATGCCTAGATATTCCTACATTAACTGATTAGCAAAGCCAGTAGCAAAGCAATGCATAATTTCAGTTTATATAGATTAAGGTAATAAATATTGATTGCAACTAACAGAATACAGATCGAGTTAAAGGAAAAAGGTGGATAACCTGCATGGCTGCCCAATCAGGATAGACATGAATATTGGTCTGGTTGGTCTGATTGGCCTGATCCTGTTCACAAGGGAAGTACAACAGTATTAAGGTAAAAGCTTTTCACAAATGTATCCTCACCCAGATACTGTCCTGAGCTTACCGTAGTTACAGGTGAAGAAGGTTTTTCAGTCTTGGTAGACTTATCTTCCTCACTGTTTCCCATTCCAGGCACCAAATGGAAAACACAGGATCAAATAATGTAGAAGGATCCTTGCTACTTCCCCAAAAAATGATTAAACTGCATTAATAGGAGCCATATCAGCTGTTATCAGCAAGAAGATGTACCAGTCTGACAAGGTGAAATTCACAAACAAGGATTTATGCCATTCAAAACCTTCACATGATCCTATATATTCTTGGTAAAGCAACCAGCACAACAAATTATTATGAATTTCAAAAACAAAAACTTCTCATTGTTGTAGACATGCTAGACAGGGCAAAACACTAGCACTGCGAAAGGCAATTCCAGCAATCTCAAATTATTGCTTCAATAGATTAATTAAAATAAAATGAAATTAAAAAAATGTTAAAAGTAGGTGCAGGAATGAAATACATCATTACATGAAAGGACTTAGATATTTCATACCAACTATTTAACAGCATTAACAGCAATGGGAAATCTGGTTCACCATGAACAAGCAGATTTCATACAGAAAACCCCCAAAAGAAAGAGAGAAATTTAAAAAAAAAATCCAACAAACAACATATATATCAAAATAACTTCTGCTGTTTGACCATCTAAGCTACTTAGAAATAGCTTCACAGTTCATACAAAGATTGCAATTTTCACTTTCCCATCTCTAGCAAAACCGCTAGAAGAGATGCAATAAACCTCTAGGTGGACAATTTAGCACCTACCTAAGATGACAATTCAGTTATTCGCAATGGAATTTTGACAAAGTGAACCAAGTTTCAGATTTACATATGAGAATAACAGGCTGGTCTATAGTTACTTGAAGTATAATGCTTTGATTTCACTCTTAAATTAACCAAAGTAAATATTTCAGAAGTAGAGTGGGGTCTAAAATTACTGGGCCATCAGAGAAGGAGCCAACCCCAGTTTCAACTTTTCTGGTACCTTGTTAGAGAAAGCGGGATTTCATAAATACCTTTCAGGAAAGGTTTAAAGACTGAAGTATTAAACGGTAAGCTATAGATAATCCAATCCAAAGGACATAGAATGAAACACGAGTAAAAGACAGAATGATAGAGGGTCAATACTGTCTTTTTACACCCCCACAAGCCGGATAGAAAGAGATGGACACGGCATAACATAAACTAACCCAACAAGACATCCCGGGGCTAGATGACAAAAATGCCCTTCCAAACCAATCTCTTTTTCCACTTTAACAAGGGTCAAACAAAGAAAAGGAATGGTGAGGAGACTATTGAAACTCCTGAATTTGCTGCCTGAACCTCCATTAGATTATGATTTACAGGTCTTAACCAAGATCCAAATATCCAATACCTGTTCTGTTCAGAAGCAACTTGCTATGGGAAAACTAAACTTACAAAATTAGGGTCCGTTTGGTTTCTGTAGCATGAGGGGTAAATAGGCATCTAGAATGAAATAAACACACAAATTGAGAACTTTCAGAGATACAGTAGGAGATCCAAAGGAAAGGACTCACAATTCTATCCTTCTTGTTTGGCTAGCTCGAAATGCAGAGCCACAATTAAAGCAAAGGAACAAAAACGGAACACGGGAAATTCACAAATTCATGGTTACAGAAACTAAGCTGAAACACAATATGTTCTCCTTCCACAAACTCCAAACTAAATCCACTCACTTGCACCAATTTTCTTAGACCCCAAACAAAACCCACATCCAAAAAGCATTCAAAATCGAAACTTTCACGAAATCCCAACAAGCAAAGTAGCAGAATTTTACCTGACAATACCCAAAAAACAAACCCCAAAAACAAACCAGTCCTCGGAGCTTAAAGTATGCTCAAATTTGAAATTTCAGACCAAAAAACACAAAAACCTTATGGATAATAGTGGGAGCTCTGCATTTTCTTTCTCTGAAAAAAAAAAAAAAAACGAGGGAAAGAGCTTTTGGTTTGAGAAGGAAGAAAGATGAAGGGGGGGTGGTGGAAGAGAGAGAGAGAAGAGCCAGGGCGATGTCCACGTCACCGTACACGTGTCGTATGTAGAAGGTGGCGTATATGTACGCCGTATATACGGTTCGGAAGGGGTGTGGTGGTTGTTGAGCTGGCCCATCGCTAATCGCGCTGGCCAATTTGTTTATTCCTACGTCACCACAGCCGTACACGTGGTCGCAGCAGAATCCATCTACGCGTCATGCGTTGTGGGGGTCCAGCCTAGCCACACCCCTCATGTCCCTTACGTGGTCTTTGAGATGAGATTCACCTTAATTAATTAACTATTTCTAATTTGTTAATTACTAATTAATTGCCGAGGTTAAACGAGATTGGTTAAATATTGAAGAATATTTAAATGGAATCAAGTTAAACTATATTGAATAGGTCCTTTGGGATCCACAAGGAGCCACTCGTAATGGGTCCTTACAATCTTCGGCCACGCCAGGTAAGGACTGTTTCTGATATTTTGCTCCCCTTTTGCTTTTGGGTGCATTTAATATTTTATGTGCGTGTAGGAGTAGGATCTTTTCTTCTCTTTTTATTTATTCTTTTACACAACCAGTATTTGAAATACAAAATTTCAATTAATCTAATTTAAGTTTAAAAAAATTATTCCCTCGAAGAAAAAATTATAAAAATTTATTATAAAGTTAAAATTCTCTAATAATATTATTTTTTATTTATAATTCTTAATTTTAAAATAAATATAATTTTAATATACTAATATTCATTTATATATTACCATTTTAACAAATATATTTTTAATTCTTATACTTATTATTTGAAAATTCATTCAAATCTGATTGAATCTTATATAGAAAAAATTATTATACTATTGATACGCTAAAGCTGAACTCATTTAAAAGTTTAGTTAAAACAATAAATATCGAATCACTTTTAACTAATGAAAGGTTTAACTTTTTATTTATCATTTTTTGAAGGATTTAAATAACCTACAATTATGCCAAAAAAGAGACAAAATGAAATAAAATAAATTTTCGAAAGATCGAGTTGTGATGGAAGTACAGAGGCTGTCTTTTTATGGTTAATGGCTAGAAGCTGCCATTTGTTGAAATTCTTAAACGAATGAAATATTGCAAAACCATGCTTAGTCCAACGATTGCCGAGCACATCCGAAAGTAATAGTGAGATGCTGACTAATGAAGGGCACAAAATCCATACGGCCAAAAGAGATTTTGTCCACTACATTCGTTCTCTTTTGCTCTCCAATGTATAGAGCTCATGTTTAATTACTTCAGATATGGTAAGTATTATTTGTGAATCAAATTTTATTAATTTCTTGATAGAAAGTGGCGTCCTACGCATGCCATATAAACATTAATTTGGATTAGGCGCAATAACTGGGCAAGTTTTTGTGAGATTTTTATAATTTAAAATATGCTCAAATTTTAATGTACAAGTAAATGGGAGCTTATGTTATGTTATAACCTAAATAGGAAGAGGGCTCTAAGCCGGTAAGCCCCCCTGCTTCACAAAAAAAAAGGAAAAAAAAAACTAAATAGGAAGTACTACCACTCAAAAAAGAAAAACGCACTTTGGTGGGGGCTTTTGACGGACTTCTTGTTAAAATGGTCCAGTTTTACATTGGTAGGAGTATGTTAATCATCAAGTTGTTACATGCCTCAATTTTGAAATTAGAAAGAAATGCAACCGAATTGAGACTCTAG
Organism: Dalbergia oliveri; assembly: GCA_030441495.1. NCBI lineage: Eukaryota > Viridiplantae > Streptophyta > Magnoliopsida > Fabales > Fabaceae > Dalbergia > Dalbergia oliveri. Next base: position 2,084,691 of record JAMLFY010000008.1, read on the forward strand.
ATCTGAGCATATATGCTATGAAATGGTTTCATGGATCATGTATTCTGTGAAGGCGTATGGCGAATGAAATTTGAGAAGAGAAGATTATTTATTATTTAATCTGATACAATTTGACACACTAAACGATAGATTCTACTTTGTTAGCAAGGGAAAGTGCTTCATTGAGCAACTTGCTATTAAGGGTGGGTTATCTTTTGCTGCTGCCTGCTGTCTCTTGGCTTCAAATGGGTGCTATCTTTGTGTTCATCTGAGGAGTCTTGGATAATGGTGTATTTATTTTTTATTATTTGAATAAACAATCACTTTTTTAAAAAATTACTTTTCATATTTTTTGATGATTTTTAAAAATAATTAAAATTTTAAAAAAATTAATTTTCAACTTTTTTGTAGAATCTAAATTAGTAGTTTCTGAAACAAATCAATTTTCAACTTTTTTTAGTTATATATAAAATTTAACCTTTATAATCAATTTTTTTAAAATCTAAAACAAACGCACTCTAAATCTAATGTAGTTTTTTTCTGCTAATTCTTGCTACTTTTCGCATTTTGAACTCTCGCTCTCCTCATTTCTTTTGAGTCGATTGAGCATTTGAGCCTCCAATAATATTTATCGAATAAAAAGGATTTTTTATCGGCGGTATTTATAACCCCTAGCGAGTAATAGCTATTATATTATATTTGGACGTGGATACCCTAAAATGGGGGAGTTGTAAAGAAAAAAAGTAAGTGATTAATTAATTTGGGTTTATAATATCAAGTTATGTAAAATTAAAATGTATTAATTGAATTATAAAATTTTATAATTTTTCAATAATTATTATAAAATGTTATCTTCAAAAATATTATTTGACTTTGAGTCAAAAAAATATAACCTTAACTTAACCCAAATAAATATATCAAGTTAAATGAATCCAACCCAACAAGTCCCAAACTAACTGAATTACTCAAATGGAGAGATTATGAACACCCCTATCACGACATTGGCACAGGATATGCAAGGAACTCCAACGTCTTTGCGATCATTTTTTTGTGTTTATAAATTAGTTGATAGCATATTTGATATTAAAAAGATCATTCATTTTCAAATTTAGAGAGGGAAATTCAAATGTTAAGCAGCAAACAAAGAAATAATTTAGTCCAAGTTATAATATTAAATCTAGTGTAATTAACAAGAAACATTCTTGAAGTTTGAATTTTATTTCAATATAAAATTAACTACAAATTACACCTCATTTTTATTTCAATATAGCACTTCACTTCAAATATGTTATGGATATAACACTAATAATCTGACTAACAAATTTTTATTATTACAAAAAAGGTAAAATATAATCGATGTTTATTAATTTTTAAAATAAAATACCTTTTATTAATATTTATATATTATTTTTACAAAATAAAATATATGTGGCTTATAATAATATAAAATATTATATTTTATATAATAAATTTCATTTGTAAAATTTTTCTAGATTAATAGAATAAATTATTAATAATAGTAATAAATTGTAATAATTATTTTACAAAAATAAAACTTAACTATTTTCCAAGTTTTTAATTTTAGATTATTGGTGTGCATAAAAAAAAGTGTTAATAATGTACATAAAGATAAATCACCTATAATATAACAATAAGAATCTTGTGGTTTTACTACAATATATATATATATATTTCTAAAATTAATAGTTGAAAAAATACATATTTTTTATAAAATACATATTTTTTATTTTTTATTTTTACAAAAAATAATTATAACTATTAATAATGGTTTTGAATTAAATGCATTTATATTTTTTTCATATTTTTATCCAATCAAATTCTCTCAAATGCATTACTTTTAAAATAGTGGGGGTAAGAGTAAATTTTTTATGCAGATATGACAATATATAATTGGATAACTTGTAAAAATAATTATACTATTAGTGCAATAAAATTCAATTCATTAATTAAATCTAATAATAATAATAATAATTGATAGTAATTATTTTTGTACAAATAAAAAATATTTTCTCAACTACTAGTTTTAGAATATTAATATATATTTTTTATAGTAATTCTTCTTGCTATATTATTTGTTATTTATGTTTATATATGATATTATCAAATAATTTATATTTTTATAAACATTAATATTCTAAAATTAAAAGCTAAGAAAATAAATAATTTTTTATTTTTAAAAATAATTATTACAATTTATTACTACTATTAATAATTTATTCTTTTGACATGGTAAAATTTTAAAAATTAAATTGAATATATAAATATATTAGTATTTTATATTATTATAACTAACATATATTTTACTTTGTAAAAATAATATATGTATATAAGCATTAATAAAATGGTATTTTATTAAAAAATAATAAACATTGTAAATATTTTTATTTTACTCTTTTTTTAATAATAAAAAAATTAGTTAATAGGGTCATTATTGGCATCCATCACATATTTGGGATGGAGTATCATATTGAAACAGGAATGAGGTTGAGTGATTTTTCTTCAAATGTCATAGGTACTTCTTGTTATTTACCCTTAAATCTCATATAACTTAACAGATACGGCCTAAGTATCAAGAAAAAGAAGAGAAGCATAGGGATTGGGGATAAATTTGAAAAAAAATATTAACATGGACTCGAGTTTATAATAAATTATAGGGTTAAATATATTTTATCCTTTAAACTTTAGGTTATATGGGGTTTATACGTGACTTTTCAAAATGTATATTACAACACCCTAAATTTTTTAAACTATACAAAACACCCTTAAACTAATTTTGGCACCTGGTGAATGTACGATTTATGTGCACTTAATCCCCTAATATTTCTAATGTGTCAAACTCGACACCTTATCTGTGAATTTTCGTGCGCAATTAACACCTTTGATTTTTTTTATTATGTACAACCCGACACCTACTATAACTTAAAGTTTTGCAATGCTTGGAAAATAGGTTTTTTACATGGTTTGAAAAGGTTAAGGTATCCATTACGTTTAAAAAATCAGATGTAAACTAATGATCTAAATTTAAAGGGTTAAAATACATTTAACCCTAAATTCTATATGTGATATGATCTTAATGTGAACGGTTATAATATTTACATATTTTTAGCTTTAGGTTATGTTTTAAATGATTGATATATCACCATACATATGATTTATCATGAATATGAGATTATATTATTATTAGTTATTTGACTATAGGTATAGATAAATTGAGGTCATATTAGAATGGAAATATGGAATAGTAAGGCTATGTTTGGTTTATCTTTTGCTAAAAGTATTTTTTAAAAAAATTAGGTTGAAAAGAATTACTTTTAGAAAAATTAAATTGAAAAGAATTGATTTATGTTTGGTTTTGATATTTTATAAGTAAGTTGAAGAGAATGATTTTTAGTTGGAAAGAATAAAGTAAAATTAATTTTAAAAATCAGATTACTAAAAAGGATTTCATTATATGAGAATAAGAATAAAAAGTAAGTTAGAATAAGAGTAAATGTGTAAAAGTAAGTTACAAATAAGGATAGATATGTAAAAGTGAATTTTATTCTATTAAAATAAGAATAAAAAATAAATTAAACCTCTTTCTAATAAAATTATCTTTTACCACCTTAAAAATAATTTTTATCTTATCAATTGATTACCCAAATATATTTAACTACGAGTATTTTTGGGTCTATCATTTTGTAAACCAAACAAGCACTGAGAGGAGTGGGATGGCATCTCGCTTTCTGACGCGGATAGCACTCCATGTGTCATGTCTGACGCATCTTTCCTTCCTTCCTTTGACTCACTCACTAACTCACTCACCGATCTCTCTGATCTGATCTCGACCTTCCATTCCAACTCACCTCCATTCTCTCTCCACGTGTCCCTTTCATTAATCATTTAAATACGTGGGGCCGCCTCTCTGCTCAATGCTTCTCCCCTCGCCACCCAGGCCCAAAAAGACCAAGCCCGCAACCGCATAGACCAAAAATTCACAGATACTCTCTCATCGATGTGGGCTCAGAAAAACATTTAGAAAAGAGGGTCATGTTATTAATTTTAAGATTAAATTTAACCGAATTGAAGGATATTTTATGTTTAATCCAACAAGTTGGATAATTATGCAATTAATTAATTCGTTGACTATGTTTTCGTCTAATTGGATATTTATTATTATAATATATATTTATTCAAACAAGCGGTGACAGGCCCAACGAAAGTGGGCTATATAGAGGTAGTGGGGCCGAGCGCCTAACAGAGGACAGTGGGGTTGCGTAGCCAGCTCACCCATCACGTCACTGAGGCCCGCGTGTACCTTCGACCTGGGGATATTACCACCTGGTGTAGCATTATTGGTTTTCCTGCCTCCACGTTTCTCTATCCGGCTTGCGGTAGTATATATTAATTTAAGGGGTTTACTTCCATGCCCTCCATAAATAAATTGTACCAAAACATTTCATGACAGGACGAATCTTTATTAATAATTTAATTCGTGTCAGCACCTAATTAATATTTTTAAATATTAAAACTTTTTTTTTTATTTTTAGTTTATCCCAGGGATCATTTAACAAATATACAAATTTAGCAAAATTTTCAATTAGTCCTTAAACTAAAATCCTAATTTCTTCTCCTATCATTTTTCATTGCCAGTGATATGTAAAAGAGATACCAATTCATTCGTAATAGTTTCTTCTACTCCCCTTCTATTTTAGCTGTCCGGGTGCATGGTATTAAAGACCTTTCAATATTTTTTATTCTCCATTTTTTTATTTTGGCATGGAGCTAAATTTGAATATGGATCAAAAAATTGTACTAAATCGTTCTTATTATCCATCTTCCCCTCCTCCTTCTTCTTCGATCGTGAGGCTTAAACCTTTTCTTCATCCTTCCATTCACGTCATGACCTTTATTTGAAATTGCATCGGCATTTCATTGAATTAAAAAAAAAAATAGTATTGCCGGATGATGTAGCGTTGATGGTCTGTTCTTTATTTTTAGTTTATAGAAATACAAATGATCACAAGATGCTCTACTTTGAAAAATAGTATTTTATCTCCACATGTAACAAGCTGTTAACAACGCGGAGGTAATCATAAAGTTCAAACTACTCTATAAGAGTAATTGTTGATTCTCAATCTCATTAAAAGTACCGAGTTTAATTTACCTTTAGAAACTATGAATTAGGATAAATACCAAAATTCTCAAAGCATGGATTACCTTTTCATAGATATTGATTGCACATGTAATATGAATTTACCGATGACAATATTTTAGGAAGGAATGAAAATGTGGATGCAATTTCAAATAAAGGGTTATGACATGAAGAAAAGGTTTAAGGTTGAAGATAGGAGGAGGAGGAGGGGAGAGAGGTTGAGATAAAGGGAATTAGAAATTAGGGATTTATTTGGAGGATGAATTAGGAATTTTATTTATATATTTATTAATTGACCATTGGGAATAAATTAGAAATAAAGAAAGTTATAGGTTTTAATATTTAAATTTGCTGACTAAATGTTGATTGGATGCTAAAATAGATAAAAAGACTAATAAAAATATGTTATGTGATGATATGTTTCAGTACCCGCTCATTTATTGTTAGTGTTGAAGTAATCACTTTAATTTAAAATAAAAAAAATAACATTCCATCCAGGGATGAATCCATAAATGATTCAAAGGAAGGGTCAAAAATATTAATCATAATTATATTATAAAATAATATATATATATATATATATATATATATATATATATATATATATGTGTGTGTGTAGATATTGTCATATCATAATTGGTACATTATATAAACAATATATAAAATTTTCTAGTAATAAAATATATTCTGTAAGTCAAATTAAAATTACAAATTACAAGTATCTTACTTGAGTACTTGAGAGTTTCAATTAAGTATTTGTAATTTATTATGTGTATCTCTATTACTAACTGACTATCCAATATATAAATAATGTATAGAATATTTCTTTCAAGGATATTATAGTATAAATTTTTTATAACAACTTTAAAATCGTATTTCATAAACTAACCAATATATTTAGAATGAATTAATAAAACTGAATGTGAATGTATCTAAATAATGAAATTAAAAGTGTGATGGATATTTTATTTTTTCTTGAATATATAGTTATGTATACTTTCTTAGATTTATAGATAATATATGATAGAGTTATGCTATTTTGATTCACTATTTTATAAGATATAATATACACACTCATATTTATTATTGAATTGAATATGAATTCAACTTAATTTGAGTCTCACATTCTATTTAATGATAAATATGAGTATATCAACACTATTCTATAAAATATGAGTCAAAATAATATTTTTTTATATTATATGATTATCTCCAAATTTTAAAAACATTTAAATAAACTTATAATATTTTTCATTATATATATATATATATATATATATATGATCATTTTATCATTTTTTAATGTATTATTAATAAAAATAGTGCCATACACAAAGCGAGCGTTCCCTCGTTAACGCCCCTCCATTATATATCATGATGTGAGAATAATTCTTGAAAAATTCTTAGGTTCTTTATGAATAAGAGAAAATATTTATTTTATTTTATTTATCAGTGAATACATTAATTTTATGAGTTATTATTGTCTCTAACTTTTTCTATATTTTTAATATAATAATTTATGTATCAATTAATAAATAAAATGATGTAAATATTTTCTTTTACTCTAAAAATACCTAAGCATTTCCCATAATTATATCCTTAATATAAAACACCAGCCTACCCTATCACCGGCAAGAGAACAACAAATGACAAACAACTTTCCTCGTCAACTTATTGTCTCCATAGTTGAAGTACGAAGTGATTCACTATGCCAACAAATATCATATCTAAAATTTGTAGAGATTTAAAAAAAGTAACTTCATATATAAAATTTGAATTCCGTAATTATTTTTTAAGAGTTAAAACATATGCACCCGTAATTAGTATCGAAAATCATGGGAGATTTCCAAAATCCAATTGTACTCTTTTTTAGCAAAATAAATTCCCGAGGAATTACCACCCTAAATCAGAACATTCGCAAATGGATGCGGTGTAACGCATCCTGAGTGAGTGCAACGTATTAAAAAACTGGCTTGCCTTCATCAATCATATCTTGAAAAATTGACCATAATATAGGGAGTAAGGAAGCCAAGCTAGCTTGGAGAGCAAAATTTGCTAGTGAGCACTAGAAAGTCAGAGCTTCTTCATCTGAATGTATAATTCCCCAACCACACTAGTAAAATGAGTTTTAGTAACCGTTTTTAAATTCACCAGGTGGATGACTTTCCACATACACCAATACAATGTGTGTAATAAATGAGTAATGATATTTTTTTAATAATTAATTTATAATCTTTCTAATTCATATTTTAATTTACAATGAGATGACTAACATTAAAAAATAAAATTACACGGTATCTTCTAATTCTTTTAGATGTAATTTACACAACATTAAAAAAATTTACATTTTAATTCATATTTTAAGTTATATTTTAATTTATAATCTTTCTGATTCTTTTAGATGTAATTTATACAATATTAAAAAAAATATACTAATATACGTGAATAACATTTTAAATTAAGAGTAAACACTCAAATTGGTCTCTGACAATTTCGTAATGGACAAATTGATCCTTAACAATTGTAAACACTCAAATTGGTCTCACAATTGTTAAAATAGGACATTATAGGTCCATAACCTGTTGTCAATAATCGGTCACGTGTCAAGTTGAAAAAAAGCTCTACTAAGAAAATGAAACTCATTCGAAAGGAAACAAATATCGGACAGGACTAGGAAGAGTTTGGTTAGGGAAGCTTTGCCTGACAAGTGGCTAGACTGATAGGCATGTGACGGCTCCACCTGTCCGAGACTTCTTCTCTTCAGCTCTCTACCTCCCAAGCTCTATTTCCTTCTCAGACGAGTTCCACCTTCTCCTAACTAAGCTTTTTTTCATCTCTCCCTAATCGAGTTCTGGCCTCAGGACCTATAGTGTCTATTTTTACAATTATGAGAGATCAATTTGGGTGTTTACAATTGTTAGAGATTAATTTGTCAATCAAAGAAATTGTCAGAGAAATTTGGGTGGTTACTCTTAAATTAAATTATTTTTAGGTGCATCAATTAAAAAGATTTATTCTTTTTGATGAATGACATCTCATTCATAAGCGTACAAGTTGTGTTATTTTTGCGCTCTAGTTTAGGGACATCTATGGATACTAACATACCAAAAGTGGGTTTTTAGTATCTTATTATCCTAATAACATATATTTTTTGAACTTATTTAACTTAAAAAATATAGGATGTCTATCATGGAAAAATTCTTGCATACAAATAATTATAATAATTCTCATTTAGACATACTTATAATAAAAATAAAGAGACTCATAATTAGTAATTGTATCTTGAATAAAATTAGTAGGGCTACATTTTATTGTAAATGTGTCTAAATTTAATTTGTTAAAATTGCATCTATATAAATACATCTCCTCTCGTCTAGCATTATAGTTATTTAAAATATGGGTTTAAATGTCTTTTCTCTAAACATATCTACGGGTTCAACAAAAAGAAAAACATATTCAGAGAGTTACTTTTGATTGAGGGATTCACATAACCTACATCATACGTGCGAATCGAGTAAGAGGAGTGTATGAAATTCAGAATTTTTACCCATTTAAAATAAAAAATACATTATTTACCAATCTAAACCGAAAAAACATTTGTTTCAAATCTGAACAATTTTTATATAGAGTGAATGTGCCTTAGTGTATTCCAAACCAACGTGAATATATTAGGGTCTCTAGTATTCATGTGTATTGTGAATACGCTAGGCCCCTAGCATATTGAAGTTGATTTGAGATACGCTAGGTTATCAAACACATTCAATAGGAAAATGATTCATACAAAACAATTACCTTAATTATCTAGCTAATGAATAATCAATCATTTAATTTGAAGGCATGGTTATGCCATTAGATGTTTTTAATCATTTTTAAGATCTAAATGTGACGTATTGTCAAGACCTGACTTGGGAGCGTAACCAGCACGTGAGGAATCTCATCCCGGAAACCTTCTGGGTGACATGTCTATCTAAATACATAATTTATCAAAATATCATACTTAAAATATAATTTTCTTCTAAATCAAAATTAATTTCTCTATTTAAAACATCGTATTTAAGTTCATAAAGACTGAAGTATTTATGATATATATATAATTCTGAAAACATCTTAATCAATTTGGAAAATCGTTTAACACTTAAAAACTAAATCATACGTCCATACTTGGCTTGTTAAATAAACTCTAATCATATTTGGCTTGTTATATAAACTCTAATCATAGTCTACAATCTTAAATCCATACTTGAAATTTGTAAATATACATGGATGTTCATAACTCTTATTTTAAATACATAATCTCAAAATACATACATGGTTCAATCCTACCTGCACACCTATTGGAGTATTCTAATATTAACATGAACCTAAATTAAGCTTTACTTCAAAATAAGGCTCACCACTGGAGCAACTGTCTACAAACTGGAGAGGGAAAGACACTTGTCCTAATCTAAGGAGGAAGGGAGAGGGTAAGTCAACAAACTGTGAGTGGATTCTTACCCATCATCCAAATAGGATAACCAATAGGATTTGTACATAAGGCAATATACATGCAACAACATAAAACCATTTGATATTTACATACATAGCTAGCGAGGAAAAACATTTTTCATTCATAGGTTTACAAACAAGCATTTCTAATCTCATAATCAATCATGAAATCATTTTTCCTGATAATCAGGTAGAGTATCGAGAAACAATATTTGCTAAACATGATAAATATATATATATATATAACAACAAACTGTAAAATCATAGACTGTAAGGTGATGCTCAATCCCTAACAATAAGCACCTGCTGAAATAAAAAGGGTCCCTGTCGACAAGCTATGGATACCTAACTAGGTCCCATTCTCTGTATATGCTGGGCGATATTGTCCTCTAGCAAACAACTTAGTACTAAGGTTAACGATCTTATCACAACCATTGACTAACTGCTGTTTCCTTATCTCTACTAGCTAAACTAGTTTGATAAAAACCATAACTGAATGATGGTGCTCAGTCCCTCGCGAATAAGAGCCACTAATGAAATCTTAAAACACTTAAGTTCTTAGTACTCTCAGAGTTCTTTATTCATATAACTCTAACAATTTGACTTTAGCAAAACTGGGCTGTGAAAATCATGATCAAGAGATCACCTGTTGTAGGCATTCCAATTTCAAGCTCATAGACTATGTATCTAGCAGTTGTTGTGAATCATCCTGAATTTCGTACCTCTTGGCACCATAAAGCTAAAGTTCTAAATTTATATCTTAAACTAACATATTTTTATATACTTGATAAATCTAATATCATAGTTCAAAATACTGGCTTCATAATCATAAACATAATAGATCTGAAATTAAAATAACACAATTCTTGAAGCTAAATCATACTCCTGTTCATATTTTTCTAACATGTATCAATTGATTCTCTGAAAACATAGTAATATGAAATGTCCAAATCTTGAAAACATGGTAGCATCATAAACTAGAAAACATATCTAACATTTTCATAAACATTGTTAAATTACATAATTCCCAATAAATCTCTTTTTGAGCACATAAAACATTTTCATCACATACATCATATCAATCATGGTCTTAAGGTTTTCTAAAATATATTTTTCATGCTATAGTCAAAGTCATAATATTTACAATAGCTTTACCATAGCTCGTAAAACCATAGTCTATACATACTCTCATCTCCAACTTCATACATATATATATATATATATATAAACATAATGCATAAAATATAGATATAATGATAAAACTAAGGTCATGAGTTTGAACTCACTTATAGTTAGGAGTCGGGAGTATGTGGATACCACCAACTTGACATTGAGAGCTTGAAATGACACCAATAATTGCTATAGAGCAATATAGACTCATAATCAAACTCTAATCATACCTATATAACTCTAAAACAACTCTAATAACTTTTGGGGAGCACCCTCACTTGATAACAATGAGAGAAATAACGATACTCATAACATAGGGGAGGAAGAAGATGGAAGAATCTAACATAAACCAACAATAATCCCTTATCTTTGAGCTTGGAGGAGTTGGGATCAATGGAGAATGAGAATGGAGGGGAGGAAAAGAGTTTTTAGGGGTTAGGGTTTGGGTTTCTGATGCCCAAACTTGTGGAAGGGTGTTTTGTAGGGGTCACTTACTGGAACGCGTTATTTTCCTGCTAACATCGGCCCGCTTGCTATAGCGAACCGCCTCATTCTCGCTCACAAACCTCCCTGGCCTCCTGCTCACTCAGCAAGAAAAGTTTGTTGAGCGAACATGTTGGCACTGAAAAATGTAGACTTAAGCAAAAAGGTGATTTTCTATGATCCGAAGGTTTCTGAGATACTAAAGGTTGCGCTAGGCTTAGCCAATAATACGTGAACCTAAGGCATCACATGTGTTTTGAAAATTTAAATTCCTCCAAAGCAAAAATTTGAAGTTTAAACTGGAAAATTCAAATTCCTTCTCAAAATTTGAAAATGGGTAAATAGCACTGTCCACTCTTGAGGTTTGTGAAAATAACACCCAACCCCAAATTTGTAGAAAATTGACACTTCATCTCATTGTCTTGTCTCACTAACTACTCATATTAACTATGGTTAAGAAATATACTTTTGCATGTTCTATATATCCTATAATTATATTAATCTTATCCTATATTCTACAACAATAATACAATTAGAAACTTATTTTAAAAAAAGTTTTGTCACATGACAAATTTCCTTCAATGAGAATTCAATATTAATTTTTTTTTCAAAAAAAATTATTACACATCCTACCAATTTATTATAATATTTTATCAAATTATTTTTTATTATGGCATACTATTATCACAGCCAATAAATACTATTAATTAACACATAAATATTATCAATCAATCATTTCTTAATTACATAATTAGAAACTTATTCCAAAGAATTTTGATACATTTTGAATTCTTCTTTAACAAGAATTTAATACATGATTATTTTAAAAAAATATGAACATCCTATCAATTTGCTATAACCTTTTGTCAAGCTTAAAATTTATTATTTATCAAATCTATATTTAGAAATGCAAATCTTTTTCAATAAAAGTTATATACATAAAAATTAAGAGAAATATCATTTCCCTCTTATATCTTTGAAGAACATTACAATGTGTAATTTAAATATATTTAAGGGATAGTTTTGATACTCTTTTACAAATTCGATCAACAGATACTACAAATAATGTTACTAAAAAAATAATAAAAAGGAAGTAGCTTTCGTACATATTTTTTGCTAAGATGTAATATAGTTTAAAGTTATAATTAAAAGTGTCCACCAATCAAATTGATCTAAGCAACTAGAATTTATCTAGTGGTAAGGGGTTTAAGTAGTATGTATAAGGTCTTACGTTCAAACTTCATAGCGATCAATGTAATTTTTGAAGCACCAAAAAAATTAAATTGATCTAATAAACTTAAAAATTTATCACAAATAAATAAAATTGATTAGAATTAGCTTGGTTATTTAGTTATTATATTTGTATACTTCAACTTAAAACTTGAACATCACTCGTGATCATTTTCACCTTTTTAATTCATTTATACGATTTTAAAATTATGCATTTGAACATCAAGTAATTATGTTAACTTTTTTCATTTTTATGTATATTTGTTCAATGTAAATATCTTTTTACCCAAACATATAAAACTATTTCAATATAACTTTTATTAAAAAAATAATTATATTTCCAAACATAGATTTGACAAATAATAAATTTTAAGTTTGATAAAATGTTATAATAAATTAATAGGATGTTATAATAAATCTACATATAATAAACTCACCCAAATAAATTGATAAAAAATAATTGATAGGATGTGGGGTTTTTCTGCAATACGGGTGGATCCAAGGGACCCGAAGGTACTATACTTGTTTAGAGATATATAGACCTGAGGTATTATATGTGGTACGTTTAAGGATACCTCCTTCATTCTATTAGGCATCTCTTATGCAAGACCGTGTGAGAGTTGTCTTTCCTAGAATTAATGCTTGGCACCCTGAGCAAGCCAAATAATAATAATAAAAGATTTGATAAAATATTATAATAAATTAATAGGTTGTTTATTATTAGTAAAAATAATCATATATTAAATTTTCATTGAAGAAAATTCAACATGTGACAAATTTTTTTTATTATAAGTTTCTAATTGTATTATTATTATAGGACACGATTAATATGATATGATATAATATGTAAAAGTATATATCTTAACTATAGTTAAAAGAATAGCTAGTGTCACAACCCGACTAGGAAACGTGATTGGCATGTGAGGAACCTCATCCTCACGTAAGCCTCGTGACCTCTAAGTCTCACTATATGCATAAATCAAGTCATAAAATCCATTTCTCACATAACAATTAAATCTCTAATATAAATCTCTTGCTCTTAAAATTTTTGAATCATCATAGATCGTTTCATAATCAAACTCTGTAATCTAATATCATAAGACAAAATATGAGTTGATCTCTATACAAAATAAATCATGGAAACTATAGTAATATAAATACAAAACATGCAAATTATCTCTATGGTCCTGGACCCTGATCGCAATGTACACTAGAGCATTCTGTCACTATACAAAATACAAAAAAAAATACTGCACTCTAAAGTGAAGCCAACCAATAGAAATATCTCTACTGCGGGAGGAGGAGGAGAAGGGGAACCCATAGTAACTACTGGACCTAATGAAAAGGGAGAGGGTGAGTTTTATCTAAAATTCAGTGAGTAAATTCTCACCTATAACCCCCTTTATGGGACAATTACAATAGGATGCATAAATTTGTAATAAGAATAATAATAACAATAGTAATAACAACAACAATAAAATAAAACAAACTCCAAAACATTTTTCATATTGACATGTATATACATATATATTGAATCAATCTTAACTTTCATCTACATCACCAGGACTAGTACTCTGAACACAATAATTTTTACATAAATAAATATAATAACTATTTCTATCAATTGAAAAATAATGCCCAATCCCGCGAACATGAGATTCTGAAATCTTGCGGTCCTTGGCAAACCTTGGCTGTTCAAGAGATTGCCTCTATGGGGCTAGAAAATCCTTTTAAATTAGGAAAGGCACCAGTTACTCTTGTCTGTCATTTTGAGTTCTGAATTTCACTAAGTCTTGACCCTACACGCCTTTGGAGGGCTATATAATAGAACCATTTTCTTAGGATCAAAAGTCCCGGTAGTTGTTCCCTAGAGGAAAGCAAGTCAAAAATTGATTTTTAACGAATTTTATGAAATCCTTAAACCCTTCATTTTTAGTTCAAAAATTTATAAAATCTTTGAAATTTTTGAATTTAAACTAAAACCCAAAAATTAGATTTTGATTTGTTGGGATTTTTATTTTTTTGATATTTTATTTGAATTCAAATAGGGGATATTCCCTTATTTACATTTATGTTTTAAAGTTAATAGATTAACTTAAAATTAAGAAATATAAATAAGTGAAGTGACTATTCTGTTAGCACTGAGTGGTTGGGGAACAATAAGGCGGTGCAAGGGTAATTTCACGCTCTTTGGTGAGTGCTACAGTGCTCATGAGCACTGTAGCGCTCAACAAAAAACATAAATACCCCATTTCGGAGTTGGAACCTTCAAACATCCAAAACACGACTCTTCACCCCTAAAACACGAGAACTTCGTTCCCAACCTATCTTCACCCCCATTTCTCTATTTTCTTCCATTTCTTTCAATTCTAACTTCAATTCTTCCTTCCTAAGGCTTCAAGGTATGTAATTTTCTTAGTTTGCTCTATTTTCTTCAAGTTCTTCTTGTCTTGGGGAATGGTTTTTATGCTTATAAGGGTAGAGAGATCTTCCTCCATGTTAAAGATAAATTTGAGGTTTTTAGTGATTTTAGAAACTAATATAAGGTTCTATCATTCCCATGATAGATACTGGTGTTATTTCTACTCCAAGAAACCCTGATGTTGAGTCTTCAACTTCTGCCATTTAGATGAGTGGGTTCACATATGTAACTCCTATATTAATTACTATGTCTATTTTCACCTAGAACATGAGATTATATATATGATTTTATAGTTTGTTTGTAAACCATTGAGGTATTGGTGAAGTACTGTGTTATGAACTTTAGTCTTAATAACAAAACTTGTTTTCCTGAAAACCATGGGACCTTTACTTTTGAGGCTAAGTGTTATATAGTTGCATGATGACTTTAATTATCTAGAGCTAATGTTATAATCACATGACTTTGGTACTGCATACTATTATATAAAGAGAGATTTTGAACCCTAGGATAGAAGACTTTATGAATGATAGAGAAAAGAATGAGATTTCTCTGAATTGACTGAATAGTAGCTATAGAGAAACAGGCTGTGTGTTAATGTTAATCCGTTAACCTTGGTACCAAGTAGCCCAGGGCTAGAGTATTCAGATAAGGGACCTAGTTAGGTGCCCATTATCGTCACACTTGGACGACGATACGTAACGCTTAGATATGACTAGAGGATTATGGATAGAGAATTGACCGGTACACTGGGGACGGCGATACGTAACACCCAAATATAACCAGAGGTTATTATAGAGACTACTATTTCTCTAGAGGCTATTACACTAAGAGCTTATATGATTTTAGATATGAAAATGAAATAAGAAAATTGCTTTTGATTTGGTAAAGTGATAATTTGAATACATAACTATATAGATGTATATTTGATTGCATAAGGTTTTTTTTATTTTTTGTATTACCAAGGTTACTATGATTTATGCATTGTTCTTTGATGTCTCATGGAGAGGGTTCCAGGTGAGGACTTACTCATGGGTTTTGGTAGCAAAACTCACCTCTCTTTTCCTTTTCTCTATTTAGATATAGCGCTGCTATATTTCCACGCCATCTTCCTCCCAGCGTTAGATTCAGTTGTCGAGCCCATTAGGTGAAGTGTTCAGTATTTTGCTCTAGACGTGCTCCAGTGTGATGTAGGCAGATTTAGAATTTTAGAGCATGTTATCTTTTGCATAGTCATGTATATTAAAATATTATTTTGGACTGGATAAGTCCTTATTTTTCATAGACACTTTGTATATAACGGACTTTCTTCATATTTTGTGATAATATATCATTATACTTTGCAACTGACTATGAGAGTTAATTTTTATAATTAAGACATCAAGAACGGGTGATTGATGTATAGAAAAGGATAAAACTATATTATGGATCTTTTTATGTGCATGTAGAGATGATACAGGTCACGAGGCTTACATGGGAAGATGATTTCTCACGTGTCCTCGTGCCAAGTCGGGTAATGACAATTTGCCTCTATGGCCGTTTACTAATATGACCTCCATGCCTGGTCACTAATATTGCCTCCTTGGCGTTTAACAATATTGTCTCCATGACGCTTAGTACACCCTCCTTGGCAATTAGATGTACCAAGGTTAACTACTTTCAAATCATGAATTATAACTCCATTTAGTAAATCTCATCATACATAACTTAATTGAAAAATAGATAAAATCCACAATACTGAAATTCATATTTCTTAGTTTCATGAAAACTCTTAAAAACTCTTAGTATCATAAGAGCTCTAGATTCTCATAACTCTAAAATCTGGCTTTATCATAACCGTGGCTATGAAATCATATCCAAGAGATCACCCACTTGTAAACATTGTGATTTCCAAGGCCTACAGAATATGTAGCCGCCAACCGTTAAAAATCATAGGAAATTTCGTGTCTAAAACCTACTTGACCGCTTTTCCAAATTGGATCTCTAGCTAGCATATTTTTTTATAACTAGATAATTCTAATATTATACTTCAAAGCTAATAGGGCTCTAAATCACGAAAACCTTGAAATAATAATAACACAGGCTTTCAAAAACTAAATCATACTTTGCTCTATATATTTATTTTCTTTAAAACTCCGTCTAAACTCTTCTTTGGTTTAAACTCTATCATATATACATGCTCTTTGAAAATCCTAATCTCATAAACTTGACAAAACCAATAATAATTTATAATCTCTTTAGAATCATTTCTATAATCATGCAATAATGCCACCAATTAAAGAAAATAGTTATAATGATCAACACAAGGATTACAGAATCCAAACCCACTCACCTGGAGGAGTGGAACGTGAAGCACCAACGCCACAAACTTGGAAAGGAGGAATGACACTAATATCTGTCATTACAACCATAAAACTAGGATCAATCTATGGGTATCCCATTTTACCCTAAACGACCCTAACAACATTGAAGGAGCACTCCTAGTTGATAACAATAAGAGAAAAATGACAATCCAACCCAAGAACATAAAAGAAAGAGGAGGAAGAAGACATAATGTATCAACATTTACTCATCTTGAAGCTTGAGGGAGGTAGATCCAGGTGGGGTTGGGAGTGGAGGAAGTGGAAGACAAATAAGGTTTCTGTTCAAGAAAAAAAAGAAAAGTGGGAGAAGGATTTATATTGTTGGGGTTCTCAATAAGTGGAACGACGCCATTTTGACCGTTCACGCACCAGGGGGACCGCTATAATGGTAGGGAGTCGCCTATCCTCGAGCTGGTCACTTATGACCGTTATAGTGGTCCAAAGCGGTCCTCAAATCCCCAAAATCACTTAAACCCACCCATGTGATCGGACCGCTGCATGATGACAGGAACCCCAACTTCTGGAAATTTTTTTTGTCACATGGTATCTGTCTTTCAATACTTACTTATTTACATTTCTTAATTTGTTAATATCCTCATTTATTTTACTCTCCATTACTTCTCATTTAGATTCAAATAAAATATCATAAAAATTAAAATCTCAACAAATCAAAATCTAAATTTTGAGTTTTAGTTCAAATCCGGAATTTTCAAGATTTTCTAAACTTATGGGCTAAAAACAAAATATTTAAAGGTTCCATAAAATTCATTAAAAGTTACTCTCTAACTTAATTTTCTTTTGGGAATAATTACCGAATTTTTTATCACAAGAATATGGCTCTATCATATAGCCCTCCAAGGATAAGAGAATAAGAGAATAGTTTCTTTGAAATTCTCTCATGTCTAATTGTAATAATAAATGCATATAATTATTGATAATTAATAGCTCTATAAAATTAATTGATATTTAGATAATGATATTTAGTTATATATCATAATTTTAAATCAGTTTTTGATTCACTAATTAAAAGAATAATATCACATGATTTGATCTTGGTTGATATTTAGCAGAATGAGAATCAAGTTTTAATTTATCAAAATTATATATTATTTATTGGATATCATGCATAATATTGCATGATTTTGTAAAATCTTAAATTTAGTACATATATCATAATTATAATATAACAATATTAAAAATTAAATGGCATGAATAACATCACAATATAAAAATTGTATCATAAATGGGTTGAACATAACGAGGATAACAAGAATTATTCTCTATATAATTTGGTAATTAATATGACTACATAATAAATAAATTGCATAATATCACATGATTTGCTTAACGAAAATTAATATGGCTATATAATTAATATGACTATATAATAAAAGAATTTCTACTAATGTTTCGCTTATGCATAGGTTGTTTATATAATTTGTGATGCATCATAAAGATAAAAATAATTAAATATGTATCTAATTTTATATACTAATAATTAATTTATATAAACAATAAAATGAGTTATTGATGCGGCTTTGGCAAATGTATCGAGTCATACAAGTACTAAAAGAGTGAGTAGAGTATCATTTTTACAGGAATTGATTCAACCAATTACCACTTCCCTAACCTAGAAACTATTTACACTTGCCGGATGGAGTGAATAATATAAATAAAATAAAATAAAAATGTAAAAAAAATGAAAGATCACAAAGGAAAGAGCACTAGGGATTAGATTTCACAAAATTGTCTCTATGATTATTGAGCTCCTAGTCTAATGAATATCTAACTCATTTTATTGTTTATATACCCATTTATGATACAATTTTTATATTGTGATCTTATTCATGCCGTTTAATTTTTAATATTGTTATATCATAATGATATATGTACTAAATTTAAGATTTCACATAATCATATAATATTATGCATTATATCCAATAGATAATATATAATTTTGATAAACTAAAACTTGATTCTCATTATGCTAATTAAATACCAACCAAGATCAAATCATATAATATTATTTTCTTAAGTAGTGAATCAAAAATTGATTTAAAATTATAATATATAACTAATAATTCTATGCATTTATTGTTACAATTAGAGGGGAGAGAATTTTCGAGCAACTATTCTCTTATTATATATTATATAGATAGATTCTGTTGTGATTATGGTATCTATTATTATTATATATATAGATATTCTAGATTGTGAGATGATTTCGGTAAATAAAATCAAAATTGATTCAAAACAAATTATAAATTTTCAAATATTACAAATTTAATCTTCAAGATTTTAAGTAAACTCTTAATGATTAATATATGATATGTGTCTATACAAATAGCAAAATCAGTGGCATTCTAAGATCACATTTGAAATATATATTGAATTGAATGATTTAAAGTAAACATAAATCATTGATATCTAATGCGTATTTATACAAAGTGCACTAAATGGCATCAAAATTTGAATACAAGAAATTCAAAATTGTGTTTTAATTTCAATCTTTAGTATATACATACTGAAAATTGGTGATTAAAATAGGAATCTATGTTAAAAACGTTAACATGTCCATAAAAATTGAGGATGTTTAGAATTAAATCAATCAAATTATATATTGTGCAATATAATATTATATAATAAGAGAATTTATTAGGTATATTACAATATAAATTATGATTGTTATCAATTAAAATCAACTCTTTATCATTAAATATTAAAATACAAATCAAACAAAAATTGTGCACGGAATTTGAAGACAACATTAATTACCAATAATATTATAATTGTAATTAGATAAAATAAAAAGCTGATTATTCCTCATCCAATCAAATTATAATCAGATAAAATAATTATAATTAATACTATCATTTTTTATTATTTCTTTTGTATCATTCTAAGATCATCATATTTCAAAACTATATTAAATCATATGAGTGAAAGTAACCATTAATTTTGGTCAACGTGAAACACACATCATTTAAAATGAAAAAAAAAACTCTTAATTTGATTTTGGTTGATATTTGACTAATGAAAATTAATTGTTTTTAGTATCAAATTCAGAATCAGCTTCTGGGTACTGATTTCTTTTTCCCGAAGTTCTGCGAACTGCACGTCACGATGGCCTCAATGCATTGATCAGTTTATCGCCATTGCCTCCTCATGGAAACACACTATCCATTCTTGTGTTTCTAATTTTCTGTACTGCACGTACATGTTCATTTCGGGAACACAGCGAAGACCATGGACCAACATCAAATGCAGGGGTGGGAGTAGATGAGATTGCTCGTGAGGACCTTTGGTCTCATCTATATTCAATTTAGTTGAACCTGATTTATTTAGTAAATAAATTTAATTAAGGTTCTTCAAAAGTTTTTTTTTAATTAATCAGGTCAGGTTTTAAGTAATAAAAAAATTATTAAGTTTAACAGGCTGACTTCTTATTATTATTATTATTTAAATATCTAATAATAATATAAATATTTTAATATATTTAAAAATATAGTTTTTAACTTAATTTTTTTGACATATTTAATAGTATTTTGAATTAAATAAGAGTAAATGTTTTGATTTTTTTAAAATATTTTATAATCAAATAGGTTATTAGATCATGCTAGAGTTTTAAAAAGATCAACTAAAACCATAAAAAATATCAATATTAGTCAATGAACTTAGGATCAAGCTCCTCTTTTAAAATATACATCTAACATATTTAAACTAAAACCTAACTTAATCCAACTTATTCCCACCTCTAATCAAAAGGCGTTGAACTACAAATTAAAAAGATTAAGGAGGAAAGTTATACTAGACAACAAAAGGAAATGAAATTTTACTGAATTGACTAATGGTACCAGCTCAGCAACCAATAACAAAGGTTGGTTGCCTTTTAAGTTCCAGTGTACCAACTCTTTGTTGTTTAGTTTGCTGTGCCCATTAATAAAAATAAATTGATATTATATGTTAGATTGTTTTTGAATAAATCAGCTCATAATCAATAATATGTTGCAATTTTAACGCGACAAATAGAGGAGGATTGAAAATTTTAAAATATTTTAAGAATGGAAATATAAGTAGTGAGACATCAAATATAGTATATAAGGAAGTGTTTAGAAATTCATCTTAAAATATTTTATCATTGTATTTATTCCAAATTCATACACTTTTTGAATTATAAATATTTTGAATATATCTCTTAAATGTAACTGTCATATATCTTGAAAATTATTTAATAAAACAATTTTTCAATATGTCACTTACAAAAAATTAATCCCGTGCGTCGTATAGATCACTACATTAGTATACTATATTATTAATATAGATCACATTATTAAGTAATTATATATTGTTGTATCAATTAATATAATCGACTTTAATATTCACTATTTGAACGTTAATATAAATATAAATGAAAATGAAAATATTTAAATATTTTTATCAGATTATTCTTTTATCCGGTTTTAAGTGGTTGATTATTTAAATTAGATTTACTTGGAAAGTGTAAATCAATTAAACTCTAATTTAAATCTCCAACGTTTTGTACGAAATTGTAAAATTATGAATATTTTTTTAATTAAGATATGTTTTTCTTGAATTAAAAAGAGAGAGAGAGATAGAGAGAGAGAGAGAAGTTTTTCGATAAAAGAGAGATAGAAAAGTTTAACACAGAGAATCCGGATAAAGGAGGGGGGTGGCATATCTCCAAATTGGGATTGGAAAGGCGTGGGATGGGTTGGACTTTGACAGATTATTAAAGAAAGAAAGGGGGCATGAGAGTGACTCTGACTGGGCCTAGTAGGCTAGTAGGAAGGAGTAGTGGAAATTTAAATGGGGTAGGTGTGACGCTATCCTCAGAGGGGGCCACGTCAGGGACAAGCGGTGGCCGTTGATCACCTTGCCCCGTTTGACGGTGATGCGGTATTCGCGGTTGCTAACGACACGTGACTCGGAGGGTGCTCTGACGTTACCGACAACATGACGTGTCCCTTTGGCACATGGGCTCAATACGCAACCCCTTTGTGGGGCCCAATTCACGTGGACCTCAAGCAATTTTCAGATCTCACCACCTCATCTTCTCCTTCTTTCTTCTTTTTCTTCTTCCCACTACCAACTTCCCAAAGCTTTTTCCTCCAATACGAGTATATGATATTATGATGTCTCTATTCTCTAATGTCTATCCATCTTTACTCATACACACGGTATATGTATTTAGAAAATAATTGGATGTACCGAAAATTTAAGTAAATTTAAATTTATTTTATAATATTATTTTTATTATTTATTCTAACATTTTTTTATATTTAATCTATTTATTAATTTTGTCCCCCTCATAAAGATAACAATAGAAAAATAATTGATATTCTCTAAAATTTTTAAAAATATAAATAATAATAGAAAAAATAAAATCTTATAAATGAATACTTATTAAAAAATAGAGATAGTAGTATATAAATTCATTCCTTTTTTTAATCAAAATTAAGGTATTTATTATTGATAACAATGATTAATCCCTTCATCACAAAACTCTTGAAGAGACGACAAACTACAAAATACTCTCTATTTTATAGTGAAGATCGAATCTCCAACCGTAATTAAGAAATAAAGTTAACTGCCGCCATCCACACTTCGTGGGTATATAAATTCCTTCCTTTGTCCACTATTTCAACGCCCAATTCACCATCTTGCCCCCCACTCGCCGCTTTCATTGAATTCAGCTCCTGCATTTTCTAGTCTCCTCACCCTACATTTTGCAATTTGCATCAATCAAATTTAACTATTTATATGACTTTTCTTGAGTCACTGTATACTGTAATTTGCCCGTTAATTCATCTTAACAATCAGATAATCAAGTCGTTTAAGTGCATCTGTTATTAACTGTAATCACGCCATTTAATTTGTCGATAACAAATTGTTACAGTGGAGTAGTAGTATTTAAGTTGCGTGGCTTAATTGAAGCAATAATGAACCATGGTTACGCTCCGCTTGCCTGCACCCATTGCTTCACCATCAAACCATAACTGATATGCCATACCACCATAGTTATACAGGCAACTGAGGCGTGAGGGTATTCAATAAAGTTTGGACAATGCATCTTAATATTAGCCAATTTAGTGGATGCCCAAATATTTGCTCTCTCTGTTTAACCCATTAATCATCTAAAAATTATGGTTTAGTTTATTCTATTCATTATAGTCTATTCAATTACTATTTTTTATTTGTGGGTCGGGTTTGGTTTAATATGATTATCAGGTAAATTATGTATTAGATAAGAGACCAGGGTACGTTGATTACTAGATATGTTATTTCACTCGATTACAGCTACCACGCAAGACAAAAGTAATGTCCGAACACATAAAATATTAGAGATATTGTGATTGGTACACACATTTTTTTGGCGTACGAGGTATAGACCTTTTAACCCCTTATCAATACTCCTGTACACTTTCTTTTGGTTCTTCAACAGATCCACGTCAAATGTAGGGACTAATTTTTTCGCGTGCTGTTGTACTATTCTCAATAATTTTTTTTTTCTTATTACTTAGAAAAGAAAATATGTTTGGTTATCTAATGTCAAAATTGATTTTACCGTCACACCCGAGTTTAACTCAAACGTCCATGATTTCACATTCAACCTATGGGTTACTTTCCAATTCTATCCCTATAATAATGACGCATTCCAGTTTTCCTTTCATATTTTATGTCATTTTTTCTAATTCCATACTTAAAAGTGATTTTGATCATACTATTTAAACAAAATATCAATTTTATCAAAAACACTTCTTAAATCAAGCTATAAAAATAAAGCACTTTACTTCAAAATTAATTTTCATCAAAATAAATTATAACCCACGATTAATTCTATAAATGTAAAACCAAAGATACACTATAGCTGAAATTCAAATCTAATCACATCCAATGGTATGGACAAAACGTCAAGCCATACGAAAATTTGGCAAAATACATTTTTTCTATTACCATTTTTTTTAATTTGAGCTCTTATTTTTTATTTTTATCAATTTGATACTTTATATTTTAAATCATTTTCAATGTGTTCCCAAGTCACTGGTGATAGATCTAGAAAGTTTTGATAATAGAGATAAAAATAATACACAAATATAAAAAATAAAAATATGTTATATCTTATTATTTTATCTTATTTATAGCTACTGTGAAATCAAATTTCATAAAATTAAGGAGACAAACATATATATGTGTGTGTGCATGCACGTGTGTGATATTAGTATTGTCTGTGTCATGCCAATATTTTTCATTAATTATGTGGCAAAACAGTAATTTAAAACAAAATTGCAAAAAAATTTGAAGTATATAGAATCAAATTGAAAAAAATGAAAGGTACGAGATTAGATTGAAAAATCGAGTTGTAAAACGCATGACAACCTTTTTGGCTTTGTCATAAGCACATAGCAACCCTAAATCCATTTTTTTTTTTTATCTTGGCAATACTAAATCCATAACATAGCATAAGTGCATTATCAATAGGCCACCTTGTTGGGCATATGGGCTGAGATGGACATAAGACAGAGAAACTTAGCCCGTTGTTGAACTTCACTGGTCTATACCCAGGTCCATTTTTTTTAAAACGGAAAAGGTCCAGTTGAATCTTGAAATAAGTAGCCTGTTGTATTTTGCGGCCGAGTATTATGGAAATAAAATTCCTGAAAAAAAAGATTGGATTTGTTCTGCAATATATAATATTTAATGAGTGTTGTTTGAGGGAAGAAGTGGTATACTTGTGTTATCTATATTCACTATATGTGAAACCGTATTAACTTACGCTCCATTCATTATTAGATCTATATGAATTTCATTCAAATAAGAATCACACTCCATCCATGATGAATGAGGTATTAGTCAGGATAAATTTTTACACACAATGAGGAGAAATAATATTTATATATATATATATATATATATATATATATGTAGAGAGAGAGAGAGAGAGTGGAGGGGAGAAAATAATTAGTGGACAAACCAAAACACATTGACTTAGGGATAACAAATGACATCGTTTGGAGTAAAATTTGTGAGCCATTTAATATTATTGATATTCTTTACCAAAAATATTATTGATATTTAATTATGTGCCACAAATTATAGCGTTTGGTTACTTGAGAGATCCTTTTTCTTTCTATTTTTTTTATGAGGCAATCACATAGAATTATTGTGGTTCCAAGCAAAGAATCCAAGCAGGCATTAAAATCCAATTCCAAATTTTTATCATGAGCACTAAAAAAATACATTTTTGCTGTTATATTATTGATGCATCAGGTGCTCCTCAATGTTTATGTACTAACAGGCAACTTTTCAGATGGATCATGACGACTATTTTAGTTAAAAAACACGATACAGATCCTAGCTATTTACGTTCGAGTTCGGAAGAGGACAAGAAATAATTCATATACTTCAAGTTTTAAAAGAAATAATTGCCTTTTTTCTGAGTTCCATTATACGCTCGGCAACAAGACCACTTTTGAAGATCACATTTCTTAAGAAGCATGTGTCATGCATGTTCCACAAACCCATCAAATGAACGAGATTACCACTGGTTTTTTATGTCAAAACCATTAATCAACATTAATTATACCGACCATTCAGTATGTACCCAATCGTAAAGTAGGTTAATCAATCCATCCTTGTGAATGTGATGTTGATCGAGAGTCAAGATATTGGGGTGCAGTTACATATCCAAAGGTCGCAGAGCCTAAAATGCCTATGGATATATATGTAATGTGTTTGCTAAGTAGTCAGCGTTAGTATAAATAATTGAATACCGTCCTACACATAAATAGGAGACTACCTTATGGCTATAATGACAATAATGTCACTCTCCTCAAGCTCCTTTTAGCAAAATTGGATTCCGTGAGAACTTGATAATTTGGAGTAAGACAATTACTTCTACAATCACTTGTAGTTTGGAATTGTTTAAAGTCGTTTACGTGCATCTAGGTGGTTCATGTGCGCTGTGTTTGTTAATTAGTCAACATTAGCATACCTGCTTGAATGAATGGCTTTACCTTCAAATACATGCAATTTATATAATGTTGGTCTTCTTAAGCTCCATCCAGCAGCTAGCACTAGCTATTCTGTAAGCACTTGAGAGTGATCCAAATGGGTACTCTTCAGGGTCCATGCATAGTGTGCAAGTTCGTACTTGTTTGCATTGTGATGATGTATGCAATGATGGGTTCAAGCAAATCAGCATGTGAATTTGAAGGAATATTCAACTTTGGGGATTCAAATTCGGATACGGGTGGGTTTAATGCAGCCTTTCCGGCACAGGTTAGTCCCTTTGGAATGACTTACTTCAAGAGGCCAGTAGGACGGTCTTCGGATGGGAGGCTCATTGTGGATTTTCTTGGTAATGTTACTTGGGCTCTTTTTTCTGTCCTTTGTTTCTAGTTCATTCAGTGCCAATATATATACACGAGCAAAACAATGACAAAACTAATGAGAGATTAGTCTTAAAAAGATATGTTTCATTGAATTAAGATTTTGCCGTTTGTTTTGTTTTTCTTCCTTCTGCTCGTGCTTCCACGTACCAAGCTACCAGCAGGGTTACAATGATTTCATTATTCTTTAAAGCAAACTAGAAATTTCGTTCATTCAAAATGAAGACTAACGATAATTTTAGTATATAGCTTAGACATAGCTTAGTAGATATTTGGGTAAAAAGGTGATGTGCCCAAATCCTGCCCCTTTTTTCTGTCTCACCATATGTGATTTTATACACTACCCCATGCTTTTAACAAAACTAGATGTGGATGTTTTAGTGCCGCGTCTGTAATTAATTTACTTTTTGGGTCAAAGTGCTTGTAGGTTTCGACTTTTGGTACCATAAGTGTCTGTAGGCTACTACGCTTAACATGCTATTTGGTGTTGTATACTTGACTTGCAGCCCAAGCCGTTGGTTTGCCATTTCTGAGCCCATATCTGCAATCCATTGGATCGGACTACAGACATGGCGCTAACTTTGCAACTGCAGCTTCCACTGTGATTCAGCCCACTACCTCTTTGTCTGTTGGTGGGCTTAGCCCCTTTTCCCTTGATATCCAGCTCAGGCAACTCGAGCAATTCAAAGCCAGAGTTGGGGAATTTCATCAACAGAGTAAAATCAAAATTCTTACCACAAACTTGCATTGGCTTAGCTTGTATTAGTATATATTCTATATTGAAAAAAAAAAAAAAAGTGTGTGTTTTTACATGCTAATTAATTAATTCACATTCTCACAACTCACTCAGGAAGAAAGATGTCCGACGGTTGCTCGGAACGAATCTTCCTTCACCGGATATATTTGGAAAATCCATTTATACGTTCTATATTGGCCAGAATGACTTCACTTCCATATTAGCAGCTAGTGGTGTAGCTGGAGTGAGGGATTACCTTCCTCAGATTGTCTCACAAATTGATGCCGCTATCAAGGTTTGGCTATAGAGTTCCTCCATCTCATGAAATCAAATTTAGGAAAATCTACATCACACTCACACACTAAGTGCGCCACAATTTTCACCACAACTTAGCCCAGTTATTTTTTCACCATGAGTTGTTTTATATTTTATATTTATGTAAACTTTTTTCTCAACTGGCCTGACGGAAATTGAATTCAGGAAAGCCAACTGAACTTGAAAATACATGACCATAAATACTTTGCTCTCTATAGTATCTCTGATTCATATACTCATGCAATTGATTAAAGGCGTGACCAGGATTGAAATTGGAAATGCATGTATACAGTTATGTCGGGTATGAACTCATTCTCACTAGCATTCAATTTGTAGGAGATATATTTTCAAGGTGGGAGAACATTTTTGGTATTCAATCTTGCTCCCGTGGGATGTTATCCTGGATTTTTGGTGGAGTTTCCTCATGATACCTCAGATATTGATGAGTTTGGATGCATGGTTTCTTACAACAATGCTGTAGATGATTATAACAAACTGCTAGGGGAGACACTAAAACAAACAAGAGAAAGACTTTTAGGTGTTTCACTCATTTATGTGGACACCCACTCTGTTCTTTTGGAGCTCTTTCGCCGTCCAACACCTTATGGTACAAATACCTTTCCCTTGACTCGTTTAATTTAATAGCAATAATATGAGGAATGAAACACCCTTCTATATAGCCGACACACAAAATATATATATATATATATATATATTAATTAGCATTGCTAAGCACAATCCTGATTATGCATAAGAATATGATCTATGTTATCATTATGATTTCAATATTTATATATAAACTAATCATGTGCAGTGTAGTGCTGGTTTGTGGTTTCGTTAATTTGTTTTGATATGGAGTAGGGCTTAAGTATAGCACCAAAGCTTGTTGTGGGCATGGCG
Source organism: Dalbergia oliveri (assembly GCA_030441495.1). Classification (NCBI taxonomy): domain Eukaryota; kingdom Viridiplantae; phylum Streptophyta; class Magnoliopsida; order Fabales; family Fabaceae; genus Dalbergia; species Dalbergia oliveri. The sequence goes on from JAMLFY010000008.1 coordinate 2,113,336, forward strand.
GTGGTGACTACAACTTCGAACCTAAGATTTTGTGCGGCAATGTGGCTGCAATTGCGTGCGATGACCCCAAAACTTTGTGAGTTGGGACGGCATACATTTCACAGAAGCTGCAAACAAAATCGTCACCCGGGCAATCCTCAATGGCTCCCTTTTTGAACCACATTTCCCACTTCACCAACACTGTGATCTCGAACCTATTGATTGACCAATGATTGCACTACACCACCTTCAGGGTTTTCTTATTTAGCAAATCAAATTATTCCAAATTTCTCAGCAAACAAGTCAAGTTGATATTATAGTGTAATTTCAATTAAGTTTCGCGTACGTGTGCATGTGTGTCACTTTTAGCAGTTCATGCTTGTATAATGTGATTTGAATTTGAATATAATTATTATGCTGCGTGTCGGTAGCACCACTGTTTGGAATAAAGAAAAGATGTTGGCATAGTTGCTGAAGTTTGGCTGAACAAAGTATATATGATGATTATTTTCTGAAATTGCTGACCAATTACCATACTCTTAAGTGAAACAATTAAGCATGCTCATGATTAGCATTATCAGTTGGCATAGACTCAGATACCGCAATGTGATCCCAATCAGTAATCACCTACTTTAATTGTCTTCATCCTAATAATCATATTCACCGCAACACACTAACTCTCTCACATTCCGACTAGAGCAAACATCAGGTCGTGTGGGCCTGGTTCAAATCATGGCTAACAAGTTAGCCAGCTTTACTTGTGGGGGAAATATTAGCTGAATCCATCATGTATATTTCATGGATATAATACAAAAATAGTATACAATTGTGAGTGAAAGTGAGTATCGAAGTACACATTCATCTTGTATATTTTTCTATCTATTTTTTCCATGGTTAGATTTATTTAAGATTTGATAATTAATATTTAGAATATGTTTGGTTATAAGGTAAAAATATGGTGTAATTTTTCATGAATAAACTCTATATATAAAATTACACGCAAATCTCATTTATAGAAAATTTACTTCCATTTTACTCCCTAACCAAATATACCCTTAATATAATGGTTTCTTTTATGGGAGCTTAACAGTATAATTAATTGCTTCTTAATCTAGTATTACATTTTCAAATAATGTAATAGTTGAATTAGTTGTATAGTTGCTTTCAATGCAATCTATTTAGTAAAAGCTTCAAAAAGTCAGTTTTACTATCTAAAATATATATTCTATAAAATAGGTAATCACCGTAGCAAAATGAGAAAGATGGAGAGGTAATATGGATTAATGTGGATAATATACTTGTTTGGCATGAGATCAAACAGTGGATTTTTCTTCTGTTGTTTTTTTCCTACCATTTATAGAATTTTCAGCATAAATTCAGGACAAAATGAAGAGTAGTTCTTCCTTCCTCCCGGAGGAAGCATTTTCTTCCTCCTCGACAAATTGGTACCATTCATTTATGAAGAGCTAAAAGCAAATTTGACTTCCAATATGAATTCACTAGGCTAAAATACTAGTTAGAACTAATTAGAGAAAGTTACAAAGCAAGTAGAAGTTTGAATGTATAGATAACTTTATCAGTAATAACCGGCAAAAGTGGAAGAGCCACATAGCGGTGACACTCAAAATGTAACATAAGGAACAGTTACGTGATCTACAGCAATGATACCAACACCATCCAAAGATACATGTGGCCCTTCCGCCATGTGTTATATGATTAGCAAATACATGGTAAACACATAAATGTAAAAAAGTTGACTTGCGAGTATAAAACAGGAACAATTGAGCTCACCATGTCATTTCATGTTTAGTACTACTGCCTCTACTACCTTAAGCTCTCAAAAGATGAGTTCAAGAGTATCCATCAATTTCTCAGTCATTTTCATGATGGTGTTGACATGCTTGGTCGGTTTAAGTCACCCCAAATGTGACTTCGATGCAATCTTCAACTTTGGGGATTCAAATTCAGACACTGGTGGCTTTTTTGCAGCTTTTCCTGCAGAGTCTGGTCCTTTTGGAATGACTTACTTCAAGAAACCTGCAGGCCGGGCTTCAGATGGGAGGCTCATTGTCGATTTTCTTGGTAATCAACGATCTTAGTCATCTTCTCTAGCTAGCATTAAGGCTTCCTAATTTATTTGAATGTTCACTTAAGTTCTTACTTCCTTATGATTGTGGACATTGAAGAATAAACCAATTAAAAAAGGAGCTGAAGCCATAAGGGAAGATTTAATTGAAACCTGAGGTTTTTGCTTTTGCTTTCTCTTCAATTCTCTGCACCAATAGAGCCAGACGGATTCCTTAATTAATTATTATTGCTTTATAAATGCATTTATTTAGTATATAGTACGACAAGGTTTGACCAACAGCTTTTTAGCCCAGGGAGACAAATTGATCATGAGATCTTATAAGATCTTATCTTGTTTCTTTGGCGTTCATGTGATAACTTTCCATGTGATTCCTATTGCAATTTGCCAAGCTAGGCCAGCAATGTTTTGCCAATAATAATGATAGTAATAATAACAAGGAAAGTGAAAAGCAATAATACTTCTAAATTCGTTTCCTTGATCTTTGGGTTTAGAATCTGATTCACTGTTTGTAAAATCAGGAAATGTAAGGTAGCGTGTCTCCTAATTTGTGATTAATTTCATATATTTGAGAACAGTCTAGACATTGCCTTTATTAATCATTATTACTTTTGCATCTTTCTTTTTCTTTAAGCAGTTCTCTTGTCACTACAAGACAATACACCTAGCTGGAAATAGCTGTATGGTCATGGATAGTCAGTCTCTTCTAAATATCAAGTGTAAATACTTATGACCTGACCTATCATTTTTTAATTTGTTTGTTTTTCACTGACTTCAAAGATAATGGCGTTTTCTTATACGTCTTTGGCAGTACCTGTATCACTTTCCTCCTCACCAAGAATTTCTAGGTATTTTCATTTTGTGATCCAGGAAAGGAAAAACTAACTCCCTCAACTCTTAAAATTGACAATATAATATGTAGTAAGGATTTTCATTTATCATAAATTACGGTTACTAGGTAATAACTTTACAGCTTGAGCTATTATATGTCAAGCAACCAGTCAATTTTTTTTTTCTTTTAAAAAAATAGAATGAAGGAAAAATCTGCTTATTCATTCATTGCAATTGGAAAAACAAGTTTGGCAGTGGCACGAATCTTAGACAATATGTTTTTTCAATATTTCATTTGGCAGCTGAAGCTCTTGGATTGCCATATTTGAGTCCATATCTGCAATCAATCGGATCTGATTATAGACATGGGGCCAACTATGCCACATTGGCATCCACTGTGCTTCTGCCTAACACCTCTTTGTTTGTCACTGGGATCAGCCCTTTCTCCCTAGCTATCCAGCTCAACCAAATGAAGCAATTTAAAACCAGTGTCAATGAAGTTCCTCAACAAGGTACAAAAGGCACACACTTCCTAGTTCCCTATACATTTATTGACACATATATTATATTTCCCTACCGCTATGGCAGCTGACTAGTTTTCTTTGCAATGTGCCAAAACTGGTACCTCTTGTAATTGTTCCTCAGACACCAAACTTCCTTCACCGGATATATTTGGAAAATCTCTCTACACATTTTACATAGGACAAAATGATTTTACTTCCAACTTAGCTGCCATTGGCATAGGTGGAGTGAATCAGTACCTCCCTCAAGTTGTTTCACAAATAGCTGCCGCCATCAAGGTGAGAGTACTATCATATTACCATCAGACTGAATGCCAGCACAAATTCAGAGTTACTGGAATAACAAAAATCTTATCAATTCGATTTCTCGGTCAATGAAATTTACAGGAGCTTTATGATCTAGGGGGCGTACATTTATGGTGCTTAATCTTGCACCGGTGGGATGCTACCCTTCATTCTTGGTGGAGATTCCGCATAATAGTTCAGACATTGATGAGTTTGGATGCATGGTTTCTTTGAACAATGCGGTTGTTGACTACAACAACATGTTGAAGGAGACATTGAGACAAACCAGAGAAACTCTTTCTGATGCTTCTGTCATTTATGTGGATTCACACGCAGTTCTGTTAGAGCTCTTTCAGCATCCCACTTCTCATGGTTCGAACAAGTTTTATATATATATATATATCCAATTCAATATTTGAACATTTTAATTCATCTTAACAGTTTGCCACTCTTATTAGTAATTGTATATTAGCAGATGCTAAATAAATAACCAGAATGTGTTCATCATGTTTCTGACTTGAATTTTCTTTTTCTTGGAACAGGGCTTCAGTATGGTACAAAAGCATGTTGTGGATATGGAGGGGGTGACTACAATTTCGATCCTAAAGTTTATTGTGGCAATTCCAAAGAGGTAAATGGAAGCACGGTGAGACCAACAGCATGTGGTGATCCCTGCAACTACGTGAGCTGGGATGGGATCCATGCCACAGAAGCTGCAAACAAGCTTGTTACCTATGCCATTCTTAATGGATCCTATTCCTATCCCCCTTTCCCTCTTCAGGAACACTGTGATCTTCAACCTATAGGGCTATAGGTTGATCCAGTTCCTTCAGAGAGTGCTATTTCTTAGTTAACAAAGAAAAAAGGTCACACTACCTAGGATGTTACAAATATATCTTTGACGAAGAAAATAAATCAAAATTTCTAATTACATAGAATCTCCATCACCAGAAGATAATTTTTTTTTTAAACCCATTGGAAGCTTATAATTCGGTCAGTAGTTCTGATAAAAAGAACAAAATGATGATGAAATGAAAACAGTTATCTTAGATTGCCCTTAAGATCCAAGAAGATGAGTGCATATTATAATAATATTAAGTTAAATTTATCTTTGCTGCATCGCAAGGATTCAAGTTTAAAAGAAACAATTGGACTAATTCATTTACAAGAAGCTAACAATGCAGAGAGAATGAAGGAAGTTGAACACCAACTAAGGAGGAATAACATTATGCTGGAGAATCGGTTTAGTCCTAATCAATGAAGCCAATGGTAGCTTAGTTTCTCCGGTCCATAATGTATCAAACATGGCACAAAAAGGTGACTCGTTTTCCGCTTGAATAAACCGATTTGTCATAGGGTAGCTTCTTGGATGGTAAATTGAATTTATTTTCATTATAAGGTTCTCAATAATTCTCACGTGGGAAAAAAATGAGAGTTCAAGAATGATGTATGTATATACGGATTACTTAATGCTTGTTTGATTAAGGATATTAGCCACAAGGATGTAGGCCATATGCAAAGCACTTCCATGTTTCCATTGCAACCCCACCGAAGATGTAAAAAGATCAATGGTTTCCACTGAAAGTCATAAACATAAAATTTGCCACATTACTTCAACAATGAAATGGGTTGTTACAAGGATGATACAGGCAGAGGAATTCTATTCTACATCAAGGGATACAAATGGCTCTTATACAGGTGATACAGCAAAACAAACAAACAAATGATGATCAAGGAATATCACGTCGACTTGCTACCTGCTAATTACATTTCTATTCAGTTCCGGCAATTTTCTTCTTCAGTGACTCAATGTCTGTGGCTAGTTCCTTCCTCCTAGACTGTGTAGCAGCAAAACAATTAAATTATTTATGAGACATATACTTCTTGAGGAGCACATTAGTAGCCAACAATATAATAAATCGGAATTCCGATTGAAGAAATAGAATGAAACAGGCAAATCTAGTGGAAGAAAGATCAATAGACATTTTGATATGGTCCACCATGGAGCTGGTTTGATCATTTTATCTGTTTTAAGTTTCTTCATTTGCTCATTAACCAACAGCATCAATGCATCAAATATTCATATCAACAATATCTCACCAAGCCTCGATATACACAACCACCACTTATTTTCACAAAACAAAATGCGTTTGATACTGAAGCAGTGAAATATTAATGATGGGTTTGACCTGCCTTAAACAGAAGGTATCGGTAGACAAACCATCCAGTGTACCCTAGTCCCACCAACTCCATAATCTTTGGAAGCTGAAAAATAATAATAATAATATTTCATATTAGTTCACAAAGCCTTGTAGAGCATAAAACCGAAGCATATGCATGCTTGGCAAAATGTCCACCATCTGAGGGGATGATGACGAAATGCAAGTAAGTGAATTGTATTCAGCAAGAGTTATGGCTTACCAAGGGGACTGAGTTGATGGCACCCACAAGAATAGAAGATAGCCAAACAGCAACTATAGCCCCACCACCATATAGAACCACTGTAGTTTTGTTTTCAACCGCATCCCACTGATAATGACAAACGGATGACATTATTTCCACTTGGTTGAAAGGCAAAAGGAGAAAGGTGTTGCCCAAGAGAGCATTGCAATTTTGGAATTGGAAGATTACGTATCAACCAAGAGAAAAAAATTCGAAAAAAAACCGAATTCCGGAAATCAGCTAGTTGGTAAGCATCTTTGCCTTCTGCTTCAAATCTGCAAACAACTCACTACCATCTACCGAAGTAGATGTTTCCTCTGAAGAAGAAGCTCTTATCTGAAGCAGAGATAATTTTCGGGACTCTGAATGGAAGGAAACAATAAAACAAGTTAGACTTGTCATAGACGAGATAAAAAAAAAAAAAATGAATAAGGGAGTGGATAGTGAATGCCCAACAGAGAGTAGGGAATCACATATCAATAAGGCTAAAGGTAATTCGATTAGGATGCCTAAATTGGGCAAGGCGTGTTAACTTTTCTCTCATTATTGCACTTTCGTATTTGGCCACCAAGTATAGGTAGTTTAGTTAGCTAAATCCTAACCATATTTACAATCCTCAATTTCGAAGTGTGCAGTCCTTCAACTGCTCTGCATGACAATGATCATCTCTGCGGACATTGGTTGCACACACATTACATGACAACATAATCTGACCACTTATCAATTTCACAAAGCTAATGCTAATAAATAGAGGGAGTCAACCAGTCTAGTCTACTCTTGTGAGAAAGACAATGCATGAGATGGAAGCATATCATCATCATCATTATTATTATTATCAATACTGACTGCCTGGTTTCAAATTAATAATAAGACACATGTATCCCAAAAACAATGTAGAGTAGTACTAATATTTATTATGAAGATTAGAGAGAGATGAGAGAATGGAAAGAAGAGAAAACAAAACCTGAGAAGTGTTTAATGGAGGGGGAAGGGGAAGGGCGAGGAGGGAAGTTGAGGTTCAGGTAAGGGAAGGCAGAGCAGCGGGTAACGTTGGCACTGCCCACAAGCAGCCGAGGAGCAACTAACACTGCGCCTGCTGCTGCCATTATCTCTCCACTCTGCTTCTGCTTTTTGTTTTGGTTGGTTGCTCTCTCTGTCTTTGATGTTACTCTTGCCTCTTTCTGATTCTTCCTTTGGTAATTGTTGGTTGCTTCCATTCCATTTTTTTTTTTTTTCTTCTTTTCAAAAAAATATATTATTGAGAAAAAACAAGGTGAAAAAAGAGAATGGAAGAACTTGATTTGTTATCCACTTATGATATGACTTTTCCGACAATGAATTTCGTTCGAGCCACGTGGAGAAGCCTCAGTTTTTGATTGGCTGGTTCCTTATCTTCAAAATCCACAGTGCAGACTTTTTTCATGAATAATATTATATGTATAATAAAATTATATAATAAATATACACTACACATCTTATTATTATAAGTGTTCCTCATCATATCTAATAATGATAAGTTATGTGGTATATATTTATTGTATAATCTTATTATACACAAAACATTATTCTTTTCTATTATTTTCTTCTTCTACTTTTTTTTTTTTTTTGGTCAGATCTTCCTGGGTGTTTGGTCCCGTTGTCTTTCTTCGTCCGTGGGTAACAAAAAGCCAATGGGCTATTGACCACAATCTTCTATGACTAGGTCAAGTCCACATTCTCCTTAGCCTGCCTATGTGTTTCTTGAAATAATAACTGAAAAAAAAGGAAATAATAAATAATAAATTTAAGATCGGGATACGTGATTTTAAAAAATTGCAACATGATGGAACTATTTAACAGGTTGGGAATCCCAATATGTACTCCAATAACATTCGATGCATGGCATTGGTTTTTACCTACACTTTCCTACGTTTCTAATTCTGCGTTATTCATTCATCGGTGAGGATGGATTGTTGTAGTTATATTTATTGCATTCTGGTCTTTTGATTTGTTTTTTACCCTCCTTTTATGTTCTGTTTTACTTTGTTCTTATGATGATTTATATAATCTTGTATGTGACGATGGACTTGGTAAAAGATTAGGAGCATTGTGGCACTCTTGATACATATATATAGTAATATTTGTATACTTTCTTGTAAAAAAAGGCACCTACCTAAGAACATTCACATAAATGTTTATTAGTCTTAAGAAGAACTTAAAATTTAATGGATTACAAAATAAATATTCTTTTCTTGTATGTGTTCTATATATATTTGATTTATAATTTAGTAGCTATTATTTTGTTGTCCATATGCTTGAGTTGTTATTTTGCCTTAGGTGGTTTATAAAGAAAAAAATATAAAATAATTTATCGATTAGATCAACCAATAACATGAAAAATGTGTATATTTTATAATATAGCTTGTCAAAGACCCAAAAAAAATGAATAAGGGAGTGAATAGTGAAAGCAGAGCAAAGAGTAGGACTTAATGTTCTTAAGGTAGGACTCACTAAAACTACACACATATAATACAGGGCTAAAGGGAGTGAATAAAGATATAAGAGAGAAAAGAACGAGGGAAAAAGAAGACAGAAAAAATATAATATAATTCAACTATGATACATTTATTTTATATCTAAGTCATTTTAATAATTTCATACTCTGTGTTCCAAAGTCTTACAAGATGATCAAAAGTGGATGAGAAAATAAATCAATGATTCGTTGTGGAGCAGATAACAACAATTATTTCATCCAAGAAAAGTCATCTTTTATCTAAATTAAACCTATTAATTTGTGTATTTGATTAAAAAAACGAGAGGAATCGCCTAAATTGTGTAAACAAGGCTGTGGGAGATTTGTGCAAACATCATGGTGCTAGACATAGCGATGAAGTGCAGCAACTAAATGACAAAGGTCCAACAATAAGAAGGATCACTAGCTTACACTCTTAAGCGGGTAATATGAAGCACGCGGAATCTCGTAATTTTCATCACTTGAGATATTTTAACTTTTTGCACGGTATAATGGTATATTTTGAATTTTATTTTTAACTATATAAGTATAGTATATCGATCAAAATTTGCTTTTGAATCCTAACAAACAATAAGTATATTGCACTCCCACTTAAATCCCCTATATATACATATATTCAAGTAATGATGAAAGAAAGTAATTAACGTCCAGCTATTTAGACTGATATGATATAATATCATTATATCATTTAGTATTTTTCACGCATTATAATTAGTTATGACTTATGACTATTCCTCTTTTTTCAATAAAATGTTACCGTGTTGGTCAAAGAAAACTATTTCTTATAAGAAAAATGTTAGTTGTATAATAAAATTACATAATAAATACACATTATATATCTTATAATAATTAAATGTGATGAATGTTTTTTATTTATCTCACTTATTTAATACATATTTTATCGTACATTTAATATTACTCTTCTTACAATACTGTTGGCTCCCTTGCAATTCACATTGATGAAATATCTTGAGCCACATCCATTAATTGCTGATAAGATATTTAGATCACTGATAACGAAATATCTTGTTACATGATCCAATAAATGTGATCCAATAAAAGCCGACTTTTTTTTCGTTCATGAAGAAAGTATTTTCCATATCAAGTACTAAATTTTCGATTACAGATCTTCCAGTTAGGGATGTAGATTCTCCACAGCCATAAAAGTAACTGCACCTGCAAAGTTTTAAATTATGTTGTTGCTATGAATAGTAAGATCGTAATTATAATTTTAAGTAATGATATTTACGCACCATTCAACTTTTACTATATACTTATACCACAATAAAAAAAACAAAACTAGAATATTTTTGTATGAAATGATAACATGGAAAAATAGAAAAAATAAAAAATCTTTCCTCCTTAAAAAAGCTTTTATTCTCTACCTATGTGTTTCGTTTATCTCTCTTATCCACCTTCCTCCAAAAACTTTAGTTCTCTTTCTCTATCTCATGTTACTATCTCTTGTTCATCACCACCAACAGGAAAAGAAGAAGGAGAATTAAGCTTTGTTAGCTTACAAAACTAATCTTCATACATGAAGACTTAACTCATTTCATTTGTTTTTTTATGTATTTATAGTTTATGCCTTAAGATATGAATGATTATTTCTTTTTTATAATTTTTCAGTAACAAAACGAATTAAAAATAACTATACTAGAAGTTGAGATTTAGTGTTTTGTTGAAAACTAGAGTTAGAAAGTTGTAAAATACGTGTCATAAAAAATTGTAAGATTAAACAAAAAATTGTAAACTATATTTTATCTTGAACTTATTTAGCACTTGTCCTCAATTTATTTACAATTTTTAGAACTGATTTATATATTTTATGAACATGTTTTATAATTTTTTGCATACTAATTTATAACTTTTTTGCACATGATTTTACATTTTATCTCAAAATTGGTTTACATGTTTTATGAACATAGTTTACAACTTTTCAGAATTGGTTTACAAGCATTTTTACAAATTTTTAACTCTAGTTTTTAATAATAACAACAAATCTCAACTTCTAATAGAGTAATTTTAATTTATTTTGTTGCTAAAAAATTATAAAAAAGGAAATAAATATCCATATCTTAGGACATAAATTACAAACATATAAAAAATCAAATGGAATGTGTTAAGTCTTTATAGGTGATGATTAGTTTTGTACACTACCAATAAAGTTTGATTCTCATTCTTCTTTTTCTGTGAACGAGGATGAAAAAAGAGAAGCGTGAGAAGAAACAGAGCTAAAGCTTTTGGAGTATAGCGGGTGAGAGAGAGAGAAAGAAGGCACATAAAGAGAGAATAGAAATTTTTTGAGAGATGAAAGTTTTTTCTCTTTCTCTTTTTTATTTTATCCTTTCATATTAAATACTCTAATTTTATCTTTTAATGTGCTGTAAGTATATGATAAAAATTTACAGTGTATAAATATCATTGCTCTATTATCTTTTTGGACATCATCGATTATACCTGGGTATCCAGTTCATATCTTATTTCCGAATATAAATATAGATTTTCATCCCATTTTTGACAAGTCAACCAGTTATGTGCAAGCAAAAGCACAACTAGCATAATAATAGCTCAAGTGTATAGAACTTATGTCGCACCGAAAAAACGACTCAAACCCGAACTTTGGAATAAAAGTTTTATTTGGAAAAAAAAAAAGGGGCTTGCCGATGAAATATACTTATCATGTTTTACAATAAATATTAAAATATTTTAAAAATGTGGTTTGGCTTTGCAATAATAAATTTTATCTCATAAAAAAATCACTACACAATAAAATAAATGAATTCAGTTTTGAGACACTTCATCTGCTACCAGCTTCTAAAACAATCAAGGATTTTTGTTAGCAAGGGAATAACTGAAACTCACAGATGAGGGTGAGTAATGTCTCTTGCAATTGTATACTTAAAAAGGAAATGACAGAAAACATGATCTAGTCATTGCTACCTCCTACTCAACATTAAAAAAAAGTCCCGTGATAGTGAAATAATAAAATCATAATAAGAAGACGCACAAATAAGTAACAGCCAACCACATAAATTTTAAAAGATGTGAATCATCATTAAACTAACATCAATGTTCCTCGAATTTCCCTCTGGTCTGGAAAAGCCTCCCACAACTCACATCTACCCTTCTTGTCCCTGGCATATCACACATATATCATAATAATAGATTAACAAACCCAACAAAAATTTTAATTAAACAAAATGAAATAAATGGAAATTCGGTTTAGGGTTGAAGTTTGGGGCATGATCTACCTAACTAACAGATATTTTAACAAAAAAAAAAAAAGGCCAATTCAAACACAAATTGGAATGCATCCTTTCACACACGACATTTATTTATTTATTTATTATTGAGAGGTACACAGTATTTATTGTAATAATAAAAAAATAAAATAAATAAAGTAGCATCTTCTCTTTCTCTTCTCATCTTGTTGTCTTGTCTTTCACCGCCACAAGGGGGCTTGCGTACCATTCACCCTCTCTTCTTCTTCTTCTTTTTTATTCTTCCTTTCTCTGGTTTTCAGCTGCAGAGGTAGGAGTAGAAGAAGGGTTTATTTATTCTATTTTCATTTTTCTTCTCTTTTTTTTTTTGGGTGGTGGGATTTGTGTGGTTTTAGAGAGAGAGAGAGAGAGAGATGAAGGATTTCAATTCGGATCTGTTTGACCCGGGCACGGTGATGGACTCCGATTACTCACGCGCTGCTTCGTCTTCCGACGCCGATTTCGGGTTCGCTTTCAATGACAGCAACTTCTCTGACAGGATCCTCCGGATCGAGATCACCGATGACCCGGTCGAGGCCCGACCCGATTCCGACGCCTGCACCACCATCGCCGACTGGGCTCGCCACCGCAAGCGGCGCAGGGAGGATGTCAAGAAGGATAACAACGGTATCTCTCTCTCTCTCTCTCTCTCTCTCTCACACACACACACGCACACCCCCCCCTCAAAAAAAAAAAACTTTTCTGTGTTTTTTTTTTCATTTCTATTTTTGAGAAACCAAATGATGAAAGGAAAAAATAAAAAACTTTTTATTTTGTCCCCGAAAAATGGAGATGCTTGGGAAATGGTCTTTGTATAGCGTATACACATCTCTGATTGTGGCCCTTAAGGGTTAGAACTTAGAAATGATTCACGGTGTTTTCTTTGTTGTTTAGCTGGTTCTCATCTCCTAGGATTTCAGCTTATTACTGCTAGGGTATGTATGTTTATAAAGCAAGAAATTACTGTGATTCAACTCGTTTGGTTTCGTGTCTGAGAATAGAAAAGGAAAGAGAAGCTAGTAAGTTGAGATGAAAAACCCAAATCGAAGGGGTGATGTCATAGGCATGTAATGTGATGTAATTCAACCAAATACTATAAATATGACTCTGTCTGAATGTCTCGTGTTAGTAGCCAGCCCAGTTGGTAAGAGCGGAACATGCTCCATCTAGGAGCCTCACTAGGGTAAAGACCTAAATGTTGCCATAAGAATAACAAGACTCTTGACAAGAACATTGTTCAGTGCTTCTTCAAATTTGCCTTGGACGGTGCGCTGGGGTCCTTGGTATGCTTGAGTGGTGCTTCAGTGAGGTGAGGTGGAGGCATGAGGTACTTGCAGGGACAATCTAGTGCCAAGTCAATCGTTTATGAGAGGAGGAACTTTAGGAAAAAATGAGTAGATATCAAGAGAGGGAGAGAGTGGAATAAGAAGAATGAACGGTGCCATTGTTTACAGGATAGGGAAGGAGTGTACAGCTCATAGGTTGGGGGGTGGGGACTGGGGGTCACCGCTAGCACCCCAGTGTTACCTCAAGTCATCATTGGAATGGTAGGAATGAGAACTGTGTTACTTAATTCACTTATTCCTTGTTGCCACCTGTCCAGTGAATTCTGTTTGATCTGGGTCCTACCACTCTATGCTTGGGAGGTTAAAGAATGCTGTCACGTGTGTGAATCCCTTGCCAAGCTTACGGGGGATGGGTCTAGTGTGTAAATCCCAAAATGGCTCCCTACGGTCATCTCAGTTACCCTTTTTTTTTTTCATGGATACCTGACTAATTGGTATTTTAATTAGTTGTTAGACATTTATTGGTTGTTTGATGTATGCTCTGAACATTTATGGCAAAAAACCCAACCGCCAGTAAGTATCCGACAACTCATCCAAAGTACAGGTACTTGGAAAAAAACCAGGGAACTGCAGTTACACCCCTTAATTTCTCTTATAAAACGCCATTTTACATCGCTTGGTTGCGCTGATGGACCCAGCACAGCGGCACTCAAATCTGAAAGTAAATTGAACAACAGTTACGTGTTATTGCTTCATTTTTTTGGTGATTTATCCATGAATTTTGAGAACAGCATTTCTATATAGTTTGAAAGTGTTTTTCAACAATGATGTGTGAATACAAATGGCATGGTTTGATTGGAAATATAACAAAATCAAGGCCCAAAAAGGGGTGAATGGTATGCTATAAAGATAATTGGATGAGTATAACCCTTCATATGCAGTTAACAGAAACTTCTTTCGTACTATTGATCATTGTCATTTTGAGTAATACATCATCTGAGTTGAAAGTGATAGGAGAGACTTCTTTCTTGTTTTGTAGTTGGGCCTGATTGAGTTGATAGGCATAACTAAGTAATTGGTTTTGCATTGTTATGGTAGGAACCAAAGCAACAGAAAAGCTTAGTTCTGTGCAAGGATGTTTTGCTGTCAAAGTGTAGCATTGTGCAAATTTATTAGATAATGTTTTCTGTCCGTGCATGTATTGTGTCATACGATATCTAAAAGACACACTCTTGCTTTCAGTGGTAGATCTTACTGTATTGCCTGACGAGCAAATTTTGAGTGGCAATCAACCTGATATGGATGATTGCGTACCCTGTGAGAATCAAGATGAAGAGGTGGTTGCTATGGTTGAAGAATCCCTTCAGGTATTTGAATAACTGAACATTCTTGCGCCTAGTTTCTCATTTGTATACTTATTTTTAGAAGATACGACAGTATCAATGACAGCCTTTTCCTGTTGTGTGCTATTATAAACCATGTCTACTCATTTTAAGAGATACCGCGCTATTTATCCTCCCCCCTCGCTCGCTCCTCCGCCTCCCTCTGTTTGTTGTATTTGTTGCTGTTTAGCCCCTTTTTGATTTCCTGAGGGTGTGAAAATGCTTCTCCACATTTTCTCAATTGCCATTCTTGAAACTAGATCAGTCTCTGGAATGTGCTTTAAGCAAGCATCTAATTGAAAAATGATATTACAATGTAAAAGAAGTTATGTATTTAGTAAGGAAAGGCTTGGATGGAACTAGGACATTCTACTTTCACTTGAAATTTATTCTACTTTCACCTGAAATAAGAAAATTTATCTTTTGTTGTCAGTTCTGCTCCATGTTTTACACTTTTGAGTTGGGTTATTGTTAATATAGGCGATGAAGCTGCAAATAGCAGTGAGTCAAACTGGAGCATGGATTGCTCTGCTGTTGTGAGAGTTAAAACACTACATATCAGTTCTCCCATCCTTGCTGCTAAAAGTCCTTTCTTCTACAAGGTAAACGTCTCTTCCTTATTGGTTAGATTTGCATATTCTATGTTTACTTAGTTATGTTTATTTTGCAGCTCTTCTCAAATGGGATGAAGGAGTCAGAGCAGAGACATGTTACACTCAGAATTAATGCCTCTGGTATGAGCATATACAGAAAGTTATTCAGATTATTTGCCTCAAGTCGTCTATAGTCATTTTAGTTTTTCCTAGCTGCCTTACAAATGCTGTACTTCTTTTGCACATTACAGAGGAAGCTGCTCTCATGGAGCTTCTGAACTTCATGTACAGTAATACCTTGAACACTGCTTCAGCACCTGCATTGTTGGATGTGTTGATGGCTGCTGACAAATTTCAAGTTGCTTCATGTATGAGATACTGTAGCCGATTGTTGCGTAATATGCCTATGACTCCTGAGTCTGCATTGCTCTACCTCGAGCTTCCTTCTAGTGTCTTAATGGCTGAAGCAGTTCAACCATTGACTGATGCAGCAAAGCAGTATCTTGCCGGTCGATACAAAGATATAACAAAGTAGGTTTTTCCTTTTAATTGACTTCAATTAAATGATCCAAGTTTCATGCGTTATAAACTTTTTTTCTGTTGTTTCTCTTCCATTGTTAATATTGATTGAGAGTTATAATTCCTATTCCTCTAACATGTACTGCATTTCGGGCGGGAAAAAAGGAAGTATCTCATTCAATAAGGCAGGGTTAGGATGGGTGTCCACCCTAAAATCATTTAAAACCCACTCCGCTGGACTTTCTTGGATGCTAGTGATGCCAAAGTTTGAAGCCAGTTGTACCCGCTATATTGTGTTTTGTTTGAGAACTTTTTACCTTTCTTCAATAGATTTCAGGGGACATGGATTGAAAAATGTGACTCGTATGTATATTGACAAGGAAGGTGTTGATATATTTATAGGTGTCAGTAGCACCATTGTTATATGGAAATCACACACACACACACACAGTTCTGATTTCCTAATCTTTTGGAATGCACCAGTTTCTCCTCATTAATCATTGTTAATGCTAATTTGTTGCACATATGACCAGGTTCCAGGAAGAGGTTATGGGCTTGCCTCTGGCTGGAATAGAGGCAATATTGTCTAGTGATGATCTCCAGGTTGCATCAGAGGATGCTGTATATGACTTTGTGTTGAGGTGGGCTCAAACTCAATACCCAAAACTGGAAGAGGGAAAGAAGTCCTGGGTACACGCCTTGCCCGTTAATCCGCTTCCCTTACATGACCTGCCGAAAGCTTAAGAAGGTCTTAACCTGCAATGACTTTGAGCATGATGTTGCATCCAAGCTTGTGCTTGAGGCCCTCTTTTTCAAGGCTGAGGCTCCACACCGCCAACGGATACTAGCTGCTGAATCTGCTTCCATGAACCATCTTTTTGTGGAGCGGGCATACAAGTACCGTCCTGTTAAGGTGGTGGAATTTGAACTTCCAAGGCAGCAGTGTGTAGTTTACTTGGATCTGAAGCGGGAGGAGTGTGCCAATTTGTTCCCATCTGGCCGGGTTTATTCTCAAGCATTCCATTTAGGTGGACAAGGGTTTTTCCTTTCAGCGCATTGCAACATGGACCAACAAAGCTCTTTCCATTGCTTTGGCCTGTTTTTAGGAATGCAGGAAAAGGGGTCTGTCAGCTTTGCAGTTGACTACGAATTTGCTGCGAGGTCTAGGCCAACAGAGGAATTTGTTAGCAAGTACAAAGGCAATTACACATTCACTGGGGGAAAGGCCGTGGGCTATAGGAACTTGTTTGCGATTCCATGGACAACGTTCATGGCTGAGGATTGCCTTTATTTTATTAATGGTGTCCTCCATCTTAGAGCTGAGCTCACCATCAGACACTGACCTGGACTGATATCTATCTGTAAACTTTTTATCTAGTTGGTAGCTCTGACCCCTTTCTGGGGGACCTGTTTCTCATTGTCTGTACGTTAACCGGCTGTAACAATGTGCCTGCCTGGGTGGCTGGTGCTACCGCCCGTGATCAAATGGATTATCCTGTTTTAATTTGCTTTCTTGTGCTCAGCCGTATGTGTAGGGAAACAAACATGCAAGTCAAATGAGTTTTGAGTAGCTGCAGAAGGACACTCCTTGCTTTTTGAATGTTTCTTTTTCATATTCGTGTGCGCGAGAATGCACGTTTTCCTTGCATAGGCCAGTCATCCACTGGGAATTTTGATAGTTCTCAGGTGCATGAATATTTGATTTTCTACGTATTACTGGTGTGTTTTGTATGCCTAATGGTTCATGTTATATTTCCGAAAGCCAATATATTAATTTAGATTTAGCTATTGTCTCATGATATTATGTAGGAGTGAAGCGTGTTAGGAATTTTCAAATAAGGAGTTAGTTACGTGCGAATTGGTGATACATCATAGTATGTGGAGCTTAGAGGTGGCTAATTGTATGCCTATCATAAATAAAGTGCTTGTTATTGTATTGTATGATCGGAGGCAGCGCATGTGGCCATGTTTGACTTGGAGGGCAAAGCCAAAGGGTGTGCTATAGTAGAGTCCGCAATTCAGATGGTGATATAATGACCAATAATTGTGATGAAATTCTGTCCACATGGATGGTGGATTGGGAATCCTATTCCAAGTCGTGTTCTGGATGGGATGATAAGAGAAATGAGTGGAAGAAATTTGGAATTCTAGCGTGGAGGAAGTGGAATCAAGTTCTTAGTGGACGAACCGGATACATTTAGAAAGTTCAAGACGTCACGCGCACGCTGTTATTTTCCCTCTGGTCGCGACTAAGTTTTTCTTTGATGCTGAAATTGCACAACCATAGTTGCTGCTGATTAATCAGATATGCGTGTGATTTATATGACTGTACTAAGGGCTTATTTTGATGATGTTATTTATGACTTTTCAGAATATTTTATTTTATTTGGTTGTACAATTTATTATTATATTTTAAAAAATTATGTTAATTTAATCAAAAAAACTATGTTCATATTTTTTGATATATTAAAATATCTAGTTTTTTAAGAATAGTATTTAAAACAATTAGAATAATCACTTTATTTAACTATATATAATTATATTATTAAATTTGTTACAAGCCACTCTTGCCGGCCCAATAGATGGCCCTATGCCAATTCGGATGAGCCCAATAGGAAAGACCAAAAGAATGGTCCAGAGACGTGATAGTCGAAATGGGAGCGAAGGTTATGAAGTCGTAAGTCGGAGGAGATGGTGTCAAGCATCTCACAAGCCATCCGACCTCATCTGGCTCGAGGACACAGTCCGATCTCGATACGCATGAACCCATGTTCCCCATGACCTCCACGGCCTCCATGACCTCATAACCACCAACCATGTCTACAACCACCAACCATGCCCCGAAACAAGGGGAAATGTGGTAATGAGCATCCAGACCTCCTATTTAAAGGATATTTGAAAATAAAAACAAGTACCTTACATAGCTATTGATGCCCTTGATGGAGTGTTTGCAAGTACCCACCATCCGTCCTAGTTTCTAACTGAACTTTATAGAGCAAGGACGACAGCACTTTCGTAAAATATTTCATTTCCCAAGTAACCTCCTTCTATACTCCTTCATTACAAATATAATTTGACTTTTATCCTAACTACCTTAAAAAGACAAATTTTCTAAAAGAAAAAAAAGTGATAATTAATTTACAATGTAAAACATTTTATTATTAACAATATATTAGAATCACTCTCTATAATGTTCCTTGAATTGAGGCTTTTAATTTAAGAAAGGAGGAGGAAACCGACTCAGTAGTACTAGTAGGGAGAAAACCGACATTGAGGAAATACATGGAGGGCAGTATGGTCCATAGGAAAAGAGCGACTTATTTATGTGTAGTAGTGAGTAGAAAGAGAGGAAGAGAGAGGGGAAGGCTGAGGAAATTCACAATCCCCGAAACGACGAAACCTAGTCGAACCTGACCTAGGGTTCCTTTGTTTCATAATTCATAGTAGATAAGACAATAATCATCATCTTCGTCATCATCATCTAAGAGAAGCGAAGATGCCGAAGAACAAGGGAAAGGGGGAAGAACAGGAAGAGGGAAGAACGAGGCGGACGACGAGAAGAGAGAGCTGGTGTTCAAGGAGGACGGGCAGGAGTACGCGCAGGTGCTCCGGATGCTTGGGAACGGGCGTTGCGAGGCCATGTGCATCGACGGCAGCAAGCGCCTCTGCCACATCAGGGGCAAGATGCACAAGAAGGTCTGGATCGCCGCCGGTGACATCATCCTCGTCGGCCTCCGCGACTACCAGGACGACAAGGCTGATGTCATCCTCAAGTACATGCCCGACGAGGCCCGCCTCCTCAAGGCCTACGGCGAGCTCCCCGACACCACCCGCCTCAACGAGGGCATCGGCGCCGGCCTCGAAGACGACGATGACCACACCGCCAACGACTACATCGAGTTCGAGGATGAGGATATCGATAAAATCTAATTTATCTCTCTTTAATTTTATTTTAATTTTACCGAATATGGCGTTTGGTGTATGATTATTATTATTATTATTAATGTTGTGTGTAATATCTGCAGCAGCGGCTTTTGTTATGAACTATTACGATCGCATATCCATCCATACTCGATTTCGATGCAATAATACCTAGCCTGTTTTCTGTCACTTTCGCTGGTTTTTCTTTGTTCTTTTGGTTGATATTGCAGTATCTTAGCTTTATATATTTATTTGATGGTTGATTGATTTTTGGAAGAACTGGTGATACCTGACTGTGCCTGCAAAACGTTGGTTGCTCTTTTGCAAGTTGTGAATCATGCATTGCAGTGTCTGTCTATTAGTGGATTATTAGTTCCCACGATATAATTGCGAAAGAAAGAAAGGAATTGAAGGATTATTTGTCTGTTCTTGTTGTCTGGTGATTGTTTTTTATTCTTCTTAACGTTGGCTACAACTTAACTTGGCTTTGCTCAGCTGGCCAATCCCTATGTTCGTTATGATTGTAGTTTTTGTTGCGATGTGGGGGTTTCTATTGTTATGTTACAATTGATTGATTTGGTAACATAGTCTCGTGTCTCGTGTTCTGAAATCTCACTTTTTTTATCGTTCGTCTGTAGGATCTTCCAGATGTATGCAATATGCATCTTATAATTCCACTTTCCAGTCGGTTGTTTGAATAATCGATCTTTGCCTGCTAGCTTTTTTATTTTACAAATACAGATATTAACGGGAAAGATCATAAGTTGATATGAGTCAATGATATCATTTTGCATTGACAGTGTTCTAGGCCTACCAACATCAATTACATTGCTTGGCCCAAAGTAGGGCACTCTGATTCTACGCGCAACTTGTTTGGCTGTAGGGGAAGTGGGGAAGGGAAAGTAGTTATGTAGGTTCCATGTTTGGATAGTTCCTCTGGGGAAATGAAGGGACTTGTTCTAGGTACTACCCTCGAAGTTTATGTCTTCTATTTTTTTTTTCCTTTATCAACTTGGGCTACTGAGTGCTGAATGCTGAATGCTGTTCCTTTTGGCAGCAAGCTTCTCTGACCGTGGTTCAATGGCCTCTTTATTGTCAATATCTTCTCTTGTTCTGTGCCTACTTCCTCTATATCCACGTCAAATCCAACCCAGGGGTTCTCTGAATTTGAACTTGCTTATGACGTCGATTTGTTGTTGATAAGACCCATCTGAAATGCAATGTCTTCCTGTGAGACGTTAAATGGCACCGAAACAAAAAAGTGAGACCTGTTGGACAATAGACACTGTATACAAAGACAGCTAGGTATTTAATATGACAATAATAAAATAAATCAATCAGTTCACCGGCAAAAAAATCCATTAAGAAATTTCTCACCTAGAAGCCAAGAAAATTGTTGTTAAAAAAATTCCATCAAGGGAAATCTATTGCTGATTAATCAATCTATCATGTTTGCATCAAAGAAACCCAATGGAGATACTAACAAAGATGACAATGTTGTTAGAAATTAGAACCTCATAATCGGACTTTTTTTTTTTTAAGAAAATATTGTAGAACTCCGAGGATTGTACTCTTTATCAGTCATAGCAGCTGCAAGAGTGCACTCCTCATTATAAGAGTTTTAAACATGCTTCTCTTTCTGTATGTCATTTCCTCTCTTACCTTATTCAGATATCTGTATATCATTTCAACAATATTACTGTAAACAAGGTTCTAATGTGCACATCCCCATGGCCCTATACAAGGTAAACAATATGAAATAATTAAACCCAAGATGCAACGAGTTGGCGTAAAATATAAATTTAAGAACCCCGACTTCATACAGCAAAGAAGAATCACCAAACAAAAATGGTGTGCAGTGTGCACAAAGGACAATGGGGAGCACTATCTAGCTATATACGTCCAAGAAAGCATATATAACATATAAAGTTGGGGGTATAATTAAGAAGGCACCATCTGGGGCTCCCTTCACTCCAATACCAAAAAGAATAAGGCAATGGACCTCATCTCCAAATTCATGCAGACCCCTGACCTCCCACATGATGCCCCATCCTATGTGTTATCTTAATTTGCTGGAAGCCAGAGGTATCCATGAAATAGCAGCTAAGGTCTACCATCACCTCTTCTCAGACTTGGAGAGAAGAGCTCCAACTCGGATTCACCACCCAAAACCCCTATACAACATATGCAATGGCAAAGGAAGATAAAGGAAAACAGAAGGTATTTTGACAATTGAGCACTTGAAGCTATGAGCTTATATAGGCCAAGGGCCCAAGACTATGGAAGCAAATGTTATTCGGACCATTGTATTTGAGGATCGAATATACTAATTAGAAAACCATAAAACATAATGCTGGTGCTTAAGGATTGGTCAAGCTGTGAATTAATTTCAACATCATTGCCGATTTGGATCTCTTTCCTTTTAATAGTCTGATTGAGATTTGGAGTTAATAGTGAATAGTATACTAACAGAGGTATCTTGGTGATTGTGCATTCGGCGAAGGGGATGACCATATAATTGGCATATTTCGTGATTAAATAAGTTTACGGATTTAAAAAAGAAGACTTGGTGGCAATGTCACCAAATTTGAAGTCAACTTTTGCACCACCCAGGAAATTGAGTGTCGCCAACTACTGCTCTAAGGATGCTGGTATATAGCAGTATTTAACAATCTCCATTAAATTATTTTTATTACTAAAAGAAGAAAATATTAAATAATACTCAACATTTAAATATCTCTTGAATTTCAAAAGAAGAAAAGTATTAAATATTAAATTCTCAAGATATTCACATTGAAACGTTCTCATCAGAAACTTCTCTGGTTGATCAAAACGAGCTTTTGGTAGCTCTGGAGGCAGATTTCTGCCCCTCTAGCCTTGCTTCAAGCAGTTTTGCCATCAATGAGTTATCATTCACTCCCCTTGGCAATTTGGAAGAAGACTCAGACTTGTCAAAATCTGAGACAACAAGCTTAGGCTTCCACTGTTTAACAGGACTAGCATTACGTGTAACTACTGAATGAACACAAGAATCTTGCCTGCAAATACTCTCAGGATAAACCTTGTCTCCTTCTGATGACAAGGAACTGCTTCCAACTAGGTTCTCAAGCCTTTGACTCAACGACATTCTCCGGTTCCAAGATCTGTCCCTTTCTTGTGTTGCCTCACACAAAGTTGATACCCCAGTCTCACATGGCATGTCTTTTAACTGGACTTGTTTCCTCATTGAACTCTGGCTTCCATTCTTTGATAGTCCTTCGTCAGCAGTCCTCTTCTGTTCAACTTTGTGGGTGCTGATGGAATCTTCCTCAGCCATCTTGTGAGGTGCACTTGTAGCCTCCTTTCTTGGAAATGAATCAAATGAATGCAGGCATGGGTAAATCTCCTTGAGTTCCTTTGGGGAGTGGGTACTATTACTTCTTCTCAAATCAACTGACCGTCTTGCACGAAGAAATGTTTCAATATCAACACCCAACTTGTCAACAATAGAATCTCTGTCTGGGAGATCACTTCCAGATTGAAGTAGCTTCATTTGCATGCGCTCATCAAGCCAAGCTTCTGAAATATGAAGTATCAGCCTATCAAGGCTATCTCCTTTAACTTGACCCCTGTCAACATTCTGCCTAAGAGAACGTACCTCTTTTTCATAGTCTCTTATTCCTTTGGCAAAGTCGTCACACAGATTCTCCAAAAGGATCCTTGCTTTTCTCTCTCTCTCAAGATCCTTCAGAGTACCAAAGAATGAAGACTTCGCTTTGGAAAGCTCCTTAGCTAGCCTCCTATGCAGGCTTTCTGAATGCTTTCTTAAGCTCCTTTCATCTTCTATCTCTACCTTGATCGAATGAACTGCAGCTTTAATTTTATCCTGTTCCTTGTTCTTCCTAACAAGCTTGTCATCTTTTATTTGCTTCATTAAGTTCTCCATTTCCTGCTTATTCATCTGCTTTTCTTGTAGTAACTCTTTGACCTGTGCTCGAGAAAGATCTAGTTCCATTTTCAGGGCTTGCATTATTGATGCACTCGATGCATGCTGTTCTTCAAGACCCCATATACGATTGAGTACCTTGAATAACTCTCTGGATGTTTTAGGGTGGCAACTTGATTCATCAATTCTACCCTTGACGTCTATAGAACTAGTGGGATTTATTGAACGATTATAGGGTGCCACCTGTTTTAAGTTAAAGGCATATTCATCTTATCAGACCAGATAATAAAGGGTGAAATAACAGAAAAATAATTTGGTCTGAGGGCCATTTTCAACGTATGCACTAAAAATGTAACAGAAGGATCAGTGACTTATAAATTAAGTAACCTCAAATCAATGCCTCAATTGAAAATGAAGAAAACATCAACAAAGTTAGTTATCTGAATGCTGCTGAAGATGGTCTTAGGGGAAAATATTCAGTTATATGTTTATAAGATATTACCTTTGAAAAAAGGAACTACATTTGTAGAATATAAAGGAAACCAGAGAAGAAATTGATGGTAAGGAATTTTTAAAAGGCAACAACAAAGAAAAGTCTAGTATAAGTTTGTAACCTCGTTCAACATTCATGTTTGCATAGTACTGTTAATATCTTAAAAATGGGACATAGAACTGCTCAAGATTGCGATGTAAAATATACATAAATATACTTACTTCCATTGAGCTACTGTAACTAGCAGGGGATACCAGCTGCAGAGCGCAACCCTTCCTTTCACCCAATCTATGCTGCCGGACACGTGATGCGCGAACATGCCTTTTCAAACCACTAGCAGATTTTGGCTGCATTGAGGAACATGGTAAGGGCCAACATTCCCATCAAGACATAATTCCTCATGAAAGAGCCAAAGAGTACTTCTCCACTAAACAATAGTATCCAAAATGCTTCCACAAAATCATAACATCAGAAATTTGAGCGTTTAAAGTCTCCATGTTCTCACTCCCACCTCTCCTTGCCATGGAAAAGTATAATTGAAAATTCCTCAAACAAAAATTATAGAGCAGATCGACTGCATGTTGCTAAAAGAGGTGAAGTGAAATTATAATTTTACAAATCTAATTCACTCGCTTAATTGACATATATAATAAGCAACTTTTAAAGCTGAAACTAAAATTTCCAATTGTAGGCATAAAATATGAATGAAAGATGGGAAAAAAATTTAGCGTAGGAATAATTTCATCAAAAAGCTTAGGGACAGATGGGACACCCTACCCACCAGATCAGACGGCAAGGCAGTAAAATCTTGTGCATGGGGAGAACATTTCTGTACAAGCACACTCACTAGAGGCCCCAAAATAACAGAAGACAAATAGAGAAATTTCAACAGACACTTCTTCTGAGCCAGCACGTAAGCAAATCATGCATGAATAACAAAAATAGAAAAATGGGTTTCAAGTAAACAAGCCCTTAGAGCTCTATCATGCAAAAAAATCCCAAAAAAAGGACATGGGGACAGTGGGGGACACAATTTTTAGAGAAAATAAAACACTAAACCTTAGAAAAGCTGAGATTAGACCTGGTCAGAGGGATATCATCAGGAGGCTCAGCAAAATGTTTAGGAACCTTAAGAACTGTGTCCTTAAGGTGGCGGCGGCGGCGGCGGCGGCGGGTGGTTGCAGACTTGCCCCTCCTTTTGGGAAGGGGGCCACGTGGTGGGGCTGAGTCTCCCAGAGTTTTGCACAGAGCTTTCTGGCAGAGACTGACGAGGTTGTTGGAAAGTTGAGGAATTCCTGAACAGTGCTTTTGTTATGAACATTCTCACTCTGTTGAGAATGAGAAGGAAACTCAAGCCTCCATGTGGGTGGAGGAGTCGAAGGCCCTCCTCTTTTCCCCACAAACAACCATTGCCTTTTCTCCTCTCTCTCAACACCACCTCTTCCTCTTCCTCTTTCTCTTTCCATCTTCATGTCATGTCCCGCTCTCAACTGAAATGTTCAAACTTCATTTCCTTTTGAGGGAAAAAAAGGAAAAAAACTTCATATAACAGTGAGATTGAAGTGTTTAGTTCTCTCTCTTTCTTTTTCTTTCGATTCAAATTTGACAATGGTGTGTCACCACTCACCAAGCAAGCACCATGAACAAGTAAACTTGAGTGAGTGAGTTACAAAGTCAGCTTCTTTCTTTCCTTCTTTCTTGTTCAGGCTGCCACCTCAGCACATGCTTCATTGTTGGGCCCTTATCCCAACACCTTAATTTTGTCGTCCTTTTGTCTTGTCTCCTCCTCCCCAAATAATTGTTTGTCACTTTCTTTTGTTTTCACCTCTGTCTTGGTTTCACTCTTTCCATTCAACATTGGTGATGAGATTCATGTGAAGTCGTAAGTTCCTCAGTTTTTTTTTTACTACTTTTGAATTACATTTTTTTATCTTTAATTTTTAAATTTGCCATGGTTTAATTGAAATGTTTATGTGCGTGGAATAACTTATAAAAGGTTAAGTAACAAAGTTTAGACTGAATTTTGTAACCTCATAAACATTCGTAAAAAGTACTAACACCTACAACCTTCAAACTTGTTTTTAAATTTTACTTTTCTTTTTTTTTATAAAAAATTAAGAGATAATGAGTTTTAACAAGAGTAGTATAAGTCAAAAAATATTAATGTCATGTATGGTGAAAAACATATATATTCAACATAACGCAACTCTTGTAAGAAAGTGTCAGGCGCTTCATCATAACTTTCGAAAGCAAACAGAACATAACAGGCCACGAGTTATTCAATAAGGGGTGGAAAATGGAAAGTGAAAAAGAGGGTAAAATCCAAAAAGCCTAAAGTTAAGAGACCGAAATTTGAATTTGTCATTTTTCTTTGTACCATTCTAGGCTAACCTAAGCTACGCCTTATAGATGCTATAACATTAAGACCACAACACGGGGGCTTTGAATTTGTTCTAGACTAGACTATGTTATGCACGTAATTATGACTAAATATCTGATTAAGTGAAGATTGGCAGGGAATTAAAGCCTTTAAGCATGCGGCCCATCGGATTACGGGATGGCACAAATAGTCAGAGCAGTGAGCAAGGGACTGCGGTAAGTCTAATCTATGGGGGCACGTTGTCCTGATCAGTGCATCGATACCGGGCTCAAGCACAACACATTGGGCCCACAAATTGATTCTGCGACTTTGCAGATACACGTAGTCCATCATGATCCTGAAGAATCCAAGTGAAGTTGTGGTCCATCTTCACTCCCATCTCATGTCATGCCTTGGAATTTATTCCTTGATTATTATTTTCCACAAGGCATGGGGTTGCCCACAAATTTCATTTGTTGGTGCTATTTCAATGGCATTGAGTTGATTTAAAAGCGAAAGCATGTTCAACATAGTAGAATGATTTTTGGGAAAATGGAACCAGGAATTGCCTTTCACATACTTTGATATTGGGGTCCTTGGTCTTGGCCCCGCATCATTCAAGGGGTTAGGACAAGTTCATAACATTCTTAAAATCCAATGAACAAGAGGGGTTGCGTGCCCTTACGGGTAGACCTTGTTCCACGTTCCCTTTTTTATGTCTTTCAATCAGCAGCAATGGCATGTGCTTTGCTTACCATGACAATAAGTTAATTGAATAGAA
This sequence comes from Dalbergia oliveri, assembly GCA_030441495.1. Lineage (NCBI taxonomy): Eukaryota > Viridiplantae > Streptophyta > Magnoliopsida > Fabales > Fabaceae > Dalbergia > Dalbergia oliveri. Next base: position 2,140,514 of record JAMLFY010000008.1, read on the forward strand.
GATAATCACTAGCCCTACATGAAATGCATTGAGTTGCATTCTTCGTACAAACCCTTAACCTAATGTTCCTAGGTAAATTCAAAGAGAGCACCACAATTATCGATAATGGACCGGACCAGTTCCTGGGTCTCTTTTCCGTAAATTGAGTGTGGTCCAAGAACCTTGTTGTTAGTTGTTACCTGACATTAACAGCATGCCTATTTTCTCATCCATCATAGGTAATGATTGTGTAATGGTATAGATACAGTTGTTTTATGGTTTGATTTTAGTTGAACATGAATGTAAAACCTAGTATGTCAATTAGGATTAAATCTTTCCATCTTTAAGATCCTTCTTCCGGTACCCTTTAGAATGTTGAGTTTTAAGGAAGCTATGAATATTATTATAATGTCACTGAGTTGATGGATAATAGTTGTGATAGTGGTACAACGTTTTTTTGTCTTGCTTTGCGCAATAAAAGTAATAGACAGCATGAAAAATGAAGGTATGGTCAAACACTAGAAAATCAAGCAAACCTGAGAGGGCATAGAGGATCTGAGCCATGACAAAATCATAGTATGAACCAACTTGAACAGCGCTTATGCTACTTCCTTAGGTTAATGGTGAATTTTTATGGTTAATGCCGCAACTTAATTTGCAGTATTGCAGCACATACGCTTTATGCATCTTCCAAAGACTAAACCAAGCTTACTAAAAACGTTTGTAGTCTACCGTGGTTGATACAATTGACAGTAATTGATGGATTTCAGAATAATTAAAGTTTGAATTTTAGCAGATTATATATACACTACAATCTACAAATAGAATTTTTTAGTCTCCTTAAAAACGAGGGTAATTAAAAGCTTGAAGGATAAAGTTTATATAAGAAGATAACATAAAAATATCCTATCTCTGAATTTTTTACCCATCATACGTAACAAATTCTTCAGCTGAAAATAAACTCCAGAAAGGCATTTATACGTGATGCTTCTGCTATGCTTTGAAACCTTATTTCTGGCCAGCGCATGTTTATGTAAAAGTATAATGGTATTCCTGATTACTCAATGCTTTCCAGTTTACAACAATAGGGTAATGCAGAGAAAACCATGAACTACAGTACAAGCTCAATACATAACCCAAAGTCTGAAAAGATTGTTAACACCTTAGAGTATGTTTGGATTGGTGAAGTTAGGTGGAGTAGGCAAAGAGTGGTATTTTAACTTGCATTGTTTATATTTGTCAAACTTGGACAAAATTGAGCAGAGATAGATGGACTCCGTTCCTTCCAATTTCTTCCATTCTTCACAATTTGCTTTCCCCCAAATTGGGAGGAATGAGATGGAGTAAAAAATACCCAAACAATGAGCGGACCAATTATTTCACTCGCTCCACTCCACTCCACTCCACTCCTGCAATCCAAACATACCCTTGACAATACCTCACATGAATGAAGTCTATTCAAGATAGTGTATGCTGAGAGAGAGAGAGGACTACAATGACACCAATGCAAACATGCACTGGAAAAGCTTTCCACAAGACCTTGGTACAAAGCCGATGCCATTGTTACAGAACCATGGACCCTGGTACCTCTTGGCATAACCCCATCATTGAACCACTGTTCACTGATAAGACAACAAAATATCAAGCACCATGAAGTGTTCCATATAAAAATTTACCGTGCTAATAAATTACAAGGTCCTTAAGTATAAACTTCAGCTTGAAGAATGCTGATTTGCAAATCTATTAGTCACTAGTTCTTTTTGTGCTTATCTCTCAAACACAATTCGGCAATCAGACTCAGACCTGCATCAACAGAAGGAAAAAGAAATTTCTTCAGAACATGAAACACAATATTCAACTCTATTGCTAGGTTTTCGGAGTTTTTTTATAGCAGAAGCCAGACAATAAAAGACAGTTACATTTTTGGTCTCATTAGTTTCGCTAAATTCATTTTTAGTCCCCAAGTTGCAATTGCCACAATGTTATCCCTGTATTTTTTAAATTGACATAGTTAAGTCCTGTTATCATATTATGCAACCATGGGAGAAAAGAAGGAAGCCATGTGGGAATTAATAAGTGAAGTTAATTCATTTGACATTGGTATACTAAAATATCCCACCTAATCTTGACTATGGACTAGAAATTCTTCAGATGGTTGAAAACAGTAACACGAGTTTCATATTTTGCACTAGAGGCCTAATAGTGTAAACAAGGATAAGACCATACCTGAAGATTGACAAATCAAATGCTTTTCTCTGCAACACCATAATTCAATTTAGCCGAATTTGCTTCTCTCCAGATTGCTTTCACTTCATCAGTCCGGAACCGCTGGGTGAATGTAGAATCCTCTAATGGAGTTGATGCACCATGAGCAAATTCAAGGAGACCAGTATAAGCTATCATTGCACCATTATCAACGCAATACCTATCATCAGTGGCAAACAGCCTTCCACCGCGTTCAGAGCACATTGTTCTCATCATCTCTTGCAAGCGCTCATTGCAACCTACACCACCAACTATAAGAACATCTTTCGTGTCACAATGAGCCATAGCCCGCTCAGTTATCTCCACAAGCATAGCAAACACTGTCTCCTGCAACATCCTAAGAAATCTCAACTTGCAAATTCATAATTTTACCGAGATAACAATCCAGGAGGGAGAGGGACCAGCACAAACATACCTGCAGAGAGTAGCACAAGTCTGCAGGCGTGCACTCATTATTCTTTAGCTTTTCAATGGCAGTTGCTTCAATATGACTCAATAGTCCGCTAAAAGATACATCCATCCCTTTGACAACATAAGGAAGGTCTATAAATTTCTCCCCTTTCTTTGCAAGCTGAAGAGCAAGAAAAACCATACAACGCAAGTCGAGACGGATCAAGCCATGAAAACACGGGTCAAGTCAGTTAAGCATGATTATACAAACCAATAGAATACTCTTCCATAAAGCAAGCTCCAACTATAAAAAGAATGATTAAGGAAACATGAAGGACCTGCTCAATGTTGTATCCAGGGCTAGGATCATTGGAAAGAGTCAAGACCCTAGCAAAGCGATCCAAGCAGTTTCCGACAGCAATATCAATGGTCTCACCAAAGATCCTGTAACGGCCCTCACTGTAGGCAATGACCTGAGTGTTGCCGCCACTGACATACAACACGACAGGGTCATCGGCACCGGTGACAGCCCTCCCCATCTCGATGTGAGCAACGCAATGGTTCACGGCAACAATGGGCTTCTTCCAGAGCAGCGAGAGGACACGGACAGCAACAGCAGAGACCTGAAGTGGGGCCCCCATCCCGGGGCCCTTGGTGTAACAGATGCAGTCGATGTCTTCTGGAGTCACGTTTGCGGTCTCCAAAGCGGATTTGATAAGGGGCAGAACGTGCTGGAGATGGTGCTGTGCGGTCTCTCTGGAGAAAGCCTTGACCGGGTGGAGTGATGTAAGTGTGGCGCGGGTTTGACAGTATTGTGCCGTCTAACGTCACAACCCCGACGCCAATTTTGTTGGCTGAACCCTCAAAACCCAACGCTATCATTCTCTTCATTCTCTCTTCCTTCAACAAAATTAATGCTTTCCTTTTTTTCTTTCTTTTGTGCTGCGTTTACAAAACCAAACCCAGAAACAAGCGAAAAATAAAAAGGGAATTTTTGAACAGTTTTAGCTTGGCATGTAGAAAGAAGATGAGATTTTTGCGGTTCAGTTGAGGTACCTGTGGGCGCCCGGCTGAGTCGAAACGATAACGGGGACAGGAGCTGAGAGTCCACTCCAAAACCTTAACCTTATTCCTAAACTTTAGGAAATGAAGGGTTTATGATTATTTATTTTTGGTGAACTGTTTTTCTGTTTTTTTTCCTGTTAACTGTCGCTGGTACTCAGTGTTTGTGGACTCTAATATTGGGCTGTCCATATCCCACAAATTGTTGGCCAAGACCAATACTAGCCCAATTTGATGTTGGCCAGGCTTGAATAGGTGAGGTACTTCAAAAAAAATTATCTATTTTTAAGTTTTAACGCGAAAGGGAGCGCTATTGTCACTTTCAAATGGCTAATGTCACTCTACTTAACAACTATTTTTTCAGTTTCTCAAAAATACCATTCTTATTATATACAATATGTCGTATATAAATGTTTATCTTCCAGGTATCTTAGTCAACAATTTCCTTAAATTGAAAGCGGGCTATAAGGGCTCAATAATAGATTGGAGGGAAGCCAAAAATTAGTCCAGTACGACCAATTATTCAGAGCGAGTCAATTGATCAAGAAAATGGTCTAGAGTGTCTTACATATTTGATGTCCCAACTCTTGTGTCCTTTGCAAGTGGTACATACCTTCTCAAGACCAATTCAATAAATTAGCCTTGGGCTGGAACTCAGTGGTAAGAAATTTCTATGGGTTGTGACAGCCCCAAGGTACATTGCTAGTGCTGCTTATCTTGGTGCTGCATAACTGAGAACCCTTTATAATTCTTGCCACATGGGTTTTTGGAGAGAACCAAGAAGCAAGGCTTGGTTGGAAGGTTTTGCTGTGAGAGAGTCCTTCAGGGTGTGAAGGGCAATGTTGAAGGTTGATGATGACAATGATGGTGGTGGTGGCAGGTGTAGGTATGAAGCATTATTTACTTGTAAAGGGAGAATAGTTTTTTAATTGGGGTTGACTCGAAAGGGTGACTATGTAGAAAGATTGAATGTTGATCATTAGATTAACAAATCTTATTTGTAAATTGCAAAATGCCGTTGTCTAGACTCCACCCATTCTAGATGATAAAGAACGGCATTTTTGAGAAATTAGAAAAATAATTGTTGAATGAGAGTGACATTAGCTATTTAAGAGTGACAATAGTCACTCTAAAAAGAAAACATTAAACGGTAGGTATTGGCATACCTTAAGCATCTATCAATTTATATTTTATATTATAAGAAGTAACTAATAATAAAAATGTATGAATAATAATATATTTACTATCTTTCTTTTTATATATATCATTGAATATTTAAATAAATGAAAAAATGCACATATATAATTTCATTTTCATTCTTTTAATTTTCATAATAAATAATAAAGGTGGGTTAAAAAAATTGAATACCCAAAAGTGAAATTATCTATACCAAAAATTATAAAAAAAATGATTTTAGCGTTCCTTTAATTTTTTTGGTTGTCATCCGTTTTTGTTTTTAGTGTAGAATGATTATGATCAATTTGCCTGCATTAGATTTTTTTTATTAGATTTGACTCCTTTAAAGTGGAGAAGTTAGTAAAATGTAAAAGTGAGAGATTAGTCACCCTTTGATCATTTAGTAGGATCTATATATAATACACACATAATGAAAGTTATTGATCTAAAGGTGATTAACCACTTACTTTTATATTTTATCAACTTTTTCACCTTAGATCGGCAACATAAATTGAAATTTATTTGCGGGTGTGAAACTTGGATGATAAATTGGTCGATGTTAAACAGTGTTTGCTGATTTTAGCCTTGTTGCTTTTATTTTTTGGGTTTTATTTTTAAATTAAAGAAGGGAAATACTTGATATTACAAAAAAAGAAAAACTAAAACTAAAACAAATAAACAAAACAACCCTAACATTTTGGTTGGGCAATTTTCAATTTCAGCCGTCAGAGTTTGCACCTGTCTGGAACACGTCAGAGTTACAAAAAACTTTTCTTTTTTTTTAACCTTTATATATATAGTCAGAGTTTAGAGTTACATAATATACATCTGCGTCACTCTTAACAAAAAATAAAAGAAATATCTATCTCTGCACTACCACGTAGAATATAAAAATTACAGTATTCAAGTCCACTCATGCTGTGACACAGATCAAATCGTAATCAGCTTGTCCTGCGTACGCTGGCATGGATCCACCATCCTCTAAAACCATATGCCATTTTCACATGCAATGTTATTTCAGTAGCATGCCCTTCAAATTTTAAGTAACAATGTCCCTAAACAATTACTTGCATGCATTAATACTTCATAAGGATTAATTCCGAGGCACGAGACATACTTAACACATATATGGTCATGCTACTTGCAAAATCCTAATGCAGCAAACTCAAGTCAAGTGAGAAATAATATAATGGTAAAGAAAGAACTCACAATTAAGATGTGGAGTCCTCCTCTGATTGGAATATCCTGCTGAGGAAATCTTGGAGACGACATGAATATGTTTTGGGATCTACGGCTCCAACAGATGTTGAGCGATACTGTACTGACTTGTAGACATGCTCAATACGTTTCAACGTGTTGTACCTCTCAAAAATGTCTACTATCCCGAAGTTCAAAATCACGTTATGATATTCCTCTGCCTTGTCACTCTCATCCGAATTCTTAGGAATCCGCATTGCCCGTGCTGGCATTTCTACTCCAAATCTTTCATCACTGCAGCATAAAAGAAAAAAACTCTTGTGAAGCTCTTGACAGATCCAGGAAATAATAATTATGTTGTTCTTGATTCATATGCAACAGCTAGCTAGCTCCCTCGTTATTTCAAGTTGTAAAGGGTGAGTCCCTATATCTGATTCCACAAAAATTTATAGCGTAGATAATTGTATCAACTGTCCAAACACGATGCATAAAATTATCCCACGAAAGCATTTGTTTTGATAGCTTTGTGAAGCTAAAATCAGGTTGGGCATGAGCAGAATTTTATGAATATTTGATCATGGGTGTGACTCATGTTATTGTCTTCATACCACCAAGTACTTAGGTTTATACATCTTGTAGCATAGGATCAGGCATGTGTTAAATAACCAGTGTATTATTAAAAGAAGCATAAAGAATTGTACACAAAAGAAAAGTATAAGGAAATCTATTTTAATCCTCACCCTCCTACCTTTCTGATGGCGAACAAAGATAAGACAGAGATAACTCTACATCATAACTTTCGTCGAAAGTATAATTACTCATGTCGACAGAGGAGGAATTGCTTTCAATAGCGGAACTCCTTCCACTGCAGGAGCTTTCTCTACTGTTAGATCTTTTGCAAAGTAAATCTACAATTAGAATGCTTAGTCTTGTCAGTTCTCAACAGTAAAGGTTTATATTAATATATATAAACTTACCGATTATAGAGTTGCTTGAACAGAAGCAAACATACAGCCTCCAAGCATAAAGATAAAACTAATGCACACCCATAAAACTACTTTTCACCCGTGTAAAATTTGATTTATATAAGTACCCTGAAGAAATGGAGATGAAGAATTACGTTTGTTTCTGGCCAGTATGCAGGGGAATTTTCCAAAATGAACTCGGAATATACACAGTCTGAATTTCAAATGCTTCTTTATTAATATTTTTTAAATTTAATAAATGCCAAAGAGTGATATAAAGGTACATTACAGACAAAAGGGCAAGGATCTGTGACTAAGTAATTATAATAATATAATGCATAAATTACCTTCATGTTGTTTTTCCATGTGTACGCAGAGCAAAAAGCTGTAGTCCATGATGCCTTCAGCCTCCAAAAACTCGCAGTCATGTTTGATTTGCCTAAACGATCAATGGGATCCATTATTTGAGGAATTCAAGGATCAACATAATAGGTAACTACTACTCAAGCAACATTTTATCAGCCTCCCAAATATATATAGTAGCACAAGTCAAAATGATTATTTTGCCAATTGTGTTGGAACCAACACCAACCCACTTCCTCAGGATCATTGCAGATTTATCTTGGGTTGTCTATTAAAAATTACATGTCGTTCCAAGATGTTCATAATGTTGTACTTCATAAGTGGATTCTAAAATCTAAAAATTTGTTAAGCACCTTTTATTTTTGTGACCAATTAGAATCTAAAAGATAATGGACTTTTACCGAAGGAGACGATGACAGAGCAGTGGATCGAGGTGGAAGCTGAAATCAAAGTCTTCATCCTTTAATATGAGACGATTGTCAGTCACGAGTTTCAAGTTGCTTCGACCAATTGTTGTGCCTTTCAAATCGTAGCACCCATGAATCTGGTGATTTGATTTCATTAGACTATACGCCACAGCAAAGTAAACCTGTACATAAAACTCATCATTGAACTATTATTCAAAAAATGTAAACTAACACCTTTTTATAATTCTTGGTCAATCGTCATTACTATGATTGAAACATACAATACTACTAGTATTTATTTATTTATTTATTTTTGTAGGCTAGAATAGGTGGCTTGACTTTTATGTCATAGCTACTGAATTTGGGTGAAGCATTAAATGCAGAAACACCAAAGTCTTTTTCAGTGCAACTGAAGCAAATAGGATGACAGCATTTATGATGATTGATAACTAAGTCAAAAATTGTGTGCGATATTTATTACAAGGTAGAGGAATTGTTTAGGTCAGAATGCTCTATATATAGAGCTTTATTTGAAGCATTTGAAAAAAGAAAAAATGGAGAGGAACACTCCAACTCACTTGGAGTTTGAAGGACTCCCAGATGCCTTCGCGCTATGGCATTTGGTTAGTTAGAGAAGATTTTGGCTTCCTTTATTTATCTTCTTTTGTATACCACCAATACTATGGGTGGTTATTTCAAGTTAAGATCATTCATATTGTAGTAGAGAAGTTTGATTTGATTCTGTAGTTACATCTCTTTATGTGTTGAGTGTATACACATAAGGAAATACTGTTAGGTATTTTGGGTGTATTTGAGATTTAATTTAAGTGGGATCTTACCACTTTTGTATCCTATTATTTGGGATTTTGGTTAGTGGAGTGTGTCCACTTTGTATCTCCATCATATTTCCATAGTGAAATATTTGGTTTTGCCTTTGCCGGTGGATATAGGCTATTTGCCGAGTCATGTTAATCATTTGTGTCATCTTTGCTTTATGCTTTTTTGTGCCACTCTGTATTTTTTGGGCCCACCATTTTATAACAATTTTATTTATTTTTTCATTTTCTGTAATTGATATAGATGAATTTGTTTCAGAGGATAAAAAAAATACCTTAGCACCTCCTTGCGGGCTAACTACATGAAGTCCTAACAACTTGGATAATAATGAAACCTTGTATGTCATAAGATGGCGATAGTAGTTTGGAAGTATTTCTAGCAGTACCTGTACCATAAGGAAAAAAGATAGCTAAACTTCTGCAATTTGTTTGATTCCAAACCAAATTAATTCAGTAAATCTTTTTGCATGATAACAAGCCCCTGAAAATTTTCTTAACCGAGATAGAACCTAATATTCTTATATGTGACCCCGTATAAGTTGGTTACCTTTAGTTCAGATTTGCGCAATATCTTAGTCACAAATCGGTCATCCAGCGATGAAACAAACACAGTGCCACATTTTCCATATGAAATAACACGCTTTATGTGTTCCTCTCCGCAAACTGCCTCCATGTACTCGTTGACCTCAACTTTCTGAAACTTCAGTATGTTTCTGGAGAACGAATTAAATTAAATTAGCATGATAAAGATGAATGTGGTACAAATGACAAAAAAAAAAAAAAATTAAGAGGGATTAAAAAACTGATACTATTACCTGAACACTGCAGGACAGTAATCTGTGCATTCAAAACCAACATCAGTTCCCTCGGAGGAATGTATCATGCGAGTTTTTTTCTTTAAAATTATGTTTTGAAAGCTGCGTGTTGTCAAGCGCCGCCATCCACTAAACCTATAACAAAGCAAAAAGAAATGTCTGAAATCTTCAATTTTAATTTTAGGCATGATATATTCTGCCTCTTTCTCAAATTCAACAGCAAATGAGAGACTTGCAGATATGAATCAAGCATAATGCAATCAAGTAGTTAAGGCATACAGAACGTGGAGAATTAATAGAAGTGAATGATTTTAACTAGCATGCCAAAATTATAATTGCTAAGTTTCTTATCCGGGTCAGAGTGGAAGATATAATTCGATCATCAATAAGACTCATCAAATTGAGAGGAAATTATGCAAGGGAGGGCAAAGGAACTGCAAAAACAGAAGAAAAAAAAATCCTGCAGTTATGAACAAAATCCTGCATGGATTAAAACAGCATAAAATTTTCAAAAGGGATGAATGAAGAAAAGGTAACTCACTTTATTGCATCCAAGTCCTATACAAAATGCAGAAGCACAATAAGGAGTAACATAAATTTGCAGGTATATATACATATAGAAATGTCTTGTCAAAAGGAGCTGCTCCTAAAATTGGCAAGAACACCAACCAGATTGGACAGAAGCCTAACTTGGAATCACAGTTTTTCGGTTTTTGCGTTTCACATCCTTGTTTGGTCTTCATGTTTATCAATTTTGTCGGTTTATGCGTTGATAACTTATGACTGGATTAACCTGACAGCGAAACATATATGCAACTTTTGCACTAGATGTCGTTAAGGTTCAACCAACACAAGATTTTACCCTGGTCCTCTCAGGCCGTAACCACCGACAGTGCTAAGTTTGGAACATTGAATTCTTATCCTGTTAGTTTTGTCAGTTAGAGGTTATAACGAACGCAAGTACCAAGTACCTATGTTTGGTTCTTTAATTCATAAATCCTGTGTCACCAAAGCAATGGTTTGAATCAAATCTGATAGAAAATCGTATCGGTTTAATATTTGCAAGTCTCAAATTAATGCTGAAATAAATATTCTCATCATTAGTATTTAGCAGTGCTCTCTCAATCAAAAAATCATAACTAGGTTACACTGTTTTGTCTGTTTTTATAACGCCTAATTTGTCCAATAATCATAAATTGCCCACTGCGTGAAATTATTTAGTTTCATTGCCTTTTTGTTTTTGGTCGAAATTAATTTCATTGCTGCTGGAGTTGAGCTCAAATTTGATATTTGCAATGGGCCCAGTCAAATTTGAATCCAAACTAATTATTAAATCTCCTAGGTTGAGGCATGACCTAAAAAAAAAATTCTCCTACTTTAGGATATATTTTTTGGGTATTGTCCTACTTTAGGATTTTAAACTTGAATATCTTTTTCACACAAAAAAAACTTGAATACCTTTGACAAAAAAAATTGTCAATATCTGAAGAATTATCTCTATCTGTGATATGCAAAGTGTAAAGTGCAATATTGATTCCAATTTTTTTTTTTTTTGAGGTGTGTAATATTGATTCCTGATACTGCACAATTGCATTTTTTTTTCCTTAGCTGCATATACTTGTATTACAAGTGTCAACGGGTTTATACCTACTACAGCTTTTCATAAAAGAAATGAGGATTGTCTGTCATCACGTGGCTATTGGTGGGATTTCCTTAAAAATGAAAAACACACACACAATAACTATTACTACCATAGCTGTCATATGAATTTCCTCTGTTGTCATCCAATTGCTGTTACTCCAGGAGAAAGCCATGCTGTTGTAAAATTGTTGGTAACATTATCCAAATCAAAGAGAAATGATTGAAGCTGCAGGTTATTGGTTTATAACAGCACTTCATGAGCTATATAATATAATTCACGCATGGAATACGGCTATCTTTAACTCTTTCCTCCCCCCCACCCTCTTTCTCTCTATGGGACTATGTGGTTTTAGTTGAGCGAGAGAAAAATTTCAATTTGCCAGGAATTTTGTCATCATTTAAGTTTTCAGAAATTAAAAAAAGGTTAAATTGAATGATTAGAGTGTCGAAATTACCTTACCAAAAAAAAAGTGTCGAAATTAAACATTTTCCTAATTTTTTTGGTAAAGCATGTTTCCTAGTTCGATTGATAGCATAATCGCGATGTTTTTTTATTATTATTTTTTTCCTTTTTGGGCTTTTCATCATTGATTGCCTACCGAATATAATTTCATCAATGAATTTACAAAGACAACGAATGAAATAGCCCGACATAATAATGCTCGTGAATATATAAAACGATTGAAGATAGATGAAAGCGCATAGCCGATTATCATCATTCCATCGCAGCCAGTTACAACTTTACAGATTGCTTCATTTAAATAGTACAACTCCAACTCTTTCCATGTCGCTACTAATTACCATTTCTAGTCAATTGTAAATAGCATTTTTCCTAATGAAATCGTAAATAGCAATATTGTTTATTCATTTGTATTATCCATAAATTAGGTACGAAAATCTTGCAATTTGCAAGTCTTGTGGTGTGGGCGCAAACATCTGCCTCGGACGTAATGGACGAAGGTCCAACATTAACCACCCAGATGTTCAACTCTCTAAAGTTGGAAACATAAAAAAATATATATATATTTTAAACAAGAACAAAGTATAATGATTAAGCATTAGTAAATTGCAATAGGATATGACACGTTTGTTCTTATATGAATAGCCATCGATTGATAGCAGCCAGACAAGTTACTTTCAGCTGGAGTCGGCAACTCCTTCCCCATCGCAATCCCAACTGAGAAGCTGTTTGAATATTCTGCCCATGCCTTGTTGGCCAGTGATAGCTATTTTGAAAAGCAAGTTTGTTTATTTAACCTTTTTATTTGTCACATCTCCACAAAGGAAAACCCACCTTTGATTAAAAAAAAAAAAAGGAAGCCGCGGACCTCACTTCTCCACCAACCCTCACGGAGCAGTTTTCACCACCCCCCCCCGGCCCCTCTTTTTTCTCTCTCTCTTTTTTTTAAATTACAAAAAACATAAAATAAAGGTGTACGGACGACACAAACATACCACACACTCAAAAATCAAAATCACACATGCACAACATAGAATGTGATCTTAGCATAGCATTCTCATTGGCTCGCCAATAAGTCAAAGGTTACACGTGTTATAGATGCTAGAAATAAAAGGATCCATGAAATCCAATCAAAATCGCTAAGGAGCTTTCCAGCTAGCAAATATATGTCAATATAAGAACTTGTAAGAATTCTTCCATTTATTTATTTTATGTCTCTAGGAAGACTTCTGAACCTGATACAAGACTTTTGTACGCCGAACAATCTTTGCCTAACTTCGCATCCGGTTCCCGGAAATCATACAATAATACCATAAGCCTTTAATGTTTAATATTCTGATTCTGGGTAAGAATAAAACTTTAAGAAGTGCAACTGTGAAAGAAAGCCAAAATATTAGTGTCTCAACTGTAAGGAGAAGGAAACTAGTCTATTCAAAACCTGTAACCTATAGCCATCTTACCTCTACAATGCTGGGCCACATGAAGCAACTAAATGTACATGGACCATTGCCGATATTTTTATGGGAAGCAAAGGAAAACACGTGGTTCTATGAAACGCTCAGCTTTGATAAACAAGAGCCACCTTCTAGTAATAGATGGAATACATGCATCATATAGTCATGGTTATACTTGTGAAAAAACAAAATTGGAGAAGGTGATGATTCTTATCAGAGCAAGTGCATAAAGAGAGAATACAAAGAGATAAAAAATATAGCTGTGGTATTTTGCAATGCTGTTAATAATATTCAAGCATCCATAAATAAGCAAGATTTATCAGCACGTACATTTTGTATGAATAGTTTAAACACCAAAATGATACTAAAATTTATCCTAAAGAACAATAAAGGAAAATGGGCAGGAACCTTAGGCACAAGTGCCAATAGCAGCTGTTGATTATTGTATGGAGAACTATGGAGCAATTTCAAGCCTGGGCTCAAAGCAGAAACCAGTGAAAAGCTGCAGTGGGAACCTTTTTGTCACAGGGCACTTCTGTGACCATTTCCATTGTTTATGGTTCATGTCATATATAAGCAGAAGAGGAGCCCCATAACTTTGAATATATATAAGATCTCCCGCACCACTGCTAGCAAAAACATCATCGAGCTCTCCAAAGCCTTGGAAGAATTTGTGGGGCATTCGAGCAATCTCTTCCCACTTCCTATCATTTAGAATCCAGATACCAATTCCTTTTATTATGTCAGGTCGATCCGGTTTGCCAATACCTCCCACCATTACAAGCTTCTCCTTTAGATTCATTAGTCGGCCACATGTTAGAGAACATGGGACTCGAATAAAGTTCCTTGTTAAGCTACCTTGAGAGGAACGGTTGGAGATATTATATCCAATTAGTGCATGGCGACTTTCTGCGGACCACCGCCAGTTGAGTAAACCAAAAAGTATAGCACCCCATTACATATAACACTCTCATCACCACCTCTCCACCCGATCAAAACCTCTGTCAAGGACGTCACCCAGGTCACATTTTCTGAATTGTATATGTGAATTGAGATATCCCACTGGACAAAGTCCTCAGGGACTTGTTTAGATTTCACAATTGCCACAGTATAACTGTGAGATTCCCTGTTAACTGAGATTGCTAGTGCACTGTAATCAGAAAATTTTAAACCCGGCGCTCCTCAAGCTTCCTGCAGCTTTTGGTAATAGGGTTGCAGACACATAATTCACTTCTACTGTCATTGTCCATAACGCAAACCATACCACATGATGAAGCAATGAAGCAATTAGAAGTGCCAATGCATGGAAGTTCAATGCCATACCATTTCCGAAGAATGGGATCATAAGCATAACCAATTGGTTCATCAGAGCTTGTAAACATAAAGTACCAAGGTTTCTGCGGTAGAACATGTGAAAGGTTCCATAAAAACCTCTCCGAAGTAACAATCTCCTGCCATCTTTTACACACACAACCAGCCCTAAAAATGCTTGCAATTGGAAGATAGGCTAGGATACGTTCCAGCAAGTCATCAGGTAAAATAAGATCCACAGAAACAGCAGTTGATTCTTTATCACCTTCCTCACCAGGTTCTAAAAATGAACCAAACTCCCCAGCCTCCCTTCTTATGTCATCATCATAAGGACTGATCCACGATGTTTCTCCCGCCATAGAAGTTGAACTAAAAGACCTAATTGTGTATCAAAACAAAAAAAAAAAATAAGGCAGCTGATTATTTAAGCATCTTAAGACCAAATAAGAAGGATCCTAGAGCTGTCATCACATAAGGATATACTAGCCTAGATGATTCAGATATACTATCCTATATTCAAATTAAACAAGGCGAAGCATCTGAAAGGTGAATTACAAATTTCAGATCAGGCAAGTAATAACACAGCATAGGAAGAACACATCCTTGTCTATATTTTAAAAATCTAAGAGGAAAGATGTACTAAATTAGAAGATCTGGCCTTTCCTACATGATGCTTGGGAAGACCTTATAATGATTCAGTATTTCACAACAGAGGATGCCGATAAATACATAACATCATGTTTGAATCCCACGAAGGAAAAGTCCAAAGAATGATTCTGTCTTTTGAAACAAAATTTGATAAAAAGTTGTATAAAACATTAATCATTAGTTGCAACCGACAACTGCTAGTTACAGGTTGCCAGGTAAAGCAAAGCACAAAATTAAATGGAACAAAAAAAACCACACAACACACAATATGAAATCAAAAAATGTAAGAAACAGAAGATAACTTTCAGAAACTCTAACACCATACATGCTATTATATTCAGCTCTCCCTAAAAACAGATTGCACCGCAAGAACATCCAATACACGCTTTTAGATTAGCTCAGAGATTTGATGTCAAAGTAATACAACTTCGAAGTCATAAATGAACAAAATTTTGTCATAGACAATAACAGCAAAAATTCCAAGCAATTTAAAACAAATAAAAACAGAGAATTTCTTCAAATACCTCAGAAACGGAACAAGCATTGTAACTCGCTGATTGGTCACAACCATTCAACTCAAAGAGAAAATGTACTAAAGGCATCATTTTTTAGCAACAAGTTTATTCCAGAAATCCTGTTAATACGAAAACAACGTAATTCCTGTTCAACAAAACAACATTTGATACGAAACAACCTTCCATAGCCTTCAGTATCAACGGCTTAGCGTGACTCAAAAGATGAAAAAACAAACACTAGGGAAAGATAAATCAAAAGGTGAAATACCCATCATAAAAAAAATCCAACGCTACGCGATCCTGAGAAAACTAATCAGGTGAAGCAATCCCGAGATGAAACCAAATTATGAAAACACAAACAGATCAATAAAGATAGGGACGCACAAACAAAAAACAAAAAATTGCAGCAACCAACCTTTTCAATTTAAGAAAAAAATAAAAAAGGAAAAAGGAAACATTTTGAGAATTGGTTGATGAAACCCAGGAGACGGAGACGAGATACCTTATTTGAGAGGGTCCAGCTGCGTCACTGATGAAAAGGGTGTGAAGAGATTCAATGAGGTAAAAAAAACGAAAGAAGAGAAGGTTGGATTAGAGAAGAGGGGTTGTTCAAAGAAGCAATGAACGAACTTTATGGAGAAAAGGGAAAATGGAGGAGGGTATAGGTATTATTGCTTCAAATGGAAGAACAAGGAAATGGGAAGCTCTAGATTTGGTTGATAAACAAGGCCAAGCAACCCAACACACACAACCCACAGGCGCACACACACTCCCTGGCCTCTGCCCTTTGGAGAGAGAGAGAGAGAGTGAAGAAGGCGTTTTGGTTTGGTTTTGATTGTGGTATTATTAGTGTTCTTTTTTTGGTTTCTTTTCTGGTTTCTTTTTGATGCAACAAACTAAAACAAAAACAAAAACGAAAACGACAGGCAGGTAAGGTAATGTAATTCCAATGGGATGAAGTGAGTGAGGAGGCGGTTTTTCTATAAGGATGGGATGGTCATGGTTTCGTTTCGTTTCGTGAGAGAGAGAGAGAGCGAAGCGCGTGTTGGCGCGTGCCTCTCGTTTCTTGTTCTGTTCAAGGGTTGAGGTGTCGTTCAATATGCAGCAACTTAGGCGACAATAATATCGCGTTTTATTTATTTATCTATTAGGTTTTGCCCACCATCATTTTTCAAAATATAATATATATATATATATATATATGGATTGCATTTAAATATATTAATTGTGTAATTTTTTTCATACATTATCGTCCAATTAAATTATTTATATGCATAACTTTAAAAGTAATAGAATGAAAGTCCAACTCATTTTATTTATGCAATAATATATGATAAAATAATCATATAACAAGTTATATATTATTAATATATCATAATTAAATTTTTTCTTACGTATTCTTAAAGCATAAGAGTTTTTTTTTTTTACAATTTCAACGGTTATGAGTTTTATAAATCTTAGTCAGTTATATTAGTGAGACATGTGATTAATTTTTAATTATAAACTATCATTCACCATCAAAATAAATAGTAATTATAAATTGAAGCATGTTGTTATCCTTGAATTTTATAAAAATATCAAGAAATGTTTTAATTTGCATGTATTAATAGTTACTCAACTATACGGTGGATAGGAAAGTTAAGACCATGGTGTGATTTTTCAAAGTTATGATTTATACACAATTGCTTCTTTTTTACTTTAAATTTTGAGCTTAATTTTGATATAATGACTTTTATACTGTTATCTAATCAAATATTCCTATTTATATTACCTTTAAAGTAGTTAATGAAAGAGTCGAAATATTAGATGATGTGACAATATATAATCAAATTATAATATAAAAGTTTTTTTACATTATCAGTATATCAAAATTAAATATTTAAATATTTAAAATTTATTTCCCAAATATTGATATTTAAAAAAAGATGAAAAACTAAAACTTTATATCCTTTGTAGGAAGATCTCTTCTTGCAAACATTTTATTCAATTACAAATTTTGCAAAAGATAATTTAATTTTGATATACTAGTGTTTAAAAAAAAATCAATCTACAAGAAAGAAGAAAAGAATAACTTTGTGAGATTTGCCTAACAAATTTTATTGATTATAATTTTTAAAGAGATTAAAGTGAAGATATGTACCCCTTTTCCATTTTCGCTCAATTTGGAATAAAAAAATCTATATTTTATCACTTGTTAGGCGAGTTAATGCTTATTCTAACTTTGAAATTATATGTCAGCTATACGAGTGTAAACGAATTAATTGTGATGAACCAGATAAATCCAAATCAATCTGATTAGGTTGGTCCAATTAAGGTTGGTTATTAAGGTTAATCGTTTAATGATACAACCAATCATATATTGGTTCAATCACCAAATTTGCATCCTCCAACTCAAAAGTAAACCCGAACCAATCTGTAATACCTTAGGCCAACGTGTCTCTAGACAAGTCTAGTATAACTTTAAGGTCTCCGGACCTACCGTGTTGCTAGAAAGGTCCCAAACCACCAAAATCATTTAAAATTGCATAATTGTGCTATTATTGAAAAAGCATGCTCGACAAGCAAGCTAGTTACCTCGGGTGAGGCCCTCACATCCGATTGCCCTCCTGGATTTTGCCAAGCCCGCTTAGCATGGGTGAAGAGCTCGCCAGCAAGGCCCCTACTGGACGAGCTCGCCAGGCGAAGGCTTTAAGATCGCATGGCAAGGCTAAGCTCCCAGGCAAGGGTCTTCGATGCTTGGAACAATGCCAAAACAATACATTTTAGATTTTAGGGCCCCCAACCCCTACAAAAACCTTCCCCACTCGGATTTCAGCCTCCAAAACATAAACCCTCACCCTCCCAACTCTCTTATACCCTCCTCACTCTCAATCACATTCAATCCTACCTCCTCCAAGCTCTAAGTTAAGGATTTGTTTATGGTTTATGTTAGATTCCTCCCTCTTCTTCCTCCTTTATGTTATGCGTGTTATAGTTTCTCATTGTTGTCAAGTGGAGATACTCTCCCAATATTCTTAGAGTTGTATTAGAGTTGTCTAGAGGTTATTAGAGGTTAATCCATGGTTTTGTTGCTTCAATGGAAAAAATTGGTACCACCTCCACTCTACGGAGCTCCTTGGTTGTTGATGTCTCTAGTTCTCCCCCTCAAAGTAAGTGGGTTTGAACTCATTACCTTATTTCATCATTATAAGTATGTTTCATACATTAGGATTGCTAAGCATGAATTAAGAAATGGATGTTATTAGAGGTTAATCCATGGTTTTGTTGCTTCAATGATAAAAATTGGTGTCACCCCCGCTCCACGGGTCTCCTTGGTTGTTGACGTCTCTAGCTCTCCCCCTCCAAGTGAGTGGGTTTGAACTCATTACCTTATTTCATTATTATAAGTATGTTTTATATATTAGGATTACTAAGCACGAATTAAGAAATGGAAGTGTGTATAGAACATGATTTTATGAGTTTTGCCAAGCCTAGCAAAATGGTGATTTTGATAATAGCATAAAAATGTGTTTTAGAAAAACCATGAAACCATGATTTGGATTGATGTATGTCATGAAAATGTTTTATGTGCTCATGAAATGATTGTTGGAAAATATATGATTTAACAAGTTTACCTAAGTTGACAACTACGTTTTACAAATTTATGATATTTACCAGTTTTACGAATTAAGATTTCAGATTTTGCTTTTAGATATCAAGTTGTTTGGGAAACATGTTGAGTAGAGTATGATTTATCTTCATAAATAAACATGTTATTATGGTTTCATAGTTGTCAAGATTATGAAACATGTTATTTTGAAATATGACATTAGAGTTATCAAGTTTATTAAAGTATATTTGTTGAGATATGATTTAGAATTTCAGTCACATAAGATTGAGAGTAAACTCCATATGATCCATAGCAGTTACAGCTATGTACTCTGTGGCCTTTTGAAATCATAATGTCTATAAGCTAGTAATCCCTTGGACATGATTTTATAGCAATAGTTTTGCTAAGGTTAGACTAGAATTACGTGAATTAGAAGCTCTTAGAGTTCTAAGAGTTTGAAGAGTTTTCAGATTTAATTGATTTACATATAAACTAGTTTTAGAGGTAACTATATAGAAACAGGAGGAGTTAAGAGCTATAAGATTGTTAGTCTTAGTATCAAGTTATCCACTAGAGGGCAATCTCGCCCTAGAGTATTCAGAGAATGGAACCTAGTTAGGTGTCCAATTCGAAACCTTATGACGTATCCATAGAGATCAGAGTAATTTCAGAGATTGTTATTGCTATACAATATATATATTTTTATAGCCAGAGATTACTATTTCTCTAATATTTACCACACCATAAGTTTAGAATGATTTCATATAAGACAATGAATTTAAAAATGTTTTCCTATGAGCCTATGTATGTAAATAGGAAAATATTTCTAAATTTGTTGTCTTGCATGAAATTATTCTAAACTTGTAGTGAGGTAAATACTAGAGAAACAATAATCTTTGACTATATAATATATATCATGTTGGTTGTCCCATGTTAGGTGGTGGGTGAGAATCCATTCACTGACTCGATAACTCACCATCTCCATTCCTCCTTATAGTTGCAGTTTCAGTTGTCCCCATTTTCAGGAGCCCAGGTGTTTAGTGGTGAATTTACATTGCAGTAAGGCTTAATTAGATTATGTTAGAATTAGAGTGCTCCAGGAGATATGTAGGCATGATTCGAACCATGCACCCTACTTTGAGATATTGTAATTATTTTTCAAAATTTGTGTATCTCTCTATAAGTTTCAAAATTTAAGTATGAATCTGAAATGTAGCTTATAGTTAAAGATTTATGTAACGACCACACATGTATTTACGATTCAGTTTCAAGAATTAAATCAATTTTCATATTTCCACCAAGTTAATGAAATGAAACAGTTTATGCTTTCACAAATAACATATTTGTTAAGACGCTTCTAGAGTAATTTATGACAAGGTAATTAAGTTATATGAATTCAAATACTTTGATTTTAAGAGATAATTGGACAACATATAATCAAGGTAACATTCTTCCTATACTCAAACTTCTCTTAGATGGAATTATGGGTCTTTTTTTCTTCTTTTTATTTCTTATTTTGATCTTATGTATGTTTTTATTTCATTGTCGGTTTTAAAATTATGTAAAAAAAAAAAACAAGAATATATGATTTCCTTATCTTAATTTTTTTTAACAAATTCCTAAAACATGAGAAACAAATTTAGAACAAAAAATAAAAACATAAACCAATCAAACCCTATGATTCATGCTTAATATTCTATAAATTATTTTATCAATTTAAAAACTTTAACGGAAATATTTTAGACTAAAGCTTTTTTCCTTTTCTAAGTCATTTAAAAGCAAACTACCATCTTATGCTTTGAGTTCATAACCAAATAATAACCAATATAAGAAAATTAATTAGTTGAATATATGATGGAAATTAATATAATTCATATGCTTATTGTTGAAGATATTAATGCCATGAGGTATTATATTTTTCCATTAACAACTTTATGTCAAAGTTGATAAGCAATTTTAAAATTTTGATTAGGAAAACATTTTTACTCATAAATAACTTGATAAAATAAAATGAAATTATAATCTCAAATAGTATAGAGCATGATTTTGTTATCTTATACTATTATCAGGTGTCCATTTTTCGATAACTCAAGGAAACTCTTGTGGTTTATCTTGGCTATGGGTTAGTTTTCTAGCATTCTGCTTTTGTACACTGCATTTTTTTTCTGCATTTGAAATAATTTAATTGATTTCATTAAATTAAACCCTTAGTTTTAAAATCAATTTTAATTTTATAATAACATTCAAATTGATTTAAAAACTATTTCTTACGTGTGAAACTTGTCAAACACTATCATTTCTCTTATTCATCAATCTTTTTGTTTCTGAAGCAATTTTTTTATTATTTAAAAAAATTGAATTGAATTAGCGGATTGATCTGCTAACTCATAGGTTATGACTCGCTAAACACATTAAACAAATTAGACCAATAAATTTGCGTAGAAATGGTCCTACAAAATGTTTGACCGTAAAATACTGTGAATCGCAAATTAAGTGAACCAAATTATAGATGCCCAGATATGCAGGACCATACAGTATCTACTATAAATTTTTTGTGAAATCTTCAACAATACAAGATAAAAAATCATTCATTCATCAAACAATAGCGAGTTTGATCAAGGTGGGAGAGCTGAAAGAAATGTCCCCTTTTTTAGGGGAAAATGTAAAATAAGTGCATTAAGGTTGGTGAAAAAAAAAAAAAGGTGAACTAAGAATACACTTGGCACAAAGAGATCACCCATTCATCCTATCGGTTCGATAAAAAATTGGCAAAAACAATGTGCAAAATGTATAAATTGGACACACTCATGTAAGAGCACTCTATGCTTTTCCTGAAAAATAAAACCATAGTATAAATCTAAAAAATTAAAGGTTTGAACATTACTTTCTTTTTCTGTCTTATAGATTTGGAGTCATCCTCATCTTTTCCATTTGGGCATGCTGGTTTACCTTTTTTATCTTTATAATTCATCGCAACTCTATTACACGATTTTTCCATTTTTTTTTACTCCTCTAAATGAGGGATTTACTTTGCCATCTTCACCAAGATTTCCAAAAAATTCCATTACCACAAGAGGTAAGATCCATTAATTCTCCGATTTGTCTTTATTCCTTTATTGTCTTTTACTCCTTTCTGCTTTTCCCCATCCGGAGCCCCCATTCATTTGTCTTTCTTTTTTTAATATATATATTTTGTGTGCAAATTCTTTTTTTTTCTAGTTTTTAAAATCTTGGAGAAATATGCGGGCTTGTATATTGCTTTGTCGGCTCATGACCAAAAGATGAAAGAAGGCATTTATGGCCCTTCTTCACTTAATTATTACTATTCGATGTTTAATTTGTTATCCCATCCTTCTTTTTCTGCCCCTAAATCATTAAGAATGTGTTTATATATTATATTAGGTATGATAATATAAATTTATACTATACGTTATATTTTTATATTTTATTTGGTTCAAATAATATATTATATAACTTATACATCATAACTCGTTATACGTTAAAATCATGTATAACTTAATAAAGTATGAGGAGATCATATTAGGCCTAATTAACTTTTAACGTATAAGGTTATTTTTATTTTTTGATATTTTATTCAAATAAAATAATTCTTAAAATAATAAGTAAAATTTATAAATAAAAATATTTCATAATAAATAAATATTGTTAACAAATAATATATGATATTAATCTAGCTATATACAATAAAAATAAAAAAGAAATTATAATTAATAAATATTAAATAAAATACAATAATAAATATTAAATAGAAATAAATATTTAAAATAAATAATAAAAATATGTAATATATAAAAGTAAGGATCAATAATAAAAGTATTTTGAGTTAATATTTATTTTAAAATTTAAATTTAAATAATTATAAAATATTGAAATAAAAAATAATAATGAAAATAAATTAAATTTTAATTAATAAATATTTACATGAATATGATATTTAAAAATTATATTTAAATCATGAATAAAAAATTTATTTTATTTAATATTTAATTAAAATAGTAGAATTATTTGTAAATAAATTATAATATTATAAAATATAATATCTTATATAATGTTACACTAAACACTTGTATAGTATTAAAAGTTTATTAACCTTATATTATTACCTTATCCTATTAGATCTTATATTATCAACTCTTATCCTATCTGCTGTCCAAACGATAATTGTTTAAACATAAAGTTCATGGAAGCTCAAAACTTCATGTGACCGGTTTCATTTATGTCAGCTTTGAGATTAACATAAAATGTTTAAACATTTGTTTAGTTCTTGAAGCCTCAGGTGACTCGCCGCATGAGCAGATATTGATGCTTTTAAACTATTTGTGCGTATTTTAAGTGTGCAAAGCCACAGGCATCCACTTAAACTACTACTATATATTCTTCAAACCTGATTTAAATCATTGAATAGTTTGTGCTAAAACTAAAAAAATGCGGTCTGGTACACGATTGGATAGATATACATCGTTTTACCCTGTTTTTTAAAAAATTATTTCCAGGACTTAAAATCATGGTCTCCAGGTTACAACTCATAAGGTAAAAATTTTACTGTTGTGTTGGGATTAACTCTCGTGCTAAAGCTAAAAATAAGGACAAAAATGTCGACATTCCTCCAATTAGTGGGGGCCATTTGCAAAAGTTTAACCAACAATATGAAGTAATCTGTGTTTTTATTGCGAGATCTTGACATCTGATCGTAAAATTTTGCATACTCATTTTTTAATTGTCAAGGGATACTTTTACAATTTATTAATTATATTTAATTAAATAATAATTTTTTGATACATTATCAATAAAATATTTTTACAAAATTATCTATTCAATAATCGATATCCATATTATTACAATTATTTGAATCTTATCATAATTGTCTCCAATTTCATATAAAAAATATTATATGATATCAATTTACATTAACAATCTACCAAAATTAACCTTATTAATTTGTTATAAATATTTAAACAATAATTAAAATATAATAAATATTTAATCATCATATAAGATAATAATATATATAACATAAAATTTAAGGAAAGAAACCTTAAATATATGAGATAATTAAATAATCAATCTTAATACATTATCCATGTAGAGTGTTTTAACTATTAACCATTACGTCTTGTATTTTATATGACTTTTGAGGTAGTTATAATAAATGTTAAACAACTTTATATGATGTGCTTAAAAAATATTGGATGAATAAATAAAAAGGTTCTAAATTGTAAGTGTATTAAAATTAAATTTATAAACAATATATATAATGTTGAGGTGCATGCCCTTAGAGTAAAATAGTTTACATTACCAACAAGTCATCTCTCATGATATGTATACCTTTTAGAGGAGTTATTATAACAGTTAGACACTTTTATATATTAATGTGACAGTATAAAATTAAAATTAAAGATTTATGAAAAATAATGTATATATTATTAATTAATATATCAAAATTAAATTTAAATAATTATAAGTGGACTAGTGGTGTTTGAATAGTTTAAATGGGGTCATAAGATTGAAACTTAAAAAATAATTTAAATCCAAAAAATATCGATAAATCAACGTAAAAGAAAAATAAAATTAAAATATTTGGTTTTTCAAAAACAAATGGCAAAATACAACTAATTCCTAGATAACTAGATATTTGAGTGAATTTGTTATCTTAATTTCTCTATATTTTTCGGATAAAAATACCCTTTACCTATGAATTATAAACTATGTGCATTTCAGATAAAGTCTAATGTGATCCATGAACTCTACTGAATGTGGATTTTAATCTTTTTATTGAGTTTTCATACATTATCAATGAAAAGCAAGTGCCTTTATCGGAGGACGGAGAACAAAAATCATTTTACTTCCTTAAGCTTAATTTCGATATTCATCTTTGTCTGTAAATTAAAAAATAAGTGTACTTAACATGATCCTTAAATTTCAATAAAATTTAAACGCTTACAGTTTCTATTAACAATTAAAATAAAATCTAACAAAAATATTAAATACACATTAAAAAATTCAAAGATTACATTGAACGTCTATTTAGTTCTTGAATTAAAATGTAAATGCCCTAAGTGGGGGTGCATTCTTCCGCTTTTTTTACTTTTCTAACTGCTTTACTCACACCAGCCTTCTAATTTCCATTCCTATTTGTTTTCTTTTCCCTCTCTTAAAACAAAAGTATCTCACTTTCTTTACCAGCAGAAGAATCCTCTCGGAAACGAAACTAGAAAAAGAAGAGGTTATATCCCGTAGTATATGCTCACTCTACAAAATAAAAGCAGTCTTAACGGAAAATTAATAGTTAATATTTATTTTAGTTCCTGACTTTATGTTTGTGAGTTATTTTAATTTTTTATTTTTAAAATAAATCAAATTAATATATAATATTACAAAACATAAGTTATATTAGCTCCCAATCCACTTTTATTTAATCTTCCATCAATTAAATAATGATATATAATATTAAGTGATATTTTAATATACTTTATATTATTTAAAATATAATCAAACTTAAAATAATTTATTTTAATATTTAAAATTATATAAAATGAATCATTAAAATTTTTTTTTTCCAGCCAATTAAGCCACACCGTGCACATTAAGTCAGGCCTCACTTCTAGTAGTTTATAGAAAACCTCATAGCCAGTATCAGTTTCAACGCTGTGATTGATTTGTCGTGTTATGGGTAGATTTAAGGAAATCGCACCAAACACATTTGGAAGAAAGAAGAAAGACATGCATTGAAAGAGAGACCGTGGCCAAACATTTGAAAACGATGTTTTCTGTTTTTATTATTTTATAAGGAAAAATTTAGATTGAAGGAAAAATTCATTCCACTTCAGTTTCTCTTCGGCCATCAAATGCTTATAGAGGTATTTACAAATCATTTATTAACAGAAAAAATCTAATAATCAAATCCAAAACATAATGATAAATGAACGAAAGGTCAATGAGGTAAGCTAATTTAGAGTGGTGAAAATATATATTCATACACTTCATCATTTTGCTCCATGAGATTTCAACCTAACATTTCTCGTTTGCATTGATCACTTTTATCTGTACTTGTAAGTTTGTTCGCAAAAAATTAATAGTTCGTTAGGAAAAAAAAACTAAATTACATAGTTTTAATAAAAAAAACCGTTACAATTTTTTAATGTAAAACGTAGTAGAGTTGTAATATATTTGACATATTATAATTAACAGACGAAGTAATGTGTTTTATTTTTCTAAGTAATAAACTTTATAATTAGAACGCAGTCTTAAATTATGAGAAAATTTGTAGAAACAAAAAGGAAAATGCTTCACGTCCCGAAGCAATGCCCGGACCGACTGACATGGCGTGATATCATTCATTATCTTCCACCACCAAGATGGGTCATGCTTCTCTTTTACCAATAGGCAATTGCCATGTCAGTCGGGACTTAGCATTTCTGGCGATTTCTTCGGGTTGACTAGCAACACACACAAATATATATATATATATTGAAGTCAGGAAAAAAAGGAGAATTTCTTGTACATTTAAGTGTAAGAGTAAAGTTCTTACCAAAAAAGAGTAAGAGTAAAGTTTTGTTTTGTACTATCATTAATCCATCAACGTATTAATTTTATGAATTACTTTTTATTTCTTACTTTTCTTTATATATCTTTTTATACTACATGTTGAATGATGAATAATTTAAATTTTTATCACAAGTACTTGATTCACTGAGCTAACTTTGTTTTAGCTTTTCAATTGAAGTTGAATCTGCCCTTCAATTTCTGTAACAAATGTTGCATGACAGCAGTTGGTACCATCTCCAAAGGAGTTAGTGGGAGTGAAAATTCGAGAAAAAGGGACAATTCAATACTATTCATTAGAATAAAAGGTTTTTTGTTTCTTTTTTTTTTTCCTTTTATGTAATATTAGATTAAAGGACAACCCTTAAAGGTTCAAGTATTGAAAAAACACGGTGAACTGGTAGAGTGATGATAGAAGCAATTGAAAACAATGGGGGGAATAAAAAGACAGGAGAAATTGAATTGAAAGAAAAAGGTTATTGCAATGGGGCCATGGAGTGGCTTACAAATTAGTAACTAAAAATCCGACTCAGCAAATTTAATTACTTATTAACTGACTGAATTCAATCAATTAAACCCTTGTGGTGACACACTTGTAAGTTGGAAGAAACGTACGATTTTGAAATGAACAACACATTTTATGCCAATTAGCAAACACAAAATATATAAATCGTGCCATAATAACATTGGTTAATGAAAAAAAATGCAAAATTGATTGAGAAATTTTAATTTCGTTTGAGCTAGATTTAAGAGAAACAAAAAAAAATCAAAATTAATGAAAAAGTTGTTATTAATATTTGAAAAAATAGATCAGATTGTGTCATTGATTGAATTGGTTGGATTCTAAGCTGACCATATTTTTGGATTAAATATTTTCTTATTTGACAATGATTTAATTAGAGTTCAATTGTCATAAACTAGAAGATTTTCTGGTTCAAGGTTCATGTTATTTTATAAAAGCATTGATTATCGTTACAAATGAAAGGAGTCACAAAAAGTAAAACTTAAATATTACTAGTTGACAAATAACTAATAATCTTTTTTTTTGGGTGTAATAATCTTCTATTTAATTACTAGCATCTAATTAATCATTTACTATTAAATAATCAGTAACCATTTTTTTGGGTAAGGAATCAGTAACCAATTAATCACATCGGGCGATACCATGTATCTGGCAGCTAGAAGGGTAATAATACCTAGAAATTTTTTATCTTTAGTACCTGAACTATAATGGAAAATTGGAAATTAACCAAGACACGTGATTTGTCATCAAAGTACTGTATTTAATTCTTTTGCCATCGGCAGATACCCTTTGGGCTTGCACCAAAAGAAGTCATCAGCACGTATCGGGAACATTCTAAAGCAGGGGCATGGGGGGCTGGTACAATTTCGGAAAGTTTATAAATCACTTCTTCCCTAAGCAGAAGTTGGCCTCGGATCCATAATCTAGGAATCCCATTATTTGAACGCACTAAGTGGACGCACTATGTGATGCATATGTCCAACATACAACGCAACAAAATAGAAGTATAATGCATCTCATCTATGGTTGCACAGAACAAGCTCTTCGCTCCTCAAACTCGATTGAGGCGGAGATGAAAAATAGCTCGGTTGAGAGAAGGTGGAGCTTGTTAGAGAAAATAGAGCTTGAGAGGCGGATCTCCCGAGACTGACAAGCATGTGATGAGAGCTCAACCACCTCATCCAGCTCCCTCCTCAACCAAGATCCACCTCCTCCTGGTTGAGCTCTATTTCCTCTCATATGAACTCCACCTTCTCCCAGTTCTAGTTCTTTTTTCATCTCTGCCTCTCGGTAAAGCCTTGACATAGGAAAGTCGAGCTATGCCTTCTAGGCCAAGTTCCATCGGCATAGTCGAGCTTTGACTTTTCCTTTGGTCGAGCTCGTTGCCATTACTTCATCTCAGAGGCTCACATGAGCCCGTCTACCACCAGAGCTCGAGATCCCCTTTCTGTCGAGCTTTACCTCCTATTAGCCAAGCTTCATGTGAGGGTTAGGGGGTGAACTGGATTTACTGAGTGAGGTTTTTCTTTCCACGCTTCAGCCTACCATGTTCCCTTCAATATGTGTATGCACACTAGCCATCACCATTTCCGTACCATATGTGTCGCGTATGTGCATCTAAACATTTCTCATAATCTAGAGAGCAAAGAAATAAAGCAAACGTCATTCATAATTAGGGGCGGAGCCAAGAATGTTGGAAGAGGGGCCAAATTAATTAATATAAATTAAATAAAATAAATTATCATGTAGAAATTATAAAATGAGTCATAATATATTTTTTTATCCAAGTTATTAGTAAATTGGAGTTTATTTTATCATCTATCTTCTTTTTTTATTAACAAATGAGTGAATAATTTTATTCTAAGACATCTCTTAAGCTCAATTAAAAAAGTTAATAAAAGAAACATCTTAAAAAATATATTATAAAGATATTTATATATTTCATACTTTTATATCATGAATATAACTACACTAAGATACTTTTATTATTTGTTATGTATATAGCCCCTTCACTTGATTTTTCAATGTACCTAATTTGTTTGAAATGACTATTGCTATGAAATGGAAGTAGTATATGTAAAGATAGTTGACATTTTTAAGGGATTCGTAATATAAATATACATATAATTATATAACAAAAGTATAAAATTTGGGGGTGGCACATGGTCCCCTTGGCCAGCTGTTCATAATCATAGATAGCAAATGGCTTCCCTTCTGTCCCAGGGTTAATGCTTGATTTGTCATTGGCTAGCTTTTCGCTTAAAATTGCAGATGGCCTTTGCTTTATGACCCAATTCGAAACTTAAAAAGCAAAACTATAAAGCATATTCCTAATATGAACTATATTATGTTTTAAAAGTTGTTAAATTAATGAACTTATTTGTGCTTGGAATGAAGGTTTTAGTGGGAAATAGGTTTTCTTTCTTATTAATTTATAGAGTTTTTCTCACAAGTGTTTTTAAAGCATTGTTTGAGGATATTATAATAAATAAGTTTTAAAACCTTTTTTTGTGGATTCCATACTTTGAAAATATAAAATTTTATCTTTCCAATGTTAAACTTTATTCTTTTATTCTTTAACAAGTGCCTTAAGGATACTCTTTAGTAAAATCCTAATTTTTATATTGATCATTTGGTTTGGCTAAAACTTATAATCTTCATCCGAAGAATTAGAGTTGGGTATGCAGTAATCTGGACAAACTCATTTAACTCGCAATTCGCACGAAAATGGACTAGAAAATTTTTAGTCGTCAACCCGTGGACTTTTTTATTGCATTGCCTAACCCGGGAGCTAAACTTGGCCTTGGGTCTGACCAACCTACTAGCTCACATAAGTGAGGAAATGCTTCAATTTGTGATATTTACTTATGTTCTTGATGGATAGACTTTGGTGAATTAATTTATTGTACTATTTTTGGTATTTGTATTTGGTATTTGATTTGCTTATATTTTGTGTTTGATAGTTGATAGTTGTTAATTTATATTCTTTAGTAGTTTTGCTATTTTTTATGATTGGAGGAATTATGTATATTTGATTGGTTTGTAACTTTGTATGTTATTATTTTTAAAAAATTAATATTTTGAATTTTTGAAATTGAATGTTTAATTTTAATATTTACAATATTTAGTTATTAATACTATTATTTGTTTAACATTTAACTTGAAAATTGGATACTGTAAAAAAAATGTATATATATATTTTACGAGGTAAAATATAAATATATAATATAGGGTATAAAATAAAGTTAAAAAAATATGAAAGAAAAAAAAGAGGTTATGTGGGTTGGTCCGCATGGTCCGTGTTCTGCAACTAGTCCGTGTTTAATCGCAAGTTGGTTCGCGAGCATATCAGGGCCAAAAATGTGAAAAAAATATTATTGACTAAGTAGTGCAGGACTTATGCAGAACGAACACTAATCACCTTAAAACTTAGTCTATTTATAAAATAGATTGGTCTAGTTTGGCCCATTTAATTGTGGCTCATTATGGACAGGCTAAATGGGTCATTTCGCATATCCACCTAAAGGACCATGCTAAGGGCTGAATAGTTTATCAAATCACGTACATTGGGTTTATTTTTTTACTCCCTATAAATCTTCAAACAAATTCACAATCACACAGTTTTGAAAAACACGACTGCGAACAAAACAGACAGGAAAACTAAGAAATTATTTGGTTTCTGCTATTCATTTTTCCCATTTCTTAATTTTATTTCTTTTAGGATTTTCTGAAAAAAATTAAGATAAGAGAATCACTTTTATGGTTTTTTTATTTTTACTATTTTTTTCATAAAATCCTAAAAAATATAACATGTATAGATTAAAGCATAAATCAAATAGATCCCAAAAAATCACACGACCTTTTTGGGTGAATATTTTCACACTTGTTGAACGATAAATAATTTTGTTTGACTTATAATTGAACAATCTTTAAAATGTGACAAATATCTGAATCAAGAAAAGGAAAGATGTAAAGATGAAATTTGATCTCAAACTCTTACATTCACATATACCTCATAAAATCATCTGAAGCTATTTTTCTTTTGTGATAGTTGAGGAAAAAGCTCAAAACCCTTGTTAGAAGGGGAGCTAAACAAAGTTGCAAGTACGTATAAAAAAAGAAAGCAAAAACATCTTAGACTTAAAGATTCCTCAAGGCTAGGATTGATGCAACTGGTCAGACATCTATACAATTAATATTTAAGAACCATTAACATAAAAGTTTAATGAGATAATGACACTTGAAAGCTTGATTATACTTCTCTCCAAATTCTAATCTTATTTTTACTTAAAAGGGAAAGTTTTTGAAAATAAATTCAAATATCTTTTCACTTCACTTAATTTTCTAGATTATCCTTTCACTTCAATATCTTCTCACTCCACTAATTTAATAGCCTTTATTATACCTACAACTTTTCAATATATATCAGATTACATTTACCTTGTGTATTCTCTCATATGTTTAATTAGTTTTATTTAGAAAATCGATTAACTTATTCATTTTTCACTATATATAAAACCTTAATTTAAACAAATAAATTATTGTAAGGATTAAAAAATTGATAAAATCTTTCACATTTTCAAGTAGAACTTTGAAAATATTATGAATATCATTTTCAATTTTTAATCTTGAATAATAAATTATTTTTATTTTAAATTATATTTATAGTTTGTATTTTTTTAATCATTGTAACTAATCCACCTCCAACTTTAAGAACAATGTTTATCTTTAGAAAAACTTCTTACATTAGAAATTGAGTAGCCATAACATTTTAATTTTGGATAGAAGAGTTTGAATATTTTTTTTTGTTTTGCAAAGTTTATTATGTAATAATTGTTTAATAATTTTTTTAGATCTGATTTCAAAATGTTGCTCATGCTATGGTACTCGTTGTGGCATGACTACAACTAAAGAGCTAAACAATAATGTTGTTGTGCATTCTTTTTTAAGGTTATTGAATTTGACAAATGTATTAAAATCTTAATTGTTCTAATTCAAGAAGTTTATTTAATTTGAAGATTTATTTTATTATAAGACTAAAGAAAAAGGTGAAAAAATAAATTTTATCTATTGAGTTGTTCTGTTGTTATTTAAAAATTAAAAGTAATTATACTTACAAATTGAATTAAACTTTCATTAATGTGTTATTATAAGGAATTTATTTTTTTGAAATTTTCTTGAAAATTAATTTATTGCTCTCCTTCATAAAAGAAAGGGGAAGAAAATGAATTACTTTATCTTTTAGTTTTTATAATCTTATAATTTTATAATAAGTTGTTAATGTAGAAAAAATTTTACAATTTTTTTTAAATCCTATATTTTCTCAAATTAAAATTTGAAAATTATACTTGTAATTTTTAAAATATATTCATGTCTCGTTTCACATTTTTGTAGTTTTTCATTATTTTAAGCTATCCTATACAACTATTTTTTAATTGTAATCTATCAAAATAAAAGAAATATAAATTTATTTATTTTTTGTTATACTTATATGGAAGGGATCCATTACATGTAAGACTTAACACTTACACTTTCAATAACTTTTAATAGAATATAGGTTTTATTAATTCAATCGTTAAATTATAACTACATATCATATTGATTATTCGTACCAAATTTAAAATAAATAGACACCTATAAAGTTGTGATCATACAATTCTTATTTACATATATCTATGAGATATTTATTACGTTGACTTATATGTATACCAAAAATACATCAAAAAATTTCAAATTAATGTAAAATTTCATAGAGATGATCTATAACATATAAACTTTCAATCCAACTATGTGTTTTGAAAAAAAATTCTTGAATAAAAAGTTATTGAAGATTTAAGATATACAAAGTCTTATATCGATGTAAACAAATCATTTCTCATGTATAATGTATACATTCTTAATAATCAATTATTATATAACTATATTCACATAAATCACACCCATACAATGCATGGGTACACACACTAGTAACCATAAAATTAGAGCTCAAAGCTCGCAACCAACAAGGTGTTGGTTTAAATAGAAAGGATTCGGGCCTTTAAGTATGAGATTAAGGTTCGACTTAAGATTCATATGTATAGTGCAAACAATTATAGCAATCAATACATAATATCTTTTTTTGTGTGGGTAAAATAAGGTTAGACAAAGAAGCCTACCTAGAGTGGTTAAATATTATGGCTCCTTCCAAGATAGCTTCCCCGGTATTCAAATCACAATTTTGCCAGTAAAACGCCTAAAACCCAACCCACCTCCTTTAACTATCCCCCTTTAGGTCAATACATAACACCTTTTCAAATTATGTTGAGCCACCTTCAATATTTTCTCTTTTGTCACTAAATATAAATTGTAAAAATGCAATTATATGATGTATGTGCCATCATCGCCACACAATAAAAATTAATCAAACACACAAGACGTTAAACTTGTTACTAGAGATAATTTAAAATTGTTTACCAAAAAAATGAAATAATTTAAAATTGCAACATTGTTTTTTTGGTACATTTGAAATTGAACATTAAACATATATAATTGAGATACGCAAGCAAGTTTATAGTTAGATCACTGAAAGAATAAAACAATTCGAAGAGACACATATTTTAACATTAAGGATGATACTTCCAATCATCGTCTGACTGATGACGAGCGTGGGCCTTTTATTTGTCATCGGATTTGTTCAAAATTACAAGTATTCTCTAGCCAACTCTGCGTGATTTAGGTGGTGCTACTAAAACAAAACAATTTTTCCTTTTTATAATTGCATATTTATAGCTCGAACTCAAGATCTGTAAATTAGAACAATTTTCTGCCAATTAATCTAAGCGTTCATCAGTTTAAAGAAAGGAATTTTTGTTATGTCACTGCTGCAGGTTGGAGTCAGTTACTTTGACTTTGGCAGCAGTGATGAGGCAAAAGCTTATCGATTGAAGTCATGGAGGGGGAAAGAGCAGGCATTGGATGGGTAGGTTTTGGATAGCGACATGACGGTACTTTAATATTTTATCAATGCCAGCAGTTATGACCACCATAAAAGCACCCTTACATAAATCATAAACCATGTTATTTTATAGGAATCTTCAACTACTTTTTTTTTTTAACGTGTGTTTTAAATACACATTTAAAAATAAAAATAATATTTATTATTTATCTTAATATTTATCATTTATATATATATATATAATTATATGGTTTATATTTATTTTTTTCACTCTTATAATAAATCATATCTCACTTTTACCATACATACACATATATAAAAGTAACCACAATTTGATTCTGATTTGGATAGGA
Source organism: Dalbergia oliveri (assembly GCA_030441495.1). Classification (NCBI taxonomy): domain Eukaryota; kingdom Viridiplantae; phylum Streptophyta; class Magnoliopsida; order Fabales; family Fabaceae; genus Dalbergia; species Dalbergia oliveri. The sequence goes on from JAMLFY010000008.1 coordinate 2,174,960, forward strand.
TTATGTCAATATTCCTCTGTAAATCACCATAACAAATTATACTATTAAAAAAAAGTTTAATTTTAATATATTGATAATATAAAAAAATTTTACATTGACATTCAATTGATTATAAAATAATAAAAGTGAAAGTTAGCTATATTTGCTTAGTGTTATTATATGAGTGAAAGTTAATTACATTTCAAGTATCATTACATAATTATAGGATTGTATAAATATTTTTACACCTTAAATGTATTAAAATTAAATCTTTAAAAATTAGTGTTTAACATTTTTCTTAACGATTACACCCGTTGCTAGTTCATAAGATTGTGATTGAATTTAATATTTATACATTGTGAATGTTGTGAACACCATATTTTGTACCATTTTTATTTTATTTTATTTTATTTATTTGTTTATCCATTTGTGTCCATGTTGGTTATTTATTGCATAATCAAAAATAACCTATTCTAATTTCCTTTACATAAAATGATCCATTTTAAACCATTTAGTTATTATTTTTTAGAAAAATAAAAATAAAAAGAAGTTTGCAAGTGAAATAATACAACAAAAAGAAAAGAAACCGTGACACATAGCAAAACAAGAAAAGGAAAAGGAAAGATGAGTGGCAACATCATCATCATTTTTCATCCTTTGCCTAGAGAACAAATAAGTGGCTCTTGGGATCATCATGAAGTTTGTTTGATTACAACATCATAAATACATACATCATTAACTCAAAAGGGGGAAGAAAAAAAACAATATAAAAATTTCATTACAACAAATTTGTTTTTATGCATCCTAGTATTAGGCTGAAATTTTTATTTTTGATGGTCCCTTTGTAGTTGTGAGCATAGTTCATCCACTAAACCACCATCATCATGCACCTCATCAACCATCATCATCACAACCTCAAACCATCGCAACAACACAACTTATCAGGAATAAAAATTCTAAAATAAATAACTATCATTTCAACATCTCCTATTAATAAGATGTGAAAGGAAAATGAAGAGATGGTAGTTTATAAGCTCGCACCTGACCCTTGGCCATCTGCCAAACCACCATCGTCCCTTCGCGACCCACGTCGACACTAACAAGCAATGTCCCATACATCTTGATTCTTCATCTTGACCACATCCATTCCTTCGTCCGTGGTAAGCTCCTCCCCATGCTCGCAATGCCCATTGATCTTCGTGGATCTGTGGCCACATGCACCGTCACACCCGATAATCGAGCCAAGAACGCTATCAGCTCTTCGTGATCTACTCCCTCCCATGGATCAACCCTCCCATGCCATCGCAATAACGTTCACTTGCCATCACATCACCTCTCATCTAAAAAACCCGCAACCTCCTTTACAAAGATTTTGATACATTGCACGAGTCGTCGCTCCTTCCCCGGTGCGAAAAAGGATCTTCTAATCTATTTCCTTTCTTGATCTTTCTTTTGCTTTCATTCATGTTATGAAGTGTAGTTTTGTATAAGTATGTGTCAGCATATATGTAAATGTGTTAAGTATGTGTGCGTGTGTGTGAGAGAGAGAGCGTATGTGAGATAGGTTTTAAGGAAATTTGTTTTATTTTATTTTATTCATTTATCTAGGTTAGTGTTATTTATTTATTTTTCTAAGATTTTGAGTGAATCTTATTTATTAAAAAAGTGATTTAATTATTTCTTTAATTTTGAGTGAATTTATTTCTTTTAAAATTAAAAAGGTTAAAAAACATAAAATATAAAAATTAACTAAGATTTTTTGTTTAATTATTCTATTTATTTACGTGTTTTGTTTAAATTAATTATGTTCATGAATTAATTTTCTTTGTTTAATTATTTTATATGTTTATGTGTAGTGCGTTTAAGTGAATTGTGTGATTGTGTTCATATTCTATTTTTAATTATTGGTATGCTTATGTAATTTGTTTAAACTAATTGTGTCTTTGTATTTATGAATTAATTTTGGAAGTTTTGTTGAAATTAAAAAAGTTTTTCCTTCCATTTAATAATCGAAAATCCATTTCTAAAAATTAAAAATAATCAACACATTTTTATTCTCTTTTAATTAAATCAATCAACGTGTTTAATTTGCGTTCAAACAACTATCAAGCCAAAATTAATTTTTCTTTAAATTGTGTTCTCATTTAATTTTTATTCCTTGTTCTAATTTTATTTTATGTTTGTACATAATTGTGATTATTTAAGGGAAAATTAAATATTATTGAAATTATAAACCAATTTGCATAATGAGCTAGTGATTAATTAAGTTTCCACCATTTAATCATAATTATAGATTTACAAATAAAAAAGGGTTTTTCAATTTTTCCAAATCAAATTGTGTAACAATTGTGACAAATGTAAAATAACTTTATGATCTCATTCCAAAAAGAATCTTTGTAGAGCAGGTGAAGCAAGATATGGAGATGGGGAAAAGTGGGAAAACAGATATTATTACCAGAACAGACCCGTTTCATAGCTTAACAAATTAAAGGCGTATCCATTTGAATTCATCTATATCATGTGCATAGAATGCTATTGCTAGCTTTGCGTGGGATCTAGATTTTTGAATTCATATTACATGGCTAATATCGACAAAATGGTTGTACTTTTGTACAGAAATAGTTAGGCCACATGTTTCTTTGTTTTTTTTTAATTATTTTTAAAATTGGGTTTAGGCCACATGATTTTGAATCCAATATATTACTGCCTGCAAATTGAACCTGAACCCGGTCTTCTCTATTACTAGTTATTGACCTGCCCACTTATCGTATAGGCACCATTTACCCCATATGCTGAGAGAAAACAAAAAGCACTATTTGTTTTCCTGACTTGTGTTGTATGGTTCCAAGTTCCAACACAAAATGGTGGGAGTAGATGTGTGATGGCACAGCACCAAATATATATATGTGGTTGGTATGTACAAATCATCAACTCTTGGACGCATTTTAATGGGACAAAATTTCTGTGTGTGATAGGTGTGAGTTCCATTTCATTTGATTGGAAATTAATCATATTTTTAAAAAGGAAATAATGAGTATAGATCCATCAGAGCATATCAACATGTATATACCTTTGGATGGATTAAAAAAATCATAAAAAACGACACACAAATAACAAATTGAGATATATATAAAAGCACGTAAATGTTACTTGCCAGATCATCATGGTACACTAAGCTAGCTATTACATATTTACATCTGAAACGGATGAAAGATTATATTGGAATTAATAATTATATAGTGCACTAGGTTGCGATTGTCAAATGCTTTTAGAGAACTATATCTAAGGGTGTAACTGGATCAACAAATCCAATGAACCCAATAAATCAAAATCTGATTTTATTGTCAACTATAAGGTCATTAGGTCAATAGGTTTAAATTTAATTAGAACCAATTACATATTGGTTTGGTCATTGATTTGCTTCTTTCAACCCGAAATCCAACCTGAACCAATCATCTTAAAAATATTATTATTATTGTTATTGTTGTTGTTATTGTTGTGTTGTTGTTATTATTGATTACTAACTATAACATTTACTCATATTCATTATTCATTTATCATTTACTGTAATTAATATGCAATTTGATATTCAAATGAATGTCACATCATTATTATTACAAACTTATGTCACACTAGAATACAGTATCTTAATATATGAGAATTTACTTATATAAAATTTTGATATTTACAATTTATAGTATTTTTATTGAATTTTTATTAAAAATTTTAAAAAATAATAACAGATAAATCTAATGACCCAATCTCAACTAACCCAAGTTGACCGGATCACGGTTTGGTTGAGATTTTGTAAAATAAAATCATGAATCCAACTAATTAAAAAGTGATTGGTTTGGATTCATTTATCCCTCAAATCAATCGAACCAATCCGTTTACACCCCTAACGATATCAATTGAACATAGTTATCCAACAAATTAATGAAGTTGCATATATATTTCGATGTAAAAGCAGTCCTTACCACAAAATCGGAGAACACCTTCGCTTGTCTAATTAATAATTTGATGCCCTTATTATCATGGTGGCCTTTTAAATTTTTTTTAATAAACCTTTTAAACGCATATTTATAAACATTAACATATGAAAAAAAGATATTGGAATTAAACATACACACACAGAGATATATATATTACTTTGAGTTATATTAATTTGGACTAGTTTGTTAACATATATAGATGACAACATGTATTATTTCATCGGATGAATTTTCATCGTGATGCACCGTTGAGGCGTTGTCTGCAAATGAAATAATGATTCGGCCTCTTGCATCTCCATTGCCTCGCGATAGTGGAATCAGTCAACTTGGGTGTGATTACGAAGAAGAAAATCTAGCAAAACAAAGAAGCCAATCGATCTCCATATTCATCGACAGTATAATACAATATTTTTGCTGTTACTGTCATTCTTTATAAAAATATTATGCTTCCATACAAAAAGTTTATAAATGATGTGCGAGGGATCCTTCAAAATCTAGTTGACAAGTTCACAGAATTAATTTAATTACAAATATATACGAGTGATCAGAAGAGGAAGGTTATTGATAAATTTGGATTAAAAATAAAAAACATTAGCTAGAAACTAAAATGGAGATCATTATGTTTTACTAGAATTACTATTTATAAGCCTTAATTCTCTTATTGTATATAGTTTTTTCTTTGTTGTAGCCTCAATATATATAATTGAAGAAATAAAAATTTATTTTGGTTATTGAAATTTTTGATGTGTTTCACTTTAATCCTTCAAATTAAGAAATTAATTTAATTCTTATAATTGTAAAAAGATAATTCAATTTACTCTCTAATAATGTTTGTAAGGAGTAATTTGAATTATAAAAAAGACTAATTTGACTCACTATTTATAACTTTATGGATTTAAAAATTAAAATAAAATACAAATATGAAAATGAACCATTACTACTCATAATTAAAGTCTTTAGAATAGTTTTTTTTTTTCTGTCATTAGTCTTTAGAATAGTTAGTTTTTCGAGAATATAAAATCTATAGCCGCATCCCATCCCATGCATGGCCATGGTTATAATTTTTCTACTACTGCCAAATGCAAATTATTCATACGTGCATATTAGAATAGCTCTTGGTTCTTAAACTTATATGTAAGACGACGAAAATACGGAGTGCAGTGCATGGGCGAATGGGCCGTTGTTTGTTTTGTACAACGGCCGTGACTGTGGCAGATGCGGCTCCAAAGTTGGAGATGATTATCAGACTGAATGTGGCCAGAACTGGAGCGAGAACATTGTCATGTCATGTCATGTCCCATAGCATAGCAGTGCATGTGTACGAAAAGGTACTTAACAAGCCTCTTTCTTTCATTTGTTTTCTATATTACTACAAACCTCACATATTAAAGTTGTTTAATAATTAAATTAAATACTATTACTATGTTAATTAATAGAAAGGGAACTTGTAGTGACCGTGTTTTCTTCTGATTGGCTCCTTAATAGTTATTATAACTTTCTTCTCATTGGCTCCTTAATAGTTATTATGACTAACATTGGTGGGCTTCAGCCCTCTTTAACACCAAAAAAAAAGTACAATTCGCCAAGGCAAGTCCAGATAACGGAGATAGAAACAAAATAGGGACCGCAGGTCGGGTAAGAAAACGAGCCCAAAGCTATGATGCAGCTAGCTAACATAACGTTGTTATGCAAAATTTTCATAACATTGTTATAATTGAACAACCTGCATTGCAATGTGCCAATGTTAGCTCTGATTTTGTTTTGGTCCCAATCCCATGCTTTGTTTGTTTGTGTTGTCTATAGGATATGACTGGAAACCATGAGCTCTATATCTACGCTACCAGAGCACTAGATGGTGGGGAATATTAGTTGGGGGCCATTGCCCATTTGTCCTCCCAGATTTTTTTATAGACTTTCCATTTTCCATTCCCCACTAGTCCACTACCCACCTTCCAGCAGCTTTAAGAAAGGAGATCCCTGCCCCAATTGGTGGTTGGTTCGGGACTAGATTTCTCTTTTATGTGTCATAGATTTGTACGATTATTATAGGAAACCACATTCGTGCCCCTTTCAAGTTTATTGCCCTGGGCCATGAAAATACATACAGACGTGCCACTTCCACCTTTAAGCACAGCTAGACCACACCATCACATTGTCAACCAGATTTCATATGGAATACAATATAAACTCTGGATTCGAAAAAACCAGCCAGCCAACACCTCTAAACAGATTCACACTATTGAATCCCCATTGCATCTTTAAACTTTTGGGGCATGGAAATACTAATACTGCTGGTTGCACATCCAATTCACACTTTGTATTAAAAATCTGCCAGTATTAACCCACCTCTTATATTATAATAGTGAGTTCAAAACACATCAAACTATTCCAATGTAAAGATTTGACTAAAGCTGCAAGCAAAAACTCAAGGCACAATATGAATTCCTTTTATCTGCATCTCAGCATCTGTCACAGATCATACAAACATCTAGTATATAGTCCTCCAAGCACACTCCACTGCACAAAATTCATATCACGCTTCAGTATTCTTCAGACCAGCCTGCATTTCCCAACATAATGTTGCTTGACTCAAGCTGATGAGGAGCCAAAAACAAACCAGAAACTAAAGTTCAAAAGCCATAAAAATATGTCATTTGAGCATCAATACAACAACTGGAAACAAACCCGAGACAATCTCCCACTTGATTCCTTGTTACAGATAAGCCATCCACCAATGCTGATATGCTTTGAACTACACTGATACAGATACGTATCAGTAAAACGAAAAACCACCAGCTATGACAAACAGAGAGGCATAGCTACAATCCTCAGTTCCATCTGAAAAGACACTTAGGAAGGCCAAAACACTGTCCTCCTTTTCCACGAGTGATATCAGATGTCTCCGCTGGTGTAGCCATTTAAACTGAGCCTGCCTAAAGAGTGCTATGACCACATTTTTAAACCAATCAACCTTGTTAAGAGGGTACTTAATACCAATATTTGTCACAGAACATTTACTTAATCAATTAATCATGCTTTGTTGCTTGGCTTGGCCAAGATACCAAATCAATGAAAGGAGCAACCGAATCTGAATTTCAATTATGTGACTGAGATCGCACCAGATGAATTTGCGAAACAGAAGTGGGCTATCTTCTCATTATGTAGAAAGAGGGAAAAAAAAAAAGTATGCACTCATGAAGAGTTTTAACCAAAGTTAAGAAGCATGACTTCCTCTGCTAATTAAGAATGAATAACCACCATTGAGAATCAATTTCACAATTCTGATCCCCAATTTTATCATTGATAGGGGCAAAACAAGAAGCTCAATTAACAATAACAACTCCTAAAGAAACCTTTTTCATTTTCAAACTTCTAAATCACATATATTCTCGAAAGTCAGAATTGCAAAGCCAGCAAGCATCTAAGAACTTAAAAAGACATGAAGTGTTCAGTGTACTGTACAACAGAGACACCCTAGATGGATGAGATTCATATAGCTAGAGGACAAATGGCAAAGGGTGAAAAAACCAAAGAAAAGAAAATAGAAAAACAGCAAGGGGCGATGAACGACGATCTCCACCGTTCACAGGAGCTTCCCCTATGAAGTGCCCTACGGTAATCTGTAATCTTCACCGTCCATTATTATCTTGAGAAGATGGATGGTGTGGATTCATTGTTGAATATTGAATGTTGGTGTAGTTGTTGTTGTTTGTTACCTTTCCATCGCGGGGTTGGTGGGAGTAAGGGGTTGGATGCTCCTGCGGGCCACCAAGCAGCACAAGAATCCCGACCCCGCTAACCCTTTGTTTCCCGCCAATTCCCTCACCCCGTTCCACTCCTTCAGCGCCGCCGCCGCCTCCGCCGCCGTCTTCGGCGACGACGAAGACGACGACGTCGTCGTCGTTGACTCCGCCTCCTCCAACGATTCCCGCAAGAATGATCACAAGAATCGCTTGAGACTTCATCCGCAGTCACCGCCGCAGCGTGCTTCGATTCCGATTCTGGCTTCTTTTTGCGGCGGTTCTGCATCTTCTTTTCCATGAGGTCGCGGTAGCCTATCGCGGAGATCTTGTCCAGCGCCGGGAAGTCTGAGGCATCGACGACCATGGCGCCGATGTTCATGACGCCGTGGAACCTCCCCGACGGGCGTTGAATCTGGACGGCGCTGAAGCAGGGGGCTCCGGCGGCGTCGGCGTCGGCGTGGGACGAGAGGATGTTGCTGATGAGGAACCTTATGGTGCCGATGAGGTGGTCCTTGAAGGTTCCGACGGCGTAGATTGCGACGGAGACGCCGGAGGTTTCGCTGGCGAGGAACTCCGGGGTTACGCGGAAGAGGAACTTGTCGTTCCAGGTAGGGTTGCTGCCGCCGACCTTGTCGACTCTTGTTCGGAGCTTGTTGGCGGAGTCGATCCATGTGAGCGCGTAGGTTTGGAGCCTCCGCCGCGTTGTTGACGGCGGCTTCAGTCCTTGAGCCGAGATCAAGTGGATCTCCAGTACTTGCATCATCTTCTTCGCCGGCGACGCCATTCTCTCCTTCTCTCTCTCTATCTCTCTAGAACCCTACCGCACCGCCGCAATTCATTCTTTGTTCTTCAGCAAGATCAACGGGCTTGAAGACCAAGAATGAACGGTTGTGATTGCGGCGGCGGAGGGTAGAGTTGCCTAGCCTTGGTGATTGATGTTAGAGAGAAAGGGGAATGTTGTCGTCGAGCGCAAACACGTGTAGGACCCACCCTTTATATTATATTATATATATTTATATTTATTGTTGTTGGTTTTATGGTTTTAGTTACTTTTGGCAGTGAGGGGTTGGGTGGGGTGTAACACGTTAGAATATTAGCTGTAAAATAAACTAATTGGGGTTAGGGTGAGGTCATAAGCAAAAGCCGCCTACTTGCTAGTTGAGAAACCAAACGGAAGGCCAACCAACCCACATATTGACAACTAATACACAAAGCTTAACAATTAATTAATTAATTAATCATTTACAATTTATAATATAATTGACAGTGTATTTGGATTTACTGCTAATATTAATTCTTGGATTTTTTTTAAATATATATTATTTTTATGATGATTGAAACCTGTGTAATTTACATAATATATGGTGTAGCTAGTCTTGGACTTTCTTTCTCGGAATGCAAATCAAGGCATTATACAAGGTTCTATTTCTGTAATTTGACACAAGTTAGGCCCAAAAAACGGCTGGGATAATGTTTGGATAAAATTTTTTGGAAGCATTCCACATTTAACTGTTGCTTGCACCTTCGACCAAAAATATAAAAAGATATTTGCTGCTTGTACCTACAGCTTCAGCTGCTAAGCTTCGATCCCGATATATGTGGTAATTGATCACTTAAAATAAATGAATGATTACATTTATCATGTTAAGAGAAATAGAAACTTGTTGTGATTGATCGTAATTTTGTTTTACAGGTTCTTGAGGGTCTTTATCTCTCAAAAATTTCACTGTGTTTTCATATGAAAGGTTTACAATTTCAGATGCAATTCTGAGTTTGTATTATGATCATTTCAGGTACTTTAGAACCTGAGGCCCCAGCTGTATTCTCCTGCAGGATACTGTGCAAAATCTCATCTCCATAGTGATCAGAATTCAGAAACAAACGTAATCCCATTTGTCTGTTAATGACATTTTCTGTTTTTAGTTCTAGAAGGCAATTTTTATTGTTTTGGTGCTGAATAGATCTTCCCTAAAGTAGTATCTACATTACTGTATATATGAGGAAGCACTTATTTTATACTAATGTATGGTTGAGTCGAACTAGTGAAACTGCTGAGAATCGATGTCAAGGAATATGATCGTTCTTAAAATTTAAAAGGATATGGTCATTCTAGTACAGCCATCCAAATTATGGGTGTCATGGGCAGGGCAATATCATACTCTTCAGGGAATGCAAATGCCTGGTGGTGCCACGCATGATAGGATGATCAAATTGTGATTATTATTGAACTATTTTTTGCTAGTTGTTGGCTTGTTTTCTAAAAACTATCAATCTTTATGTAATGTTTTGCAAGCTCTTGGATGAATTGTATCGAGCTTACCCTTCAAATTGCATTAGATTCGATTAATACTGAATTAAGACCGTGAAATTCAAAATCACCGTTTTTCTTTTAATTAAATAAAAGCTTTCAAATTGTATAAATTGAAGCAAGCATATAAGTTTTAACACGCATCTCTATCTTATTTGTGCATGGTTTGGCATCGTGTTTCTTTGTGTTGATTTAGGTCGGATGGCATTGGGTCTCTGGGATATCTGTCCTCTGCATGCATATTATCCCTAAGATATGACAGCAACTCTAATGTTGCAGGTATTAGGCAGTGATTTTGAGACTATCTTCAAGTGAAAAGACGTGCTATGTATTCAATGAATGCTTGGCCAAAAATAATTATAATTCAATAAAATACTTAAATTCCTAATTTGAAATAAACAAAAATAACTATTGCTTTTAGCTGATGAATAAACTAAGCTGTGAACTAAATTTAGCAGTGAAATGATCATGATTAGAACAACCAAATCTGTGTTTATTTTTTGAGAGTTGAGATAACTTGACCATCAATATGTATTCGGCAAAAATGGTGGCATAGGTAGATAACGTACAAGCTGTGTAATAAAAGCAAAACACACGTATGAATGAGATGTGAATGTAATGTCTTAGGCATGAGTGTAACATTACGTTGCCATTGATAATTCTATGTACATGAATGTTTTCATACAGAATTTCCTCATTAACAGCATTTAAATTGAGACTGAAATAACGGATTTAACATCAAAGCGTTTGTAGTCCAACGGTTAGGATAATTGCCTTCCAAGCAATAGACCCGGGTTCGACTCCCGGCAAACGCAGCTTGGAGATCTTACATTCTGATTTGTCCTTTTGGCCATTTAACTTTATACTTTACATTTCAATAGCGTGCGTGTGTATATCCTCCAAGCAGTATACACCATATATTCTCGTTTCATTTTTTTTGTTTCTGATCTTTAACTATGCTAAAACGAACTCCCAAAAAAAACAGAGACTTATTCGTTGTTGGCCTTCCAACTCTAAGTTCGTTAGTAGGTTGGTACTCCACTTTATCGAGAAAATTGCCATTTCAACTGTCATAATATTTCTGACTAAAAAAACAATGTCACAATATTCACCGCTAAGAGTGCAAATCTCTGCCCCATGAATGATTGATGTTATCTTGGTCTAGAACTGAAACTATAATCATCAGAATAACAGCTCATTTCGGAACATTTCCATGTGCTTTAAATGATGAAAGTTATTACCTCTCTTCTATAATAAATATTCATCTATAAAATTTTATTTTTCTACTATTATTTGTCCTTTTAAGAATTCTAAACAATATTAATTATTTTTTCCATGATACCTTTATAAAAGAGAGAGTTGATGGATAGATTAAATATAAGAAAAAGTATTGAAATAAGTGATGATAAGGATAGTATTGTAAAATATACTTAAATTTATTTAACTTAAAATTTATTTAATTATTTTCTTAATATATATACATAAGTGAAGATGAACACATATTAGAAAACAGAGGTAATACTTAAATTTTTTCCATTGCGTCAATAACATAATTGCACATTTTAAATTTGTCCAAGCACCATCTATAGATCACAATTCACAAGTATATGTCTTGCTAATCTACACAGAACATCATGTAAACGTTAGCTAGCAGAATATGCTGACCCTCACAACTTCCGACTCTCGGCAACTATTCATGCTCATTATTCAAAGGCATTAACTTGATATTGAAAAATGATAATTATGGGCGGCATTTATGAGACGCATGGTTATGCATCTGGGTAGATAATAGTATTTTCTTAACTCATCTTTATCCCCACAGAAAGTGGCACCTACACAAATCATGGAGAGCTTGCATTTGTCCAGAGAGGTGCTCATGAGTTGGGACCGGCCTCCCTCCTATTTGGGTGTCTTCTGCTTGACAAAGAAAGCTGATAGCACACTTTTGCTGCGGCTGGGAACTTGGACATTCTCATGCTGATTTCGATTGTCAAATGATCTGAATGCTGTCAATGGTTTGGAACCCTCCAATGCATCCTGCAGGTACATACATAACCATCATTAACTTTGTCATGTAAAAGTTACTTTACAATTCACAAAAGCACTAGGAACATAAGTAAACACATCTTCAAGTCTGAAGATCCTTATGTTCGTGAAAACGCATAGCTGGAACATATTCTCCTCAATGTCAAACACCGGTACCCTAATCCCTATAACCTATAGATTGTCCTATCCCAGAAACGCAAACTTCTCTGTACACCTTTATTCAAGTTCAAAATCCAAGCTGCAGCCCGAAAATGATTTTATCCAACAGCTTGCAAAGCATTATGTAAAGATTAATAGTTTTTAGAAAACATGCAAACAACTGGCAAAAATAGTTCAATACTAATTGCAATTTGATTTTTCTATAAAGCATGGCACCACCAGGAATATGCATTCCCTGAAGAATATGACACTACCCTGCTCATGACACCCAAAGTTTGGATGGCTGCACTAGAAGTAGGAACTCCATTTGGTAAGTTAACTTGTGCTGCAGAAGTTTTCATCCTCGTACTCTCTTCATTATCTACATGTAATTAAGAATTGTAAGTTCTACGGGACACACAAATAAATCATTTACCATATTTAAGTGATCTACAAAATACACGGGATACAGCCATTCAGCATACCTAAAAGGTGAAAAACCCCAGAGGACTTGGCAGAAAAATTAGTGTCCTTGATGCTGCAAAAGTAGATGAGTTAAATATTAAAAAAGGCACTCTGCAACCTGTGCAATGGTAGCCTTAAACAGTAGACTTACATTGTTGATGCATGGGAAGTCCTTTTTTTAAGGTAGACTTAGTTTCTGATGCTAAATGCCATGAAAGGGTTTTTGCAACAGGGACACCTACAATAAAACACATTCAGATGAATACTATAATGTTCACTTACGACCAAACCAAATGAAAGACCCACGGCAGGTGGGGGGGGGGGTGGGGACCATACACCTGAAGATTGAAGATGATTTCTGGTTTGAAATTGATTTTCTCTTGCATCGGCCTTGATGTGAGGACTGAAATGTACCTTTTTATTGACAGAATCTAGCTTACATTTTACAAAAAGAAACAGAGAACCGTAAGTAAAAGCAAAACCCATAGATCTTTACTATCAATAGTTACTTCTGGTGGAAAGTAAAAATAGTTAATCCTACTTGGCAAAATGTAGTGCTTATGATGTCTCGGGATGAAAGCCAACAACTGCTGTTGCCGTAGACCTTCTTTATCCGTGTAAATTTGGCATGTAAGAAGTTTCTGCATGTAAGCAAATATGTCACTTCAACTCCAATTGAAAGTTATTTATTTAAACATGACATCTCAGAAAAAAAAAAAAAGTTACGTAATCACCTGATTCAGAGTAGAGATCTTCAAGTCCATGGTTGAGACATCCAATGTTTGCTGCTCAAGAAAGTCGGTCAACTTGTAAGCCACAGTTCCAAGATGATCAACAGCATTCACAAGGGCCCTTACAGCATAATCTTTCAGCTTCTCAAGTACCCTGATGCATAAATAACATACAGGTCAGGAGAAATTCATGCAGTAGGTCAACTTCGAACAACCAACCTTCCTGTCTGTCACACATGCTGTTAAATGAACTACTAAAAAAGTTATAAGATGCAGATTCAAGTCATATCCTTTAAAGGATGACCATATGCCTTGACATCGATCCTCTTCAGTTTCACTATTTAGACACAACCCTACATTAGTATAAAATAAGGGCTTTGGCATATACACAGTAATGCTGATGCTATAGGGAAGATCAGGATTCAGGTTCAGGGGACCAGGGCCCAACACAATATAAGTTACACTGGCAATTACAAATGTTAATGAATGTTCTTTAGTTCTTCACCTTCAGATCATTCGAGTTTGTTATCAGAATAGAAATAGTCATATATTTTTGTTTAAAAGAAAAGAATCAACTTTTTTGTTTTATTTTATTTTATCGACATAAAGTAACATATACAACTTGCATTAGTTGAAATACTCACCGCATAATGTAATATAAAACTTTATCCGTAACATTCACACCCAGGTGAGAACAAACTAGCAGAGTACTACAATGAAGTCACTACTACTCATTTGTCAAGTCGCAAGACTTTCAATCATTTACATAGAAAGGCATTTTGAAAGAAGAGGATAAAATTTCCTTCTAGAACTAAACACAAAAAATTTCATTAACAGACATGCGTGCTTACATTTGTTTCTGATCACTATGGAGATAAGATTTTTCACAGTATTCTGCGGCAGAATACAGCTGGGGCCTCAGGTTCTTAAGTTCCTGAAATGACCATAATATGAGGATCAACACATAATATGAGGGTCAGCATTCAGAATTGCATCCCAAATTGTAAAGTTTTCATCTGAAAACACAGTGAAAATTTTGAGAGACAAAGGCCCTCAAGAAACTGTAAAAAAATTACAATCAATCACAATAAGCGTCTATTTCTCTCGATATTGGGAGCACGGGTGATTTGATAATATGAAATTGGATAGAAAACAGACATGTAAATTTAGGTGTAATGAAAGAAAGACAACCTTAGCATCTAATATACATACTATTTAGCCAAGATCGGAAATGGTACCAATTGGTAAGATAGAAAGATAGATAGATCTGGTGAGGTGTGTACCTGCAAGGCGAAGACGAAGCCCTTGCTGCGCTCCATTGAGACTTCGTCGAATGTCATGGCGGTGCCCTGCTCCAACACCATGCCTGACCCTGAGCCTAACTAATTATCAAAATCAATCAAGTTGAATTATATATAATTAGCCCCAACAAGACTCACTCACTCACTCACTCACTACAACAACTGCATAAGCGACATTGATTGTTAGTTTAAATAATACAATTAGGGAAGGGATTATTAGGTGAGGTATGCGTGGTTGGGAAGGAAGGAAGGAAGCTCAGCACTCAGCTAACCATACTTGCTTGACGTGATGAATGAATGAATGGAAGAAAACTCAAGAGTCGCTCGCAAGAGAAGAAAATCAAACAGCGATTTTATTTGTATTTGTATTTGTATTTGTTTTTGTGGAGTTCAATGCAATGCAATGCAATGCAAGAAGAAGCAACAACCCATATGCTCCTCGCCCAAGGAAGGAGCAAATTACTTTCTTTGTTGTAACGCCAAATGAACCGCTACGCTCATCGCCAAAATGACACTTGTGCCCCCCATTTTTATTGCATTTAGAATTGGAAGTTGGAACCGCCACTGGCTTTGATGGCAACTATCCTGCACTCTGCTCTTGATGTTGACTCTTGTTTAACCTTTACACAAAATCTACCCTACCCCCTGTTTACTTGTTGCTTCAAAGCATAATGATTACACAATTATACGACATTATTTTAATCTACAAAAATATCCAAATTGGTCTATAAAAAATATAGTAAGAAATAAATTAGTTTATATTTAAAAAAAATAAATTAATTTTTGTATAATTATGTACAATATACAAAGAGATGAATTTATTCCTTTTTAACTTGTAAAACTATACGAAAAGACTAATTTACCTTTTTTTTTTAAATGTGGGAGATTGATTTGGAATTTTTTAAAATATAACTAATTTCTGGGACAACAATTTAGATATTTAGTTTTTAATCTAAGTAGAATAACAATGGCTTGATATGCAAGCACAACGTTTTAGGCTCTTGTGATGGCGCCTTGTCAGATGTTGTCTTTTTTTTTTCCATTGTTAGGGTGGGGGGTGGGGTTGAAAAAGATGGGGGATTACATTAAACTTATACATTCTTCCTAGAAACTTAGGGAAAGAGGACAGATGACTCAAATAGCATAGGATACAACCATAATGACTAGAGTGTGATTTTACATGTGATAATATTCTTAATTGACTACATGTTATGATCCTACCTTGTGAAGATTCAATCGTTTCTAATAAATTTTGAACATAATTTAAATGTTGAGTAAAAAGCTATTTAAAACCCTCATAAAATTATTGGAAAAATGTAATTACTTCAAAACAACAATAAAGAGATAGGAAGGAAACAAAAAAAAGAGAAGGAATATGCTTTCAGCGAAAGCCAAGACATCCAAAGATTCTAAATCTGTCCCTACCACTTACTATTATTCTCTTCTTTTTTTATTTTATGATGTCCATTTTTTCTAATAAAAATATTATTTCAATATTTAAGAGATGAGTGTCATTTAAGATATTTATTTTTTTATTATTGGATATGATGATAATTCTTATCTCATTCTATTAATCCATCACATTTAATAGTAATAGTAATAGACGATTACTTTTTAAAGTGTTGAAATACACTTCTCTTTTCCCAAAGGATGGTATAAAATCGAACCAATCACATATTTTCCCACATAATAACGTTGATAATTCTTCCAATTATCCAAACCGCAACCCAACACGACACGACACAAACGTTTATTGTCAATGCATGTCCCTACTCATCTCCTTCTCCATCGAGTCGAGGATAATTTTCCCGGAAAAATGACATTTTCTCGTTTGATTTTCATCTGAGCTCTCGTTTTCTTCGCGTGTAAAAAAGAAAAATCTAAGCTTTATATTCATTCGTCCATGACCATGGCCATGGCACTCGTTATGATCCATTGGCCGGATATGTCCATTGCCCACAATATCACGTGTAATCCGAGCAAGCTCCACAGCTTCAGCTTCAGCTTCTTCACAAGTGTCAAGGCTACTGGGTCAAGAACCACGCCAGGGTTGAAAACAGTTTGTTGTCAAGTGAATAAGAAGGAGCAGAATTTGATGCTGTACGGTCAGTTCTCAGCTCCGGTGAAGCGAGGGATTAGCAAAGAAGAAGAAGAAGGAGAGGAAGAAGAAAAACAGAATTATTATGTGAATATGGGATATGCCATTCGAACTCTGAGGGAAGACTTCCCTCAACTCTTCCACAGGGAGCCTACCTTCCACGTCTACAGGTTAATTTTCCATTTCACTCTCTCATATTTGACATGTAGCCTATGATTCACGGATACTTCAAATAGTTAACATATGGAAATGTATCATATAGGATATTTTATCAGTACTTTTACATACTCTTAATTATATTTTACATATATTTTTAATTTGATTTATGTTAGTATCCGTATCGTACTCATAACATACCGGATACTTCTGCCGGTATTGATGCAACATAGTATGTAATGCTGAATTTTGCCATGACTGTGATATATATCCTTCTTGCAGGGATGATATTGTCTTTAAAGATCCATTGAATACCTTCATTGGCATTGAGAATTACAAATCAATCTTCTGGGCTCTACGATTTCATGGCAGGATTTTCTTCAAAGCTTTGTGGGTTGAATTAATTAGTGTGTGGCAGCCTGTTGAGAATGTCATAATGGTTCGCTGGACTGTCCATGGAATTCCACGAGTTCCATGGGAGAGTCGTGGTAGGTTCGATGGAACCTCTGAGTATAAACTTGACAAGAAAGGCAAGATTTTCCAGCATCGGGTTGACAATGTTGCTCCAAATACACCTCCCAAGTTTAGAGTGCTCAGTGTGGAAGAACTGATTCAATATATTGGCTGCCCCTCAACCCCAAGACCAACTTGTTTTGAAAAAACTTCATCTACAAATAGAACTTAATGTTGCTTAAGTTCTTTAGTTTTGGTGTAATGGTGTAAACTAATGTTAGGTACATATAGTTAGCTAGATATTTGACATCTTGTTTGACATAAAAAGTTGTCTATGATTGCCTTTTGTAGTAGTTGGATACATGGTGCTCAAGTCTATAGGCACCAGTATATAGGATCTTCGTTGGATGTTGTAATTAGTAGAGTTCGAAAAGCCTTGTATAGTATGTATAATATGATTGCACGTTCGCTCCTCCTTTATCTATAGATTCTTATAAGTAAATTTTGTAGCATTATATCCTGTGTTAGCAGGTCAGTAGGTAGAATATAGGAACATTTAGTGAGAGTATAGAGTTTAATATTTACTGCTTTCAATTCTAATTTCGCTTCTCCCATTCTGAAACACCCTTCTAGTAGACCCCGTTATTAGAAGGCCATGTAAGTGGCCTTTATACCAGACCCATAAGGTGGGCTCTTGGTCTGATGAAAAAAAGGAAAACATTATATGTTCGATTGAAGGGCATACATATTCTCTATTCTTACGACCAAAAACAAATCTCTATTCTTTGTTCTTATTGTTATTTATTATTTTTAAGAAAGGACATTCATTTGACTTTGTAGTGTGCCATGATATTAGGATACTACGTTGAAGCAGAAGGATCCATGACATTGAGCTCGGGATGCTCTCCTTAATGTATATTCTATTCATGAAACAGAGGATTTCAGTTAAATCAAGGCATTGTTGCATGAAATCATTGTAAACAAAAAGATCTTGTGCTAAGGTTTTTGATCTGGCATTGATTTAAACAGGTACTTATGCTAGACTAATTCAACTTATCTGTTCATTAGGCACTTGTCAAAAGTTATGAAAAGAGGCACTTATCCAGAAGGTGCCGAGTTATATATGTTCGAAGAAAGGAGCAACATTGGGTTTTAAAACAAACGAGTACTATTATATATTCAATGCAAATACATGCACAAATAATACAGATGAACCCAATAAAAGGATATGAACTCATAGAAGTACATCATGAATCCAAGGTCAAATACAGTCATAAGTATTGGAGATTCTAGACTTGGCTTTTGATGGATGAACTATATCCAGTTTGATCATCGTAGAACTTGGACCACAACATGACACCTCCATATTTTGTGCAATTCTTAATAACTGGAAGGACTTTTGATGTGAGGTCACTCGCTGAAATAAAGCCACTTCCAGCTGCCAGTGGAGCTGCTGGTAGCCCTAAGAAAATCTCTGTGGCTGGGATTTGTGTACTCCACCGCTTCCATGCATTCTCAAGATTGGCAATGTCTCCAGAAGAGTACTGGCAAGGCGGATTGTTATAAAACTGAACCCAAACGTAGTCAAAAAGACCGGTCTGAAGGGCCTTTCCAAGCCAAGCATCAGGAAAAGGACATTGAGGTGCAGCAGTCAAGTAAACCTTCTTGCCCTTGTTGCTATATCCTGAAAGGTACCTTGCAAGCTCATCCCAGTGTTGGTTTGTTCCTCCTTCAATGTCGAAATCAATGCCATCCAAAACAGCATCGCCAAGTGGACGTGTAGGTGAGTGTCCCCCAAGAAGTTATTCCAAATGTAAGTGGCAAGTTGCCTAGCATCCTCTGAGGATACGAGGGTGTAACCCCCAGGCCCTCCTCCAATTGAAAGCATAACTTTGATGCCTTTGGCTTGACATGACTTTATGTCAGCACTTATGCTTGTGCAGCCATTGGTACTACTATATGGATCACAATGACCTGCAAGGTTTAACCTTGGAGTCTTGCCATTCCCAAAACTGTAAAGAAAAGCAATGCTCACATACTCATAGTTTCCTGTGGCACAAGTTTCTGCCAAGGTCCCCTCATTCCCATTTTGACCCCAATAGATGGAAATTCCACCAGCATCTGATCCTCTTGCTAGGATAAACACCACTAACGAGAAAATTGGTATCAAAGTTCCCAACACACATGCCATTTTGATTGACCAGTTTTTGAGTCACTGGCTCTCTTTTGAAATTATGGCTTGTTTCGGCTGTTCAATGCCACGTTGGAGAAAAGAGATTTATACGGATGAAGGGTTGCCAAGTTGCTTTGACAATAACCATGTTTTTTACTTGTGCAAATGATGGCCGTGCCTTTGCAGTTATCTAATGCTGTGGGATTGTGTATTTAATATGATTTCACATGTTTGTCTGGGATTTAACAAAAGTCAAAATCAACTTGAATATTGCGTTGTCTATTGTTTGTCTTTACAACGTACGCTACAGGGAAGGCAAGAAGTATATAATCAACTTTCAATTGTCACGATTTATGAGAAAATTATACATAGCACGAAATAATGCATCACGAATTGTTGTGTGAATGTTACCCTGCACTTTATCATGGCTGTTTCCCTTTCTTTTTCTTTCGGAAAAAAGATGTTGACAATTATAAGATGACCATGGGGGTATGTCACGGTAATTTGTAATCATTATAAACCATGGCAGCATTTCAAGGAAAGATTATAAACCAATTCAAAATATTTCGCCCAACCTCAAATTATTATGAAACTATGATACAGTCCTCGTAACAGAAAACAGCATGCAGACAGCCCCGCCACGATAGCAAGACAACTTAAGATGGGAATTATGCCCAAAACTAATTTAACCTTATTTTGCAACTGACTGGTTCAGCATACATTTAAACTACAATACAAACACAACATTCATTCTTTTTGCTCTAATGTTACTGAAACAAGAGATATTTTTAACAGGTAAACTAATTTTTTCAAATGGGCATTGTGCATTTCTTTTGAGAATGTCCTAACATATGACAACGACCACACTGAACAACTCTTTTTGGTCGCTTGAAGTTCTCCACTCGTGGAACCTTCTTTTTAGGTCTTCCAGGTGGCCGAGTCTTTGGTGGGCGAATTATGATATCGACCCTCGCACCTCCACCTTCAGCTCCTTCCCCCCGTTCTCTCCATTGACTCCTTTCTGGAATAGCATTTATCACCTGTGAATAGGTCATTCTGTAACTCTGTATAGTGAAGCATGGTTCAGCAAACATATGGGCATTGTGTCCACAAGAAATAAGTGCAGCGGCAGCATGGGCACAAGGTAAACCATAAAGCTGCCAACGGCGACAAGAGCACTCACGGCTTCGAATATCCACAATGTTGGTCCTCTCGGTTGACACAATTTCAAACTCAACTTCATTTGCCCGGAGTACTTGATAGCAGTGAGCATCAGCAATTGCCTCCATAATCCGCTTCTCAGCAGACGGAACAAGAATTGCTGTCCACCTCATTCCCATATCCTGCCGATCATTAAACCAAGATACCATCTGCTGGCGAATGTGTTCCATCATCTGCACAATAGGGAGTTCATGACATTCAAGGGCCCAGTTATACAACAATTCTGTTACCCCAAGAGTGAAATGGCCATATCGAACACCCTCAAAGTAAGCCACAGCCCAAAGCTGGGGAGGAAAGTGTTCAAACCACGGTAAAACTTCCTGAGAAATTTCTATCATCTCGTTAATCTTGCTTTCAAATTCAGCAGCTGTAAGGGCATAAACAGCATTCCAAAAGATGTTCACTAACTTTGTATTTTTAAATGTATCGCGAAAATTCTCGCTGACATAACGCAGACAGAAACCATGAGAAGCACTAGGAAAATGGGTTTCTACTGCCTCCACAATGCCTCTTTGCCTTTCAGATAGTATTGTCAGTCTAGGCATGCTGTCAGTGTTTACTCCTAGAAGTTTTCGCAATTCAGACATGAACCACATCCAATTTTCATCACTTTCAGCATCAACAACGGCAAAGGCCAAAGGAAACAATGCATCATCAGCATCAACAGCTGCAGCACAAAGTAATGTACCCAAGTATTTTCCTTTAAGATGTGCTTTGTCAAGCTCTAAAAGTGGCCTACATGCATTTATAAACCCATATATTGATGCATGATAAGAAATAAACAAGCGTTGAAAGCAATTTTCTTGTCCAGTAGCAACCACAGATGCAATGCTACCAGGGTTGGTTTTCCTTATTTGCTCACAGTATGCAGGGAGAAGACGATAGCCTTCTTCATATGTTCCATGAAGTGCAGCCATGCTCCGCTCCTTCCCACGCCAAGCTTGCATGTAAGAAACAGAAACTCCATGCTGGTCACGGATATCTTGCAGTATTTCCCTTGGTTTGTATTGTGGATTGTCTCGTATGCGTGCTTCTACAGATCTTGCAACCCAATCTACTGATGCCTGCTGATGATGAAGGTTGCGAACTCCCTCACAAGTATGCTCTCCTTGTAGGGTTCTTATAGTAAAAGTTGGAACCCCAGGACATTTTGCTACATGGACACGCCATGGGCACCCTTCTTTGGAGCACTTTGCTATAAAACGACTGCGATCTGACTTAACTATCCGAAGATCAAAATGCATAGCTATGGCAATATCTTTCAATGCTCTTCGGCAGGTTTCCACATCTGGAAACTCTTGCCCAATGACTAATGGATGTTCTGGTACAATGGTTAATGGATGGTCTGCTACAGTCTCAGGAGCATTAACTAAAACTAAAGAATGATTTGCCATATATCCACCAAAACAAGGAAAGAGCAATGTCATCTGACTCTAAGGGTTTCCGTCATATTTATGAATTACTAAGGGCTTCCAAGAATAGGCAATGAAAAATGCCAGCATATTAAACTTCCTGCCAATTACAGACTCTGCAATACATGGGAGAAGGAATGGTTAAATTCTATTAAGTAGCTCATATCCTGCCAGTAAAGGACTTAAAATCTGTAAATTAAGCAACCAATAGTGAAAGTTTGATAGTTGGATTACGATCCAACTTGAAGTGAGAAAAATAAAAACAATTGCAGTGACATGATCACATTATCAGGTATTATATGACATCACAGCGTTTTAAAACTAATTTCAACAAGGAAACAAAAAAAAAAAACAACAACAACAACAAGCAACTACTAAATCCCCACCGGTATGCCCTCATAACCACTGAAACAAAGCACACTCTTTCTACTTCATACACTGAATTCGCCTATTTGGATCCAGAAATTGAGATTACAAAATTGAATTCCGCTGCTCTCATGTAAGGGTTCTATTTCGCAAAAGCCAACTAGCACGGAAACAGGATCAGCAGCATAAAACCAATGTATAAACTAATCTGTTGATAATATATTGGAGGGATTCAAAGTTCCAAATCACGGTCACATTCTCCTTCCCTACATACATTAGGTCACAATCCTCAGCATCTTAAAAAAAAAAAAGAGGCGCTGGGGCACAATAACCGTTAGCACTCACTGTGGATCCGACAATTTGCAATCTGGAAACCTATGATTCTGAATCTACTACCTGGGATTTCGTGAAGTACGAGGTGGGATTTTCAATGGGGAAAACAAGCCGAAGAGCGAACAACATGTTAAACCTATTCCACAAAATCGATTTCTTTGTTTTTGGGCATAAACAAAATCGAAACTTGCAGAAGGTTATACGCGAAGCTAATTGAGGGCATGATGCGGGAGAAAACGAACAAGAGGCGGAGAAAGGGGGACTTTCCTTCAAAACATGTGTAACTAATTATTCAGGATTGATTTTTTTTTTCCCCTTTGGTAAGAAAAAAAAAGAAAGAAAGAAAAGAGAGAGAGCACCTGTTTCAAATAGGACAGTAGCGGTTTGTGTTAGCGCAACAGTGGTGTGGTGTTGCTGCTGTATCTGTCTCTCCTTCTTCTTCTCCTTCTTCTCCGGCTTGTTGTTGTTGTTGTTCAGCTTTCGTTTCTGCAATTTGATGAGATGGTGGACCGTAATAAACAACTCTCTTTCTTCTCCTCCCAAATTATTTTATTTCTTTTGGTTTTCACTCTTTGCTTCTCGGACTCGGAGTGAAGAAATGAAAAAAGAGTAATTGAAAATGGATTTGGACGCACAATTCTAATTTTTATAGTTGGAGTGTTAATTATGTCAAAAACAAAATAGTTGGAGTGTTAATAAAATTAGAATTATAATTTCATAATCAAATTTTATGAAATTTAAAAATAATTAAAATAAATTTTTTTGAATTTTTAATATATAAAATATGAATTGTCAATCATAAAATTTATTTAATATTTCTATTCTTATTAAAGTATTTATTTTTTCCTCTTTTTCTTACAATCATATTACAATTTTTTAGTAAACTAACGTATGAGATTTAGATTCTAATGGTAATTCAAATTAAAATTACACATTACAATTGCAAGTCTAACATTCAAATGGATGTGTTTTATGTTTGAATTTAATTTTTTTTACGAGTTTGAATTTAATTTATATGTTTTATCAGTATAAAATAATTTTATATAAATATTCAATCACATATTGATATATTAGTAAAAGTGTTTAATTTAAATCACCCATTATCATGTAAGTAGATAATAAGTCTTATAAATAAAAAGATATAATTGATTGATAATATAGAGCTCTTTTATATTATTAGTATATTAAAATTAATATTTTACTTTTATATTTCTATTTCATACCATTATTCAAATAACCCGATTTCATCTTCATTGTCTATTACCTATCTTTTTTGAACTATGGGAAATTTTTTCAAGTTGTTCAAGAATTGGGAAAAATTTATTAGTGGTGAAAAGGAAGATCCATCATTTTAATCCTCAAAAAATTATATTGGTGACAAAATAACCCCTGTTAAAAATTATATTTGCTGATGACCCTCTGAAAATCCATATTGTTTAATAAATTTACCCAAAAATTAATTGATTTTCATCTTCATTAAAAAAAATGATTTATCTAAGGACCATTTTGTCAAAAATATAATATTTTGAAGGTAAAGTGGTTCTTCTATATTGCCAACTTGACATAAAAATGACTATTTTTACAAACATATGATCTCTTGGGACAATAGTGATGATTATCAATTGCTAACTATGCATAAGATGTGAAAATGTGATCATTTTTATTAACAAATATGGAAATCACTTGATGCTTGGAACTTGTCAACGAGATAAATTTTTGAAGGATTTGTGATAGATATAATTTTTCTGAAGACTATTTTATCAATGACATAATATTTTAAATGTCAAAATAATAGTTCTCCCTTTTTCTTTTTTTGTTTTATTAATTAAATTAAGATGAACAACATCTAAGTATTTTTTGTGGTTTGTATACTAGAGTTTCTTAGACCCATTCTCATATATATGAAAATACGAGGATGTTTCTATTAAATAAAATTAATTTTAATACAAATTTTATCTGGAATTTCAATATAAATCTTAAAAGTGAGAGGAAAAAGTGAAATAATATGAGGATTTTTCTACTTCAAATTTCGCTAAAAATAAACGAGAACCGAGTTAAAAGATTATAGTATGTTAACATAATTATTCTAAAAAATACTTAAACTTCAAAATCTGTATTATCACTGTGGTTGATCTTAAGAAACAACCTTTTTGAACGCATTAAAATGAAAATTCTATCTTTCTAAGACAATTATGAGTCTAAACTTGATCTTGTTTTGATATATGAATAAAATTGATAGAAATTTTAATTAAAAATATGAAACCTTTTATAGATACTTAGTTGAAGAAAAAAAGCTTTAACTCTCGTAATTAAGGAAGAGACATGTTATTTGGACATTGACATGGTGATAGATCCCTAAAATGAGAATATATTAGGAGTAAAGATAATACATTTTATAAAGATGAGTAGAATATATTGTATTATATTACTTTGTCTCGTTTAAAATTAATGAGATCAAATTCAACCAAATAATAGTAATAAAAATATATTAAATCAATATAATTATTAGGGTTAAATGTATTTTATCCCCGAAATTTTAAGTCATGTGTGATTTAACTCTTACTTTCAAACGTGCATTACGACATTGAACTTTCCAAACTCTAAAAAAAAAACCCTTACTTTTCAAACAATTCATTACGATCCTATGAACTTTAAACTGCAAAAAATTCCCAAAAATTTAAGTCATAACAGAGTAGGTTGTACATAATAAAAAATCAGGGATTTAATTGAACATAGTATTCACAAATAAGGTGTCAAGTTGCACAAATTAAAACTTCAGAGGTTAAGTGCATATAAATATTACCTTTATTAGTTGTCAAAATTATACTGAGGGATATTTTGTATAATTTAAAAATTTTAGGGTGTCACAATGTATATTTTAAAAGGAGAGAGTAAATTATATATGACCTAAAATTTTTGGGGATAAAATGTATTTTTCTCTTATTATTAAAAAAATTTAAAACTTTTTGTGAGGGGCCGTCGTCCTACCTCTCCTAATGTGGATCCGCCTTGCTAGGATGAAGTCATCTATGGAGACACCTAAAAATAAAATAATAATATTATTCTAATACTTAATAGTAGTGGGTGTTTAAGTGAGACAATCACCCTATCACTATTTGATGTGATAATAGTTTTTACTATCTCAGCAATCTATCATATCTAATGGTAAGAGAGTAGAAGTGGGTGTGTCTTAAATATTCACTTTTAAGTATTAAAATAATATTTAAAAAAAAAAACAATGACAGAATCCACGTATATCTTTTCCCTACTAATTCTCTTTCCACAGCTCCCCCATCCTATGTTCGTGTATGCTCACTACAACGTCAAAAATCAGATATTCAAATACTTCTTATCTGAAGTAATGCACGATGTAGTTCTTGAATATCGTTAATGTATTCTTATTCTTAATACTTTACGACATTTGCATAACAAAATTAACCTCTAAAATAAAGTTGCAAACAATTACTTTTTGAGATTAATTAATTTTAACAGCAATTAAATGACATGGTTTTACAACATAAATATATTAAAGGAAAAATTATATTTTATCTCCATATGACTTGTTTGCCTCCAGAATTTTATAAACGTTCAAATTATATGTGTATTTTAGTCTTTTTATTAAATTTTCTCTTATTATTAATGAAAAATAGGTGTATTATATCATAAACTTTAGGTTAAGCCCAATCCAATACCCTAAACTAACAAATAATAAGTAAATTGATACCCTAAATTTTCTTATCCGAATTATATTAACAATAGAAATGAAAAATTTAATAGAATAATCAATTTGTACAATTAAAAAGTGTTAAAAATTTGATTTGTATGTTTTAAAATTTTGAGATAAAATATATATGAGCTATAATTAAAGGGAAAAGTGGGATTTTGGGTAAATATTAGATGGCGGTAAGAAACGTTCATAACGTTGTCTTTTTTAAGCTCATAAACGTATTGTCATGTGTTGACCTAAATAATAATAATAATAATAATAATCGAAACGATTTTTGGCAGCTAACCATGAATTTATGGTGTGTTTTGACGAAATTTTAGGTTCAGAATTACTATTTTAACCAAAAAAAATTCAAATTTGTTTTTAGAAGTTAAACAAAGTACTTTGAAAGAAAATTTTTTTTAATTCTTTAATTATTTATAAAATTTAAGTTTCATAATAATTTTTTTAAAATCTAAAATAAATACTCTTGCAACATAGTCGATAAATCCTTTAATAATGAGGTGATCGAGGCACTGTAACTTCCTCAGATCAATTTTTAGAGATAGCTAGGTTGTTGAAGCCTTTTCAATCTGCGCTGCAGTATGTGTGTCAAGCACCGACAGTTAAACGATCATTGAAGCCGACTTGAAAAGTTTGAGATTGACTTGATTTTGAATGTTCGGCATATATATAAGGATGTAAAAACAAATATATGTAGTATTATTTGAACATCATATATAATAAATTATGTATCAATAGTTTGTAATTTCAATTATATTACGAGATTAATTTTGATATATAAGAATTTTACATTATTATATAATTTTATAAGAATTTCAATTAAGGATTAAGTTAAATATTTTTATTGATGTGATAATATATGATTATATGACTACATAAAAAAAATTTATACTAACAATGTATAAACTTTAAATCCTAAAATTATTAGTAATTATGTTTATGAAAAATACAGATAATAAAACTTCTATATTAAATGTGTTTAGTTAAGGGGTAAAAATAAGGATAAGTTTTATGAATGAGCTTCATATATAAAATTACACAAGAACTATCCATAAAAACTTCCCTTATTTTTACTACTCAACCAAACACATTCTAATTGTTAATTATCTTATCATATGTACTATTTTCATTTAAAACGAAATTGAAATATCTAAATTCAATTACATGAAGTATTCATATATTTATTTTCATATGTTTAAATGATGTTTGAAAATGTAATTGACATATCTAAATTATTCAAACTAGAGGTCGTGCTTGTCGAGTTGCAGTTCTAATTTTTTGCTATTATTGTAATTGGTAATGAATATTGTGATCGATAACAATTAAAAAATGAAGCAGCAAGTGTGCAAAAAATATATATTTAAAAATTATATTATGAGCATTTGAGGTCTATTTTGGGAGAAGAGTTAAGAAAAGGGATTTTGGTTTCAAAGTGTGTGAGTAGGTTTTCACAAGGTGAGTGATGTAGATAAAACTCAAAATAACTGCATGGATGATGTATATTTTTGGTTTTTTTTTTTTTGTAATTTCATATGGTAATTTTCAAACTACTAAATAATCTGTTTGGACTTGAAAAAAATATTCAAATAGAATGAGGAGGTACAAAAAACAGTTATCAACTCCAATCCCATTTATAATACGGTATACGGTATAGATATTGATTTTTACAAATATCATGTCGCAAAATAAATATAAGCATGTGGAGAAGTGTAAGCACAAGCTTGCTTGTTCTCCATGACTCTCTCCCAATCAATGCTTTGAGATGTCGCCGACATATGTGTACTAGTGATGCTTGCCCTAGGTGCGGTTCAGCTGTTGAAACTATGCTCCACTATCTCAGAGATTGTCCTAAGGCCACAGTGGCGTGGGAGTATTTGGGATTCAGTGACTTAGCCTTCTATGAACCCAAGAGTGCTCAAACCTGGCTTCGATATGTTGCTTCCTTGGATGATGATGCCCTTCCTTTATGACTGTTTGGTGGATATGGCGAAGCACACGAGGGGAGGTGCTGAGTCGAAACTTCTGGACACCAGATATTGTTCTTCGCAATATTATCCAAGATCTGGACAACCACTCTCTCTCTCTCTCCCCTTGTCGAGCATGGCGCACATCAGCACCATCAGAGAGTGGTTCGATGGTTTTGGCCAACTGCAGGAGCTGTGAAGGTCAATGTTGATGGAAGCTGGAGAGGTAACTCGGGAGCTGATGGATTTAGGGGCCTTATTAGAAGCGATTCAAGTGTTTGGCTTGTGGATTTCATGGGTGCGATTGGCCATGCTGGGAACATGTTAGCTGAGCTCATGGCTATCCGCTATGGGATTCGTCTTGCGTGGGACAGGGACTATAGGAATGTTTTGTGTGAGACGGATTCGTTAGAGGCCATTAGGCTCAACCATAACCAGCCGACGAGCACTTGTATTTTCGGAGCTTTGATTTCGAAGATCTGTGAATGAAGACTTAGGGTATGTTTGTGAGTTTAGATTTTAGAGTAGAGGGATGGAATGAGAGGGAGGACTTATAGTGTAATTTTATCCTATAAGTTTTTTATCCTCTTCTTCAAAATCTAAAATCACAAATATAAAGACCGGCTATGTCGAATTTCTCTTGTGCTGCGAGATGCTAATGCTTATGCTGATTTCCTTGCTACGGAGGGGACCCCGCTTGCGGAGGTCTTTGTGGTGTTGGATGCTCTGCCTGCTGCTCTTCGACAGTGGGTGAGTGTGGATTATATGGGAACCTTCTTCCCGAGGACGTGGTCCTTTCTTATCTTGACTAATGTACCAATATATATATTTCTTTTGATCATAACAAATTTAGGTGGGTGCGGTGTCATCTATCCCACCGGGACAAAGAACTACTTCGGTCTCTTTGAAGTGCTTACAGGAATGTTCTTACGCGTGATTATTCCCGAAAAAAGCTTCACAGTAGACATCGAATGTCGAACCCACATTTTTTGTGAGATATGGCGGATTCCATGCATGGCCTCCAACACACTCAATTTGCACTTATATTTTCTTCCTAAATCGTCTTTTCGTATGACGACAAATTCCGCAATACCGAACGAGACACCCCGAGTGAACCATGGTGAATGAGGCAGCTTCGTTTCACTTGAAAAATTTTTGTTTCTAATTGGAGAGGCAAATAGAACGAGCTAGATAGTGGCAAATAAAAGATTTCATTAAGAAGGCAACAATATGGTGAACAAGGCTGAGAATCGAATGAACCACCATGAAACTTGAAGAACAATGCACTAACTAATGTGATAAGCAAAACAAGAACACGATAAGAAATTTAGAGGTCAAAACAGAACAACATTCTTCTACATGGGGGGCCGGAGTAGTTATTTGAATATTGTGCCATTTTATTACTTAATCAATTTTGATTTCATTAATCAATTTTTGATCAGTTTAGGCCTGATTTCGATTCCTTGAAGGAGAAGGCCACTCTTCCAGTCACCACTCTTGACCTCGCAAACAGCCATCTCCACCTCCTTGTCCTCCTCCTGGTCGCACCCTCTGTTGAAGAACTCACCCAGTTCGATCTCCAACCACCCATCCCCTCTCTCCTTCGGATGCTTATTAACTCCATCTGATTCCGATCTATTACTATTAACATCCACATCCACAGGTGGTTCTGCTGGTGATTCGGGTGCGGTTTGTTCCGTTTCTTCAACTGTAGTGGCCATTAAGTTCCGGTGACCTCGTTGGCAAGGAATAATCTGGCAGTACCTTAGCCTCCTTCGGGGTTTGGGTGCATCCAAGTAGACGGTTCGCTTCGGATGATTGGGTTCTCCGGCGATCCCGACGGAGACCTCAACAGGCTGGACTCGGAAACCGTAGGATCCAGCTACGGTCGTCTTGTACACAAGGTATGCCCCATACAATGTCTCTCCAGACAGCATCCCACTCATTATCCTCCCCCTAATTTCCAGCCAACACACGCTCACGAGTTCTGCCACCTCCGAAAACCTGCTTAATTAATTAATTGCTAACAACTGTTAATTAACATCATCAGATAATAATATGTAATTCAATTTCAGATCCTGATGACTCTGGTCATATGATCTAATAAGAGAGGTTGATCAGAAAAGAAATGAACGAGATGAATATGAATTTACGTACCTGGCATCTGGCAGAGAAATCCATCGCCAATACCTGGGCGTATCTCCCATACAATCGAGAGAGCCCTGGCAGACAGCATGTAACATTTCTTCCCGTACAGCTTTTCCAGTGCAAAGCTCTGATGATTTCAATTTGGTAACAGTCAGTCATCGCATGCATTAATCACTATATATATATATATGTATGATTTGACAGAAATATTGCTTAGGGAAAGATAACAGACTTGAGTCAACATCAGAGCAAGTACCAACGGCATACATACAGAGCTTGTGAACGAAAAGCAGGTTTAATTATTACTATAAAGTTTAGGGAAAGAAAAAGTACGTGTGTGTGTGTGAGAGAGAGAGAGAGGTAGGGAAAAAAATGAAAGATAAAGTAGAGAGAGGGAAGAAGTTGAATTAATACCTTTTGACCAGCATCAATGAGGAGTGGCTTGTGGCAGAGATGGAGATAGAGGTCCTTTTTTGAAGTGTGAGAGAGAGGGGATTGGGATTGGGATTGCGAAATGATGGAGCGGTAATCGGAGGGGAGGAACCTGTCCCATACGACGTCGGATTGGGCTGCGGATCTGAAGGTGGATGAAACCAACGAGAGAGCGCAGGCGTCCCGCGGAGTAGTGAAGGAAATTACATTCGCTATGCATCCTTCTGGCAGGTCCTCAAACTCCACTTCTCTCTCCTCTGCCTCTGCTTCTGCCGCCATCACCATAACCATGCAATACAATGCCTTTTCCTTTCTTGTTTTGTTGATTCCTCTGTTTCTGCCCTGTGTTGTGTCGGTTTCTGACTCTCTCTTGCTCCTCCTCGCTCGTCCGTTTATATACATATATATATATATATATATATATAACGCAGGTGGAAGGGTACGTGCATTTGTTAGAGCAAGGAAGCTTAGTAGTTAAGGCTGCCATATATCCCTTCCATATTTATTTGCCGCACATTTTGAATAAAGGCGTATGCCATTACTACCCATCAAATTGACACAGTCACCTTTTCGAATCACTAAAAAAGGAAAAGAATAAAGGAAAGTTGTTTCCATTTAATAATTCAATATCTTTTTTTTTTTTTTTGCAAATCTACTTGATTTGGTTTTGTCTAAACATTCAATTCATTTGAAAATTCAGTTTATATAGCTGTAGTTTTATCTTATGATTAGATTAATGTATATCTCATTCTTCGAAAAAAAAATCTTTTGGAAAAAAATTACCTTCTAAATTTAAACAAATTTTATTGTTTTATGAATAAAAACACAGTTTAAATTAAAAAATCTACGTGTTGTACAGAGATTTTATCGATTTCGATGAATATAAAATTCAATTAAAATATTCTTATTGTATAATGAAAAAAACCTAAAGAATAAATAAAAAAGAGCAAAAGGACCTTTATCTTTATCGCATAAAAGTATCTGTGTAAGGCATACACCTCGAACAGCTCTTTATTAGGAATTTAAATAAGAGAAATGTTATTTTAATTCATAAATTGTGAATATTGTATCGATATGTTTTATTGACTATTGGATAGGCTATGTACCCTATCTAATATAGGTCCATAATCTCTAATGATGGATAAGAATATGTCGACATATTATCTGATAATCTATGAATCCAAATAACATTTTTCTTTAGTTAATGCCATATTGCGATAATTATAGCCTAGACAAGCCCCTATGTGAAGAAATATGAAAACAAGGTGTAATGTGGTGATAGCTCATCTTCTCCTTTAATTATGTAGTAGAGCTTCAATGCTCACTTATGAGAATGAAGTGCATTTCGTTGTAGTAGTTTGTCTCTTGATAGCTCGTATGGTGAGAGGATCAGTCACTATTCCGATTGTGGATCTCCTAATTTCAATTAAAAAAAAAGAAATTTAAATACACAAATAAGTCATGTGGATTTAAATGTAAGCCAAATTTATCCCTTTAAAAAAAAGATAAATTTCAAATAAAAAAAATAAATTAATCCCTTAAAGAATAATGAAAAATACCAACTTGATCTTGTATATAGGGAGAAAATTGAAGTTTTTTTTTCTAATTTTTATTATAGAGTAAAATACACTCCCTTTTCTTGAGAGGATATTTTATTATACTTCCCTCCCCTTTATTTTTAGAACATATATTCCCCTCTCCTTTATTTATAAACCATGCACTCTCCTCCCTATATTTTAAAACATATAGCATTCCTTTCCTCTAAAATATTGAGAAATGTTATACTTTAATCTTTTTCTTAATTTTTTATTCAGTTTTCCATTTTTTTCATACTTATTATTTTACTTTTTTTTTTTACCAAAACACCCTTTATTAATAGTTTATATGTTTATGTATAAATTTATAAATATTAATAAATTGTTAGGAAAATAAATTATAGATAAATTGTAATAATTTTTTTTGAAAACATTATAAATTTTTCAGTTTTATTTTAGAATACAAATACATATATATATATATATATATATATATATTATTTATTAATTTTGACATAATAGAAGAATTTTTTGACGTTATAATAAAAATATAGATTAATATTATAAAATTAATAGTTGAAAAACATATAATTTTTATGTTTAAAAGTAATAATTACGAATTATTATTACTATTAATTACTAGAAATATGGTAAATAGTGATGATTTTTATCTTTAAATTAATATCACTAACATGATAATTTTGTGATTAAATTATAACGACTTAGTCACTAGAAAAGCATTAATGAGTGTAATATAAGCATAAATCCCACTAAACGAAATTAGTGGATTTAGTGACCAATATTCTAGTACTATTTGCATAAGAAATCGGTCACTAAATGTCACTAACAAAAATTAGAAATTTACGAATATTTTAGTATAGGGGATTGCTATTTGCACAATAATAATCATAAATCGCACTAATTTTTTGTTAGCAAAATTAATGACTCAATATTTCTAGGACAATGGCTCTTTGCACAAGAAATCAGGAAATTGGTCACTAATTTTTGTGTTAGTGACCGATTTGTGACCAATATTTCTAATATGAGCAATTGTTATTTGCACAATAAATCCTAAATTCTCACTAATTATCAATTAGTTTAATTTTAGTGACTAAATTCTTATATTAGGAAGGTCTTTTGACACAATAAATTACATAAATAAGCTAAATTAAAAATAGTGACCGATTAGTGATCTAAATTTCTTATATGATGAATGGCTTTTTGTAAATAAATTATCACTAAATCCATGAATTATCAATTAGTTTCCTATTTTGAAATTTATCATATTATGAATCCTTTTTTTCAATAAATCAGTCACTAAATCCCAATTAAAATAAATGATCATTTTAACTAAATTTTCGGTCACTAATTTTATTACATATAAAGATAAAGGGAAACCCTAATTGTCCCAAATCCCTCATTTTATTTTGCTTCTACTCTCCCAATACCCTCCCCTCTTGCCACCCTCCTATCCGCCACCATCCTCTTCTCCTAACCGCGAGCACCGCCACCCTCTTCCCTCCAGTACTCTTCCTCGTTCTCCTAACCGTGAGCCACCCCCTCACGAGCCACCCTCATCGCAAGCCACCCCTCACGAACCACCCTCACCGTGAGCCACGCTCATTAGCCACCGTGAGCCACCCCAATCACTGACCCTTCAATGTTTCGTTTTCCTCGCTTGGATCGTCGCTCCATTGTTGACCCCAATCAGCCACCGCGCGCCACCACCAAGTCTTCCAGTTCGTCAGTGCCGCCGTCGACCGTTCAAGCTGCGCGTTCACGAGCCACCAAACGTTGGAGGTCGCGACGTTGCAGGGCGCGAGCTGACTAGCAACCCTTCATTCCGCCTAGCCCAATCCGCCCGGCCATTGGTTTGCCCTTCTCTCTCTGTCTCTGTCTCTGGTTTACCCCTCCCCTCTCCTTGGTTCCAGTTAGCCATCGACATCTACAACCAAGGACCCTTGTATGGTCCGATCTACCACCCACGATTCTCCTTTTCCTTTTAAGACTTTTGTGTTAAATGTCCCAGATCTCAATTCCCTATGTGCATGCATGCTCTGATTGATTGCTAAAATTGGATCTTTGTTTTTTTTTAATTATTTTTGTGAGTGTTTTTATTTGTGCTATACAGCTTTTGATGAAATATTGGTACAAGAAGAAATTTATTATCGATCTCGGTTATTTGTTTATGATTTGTTTTTTAATATGTAATGTGGAAAATTAAAAGTAAAAGTGTAGTTTTTATGTGCTGGGATCAAGGTAAAGGTAGTGGTCGCGAACTAAGAATTGGTAAGTTTATTAGTAATCGATTTATTTTAGCTCATAGGGCGTGCCCTTTTTGCTTGCATGAGTAATTCACTAGAAGGAAACAGATGGGTTTTGATCCAATTGTTGAATATATGAGGAGTTCCTGTGTAATTTGATAGTTTTTCCAATTAGTTGTGAAAAATTGATCCTTTTGGAGCTCAATTGGAGTTTCTAGGATTTATACTCGTGCCACTTCAGATTTGATGTGTGGATGTTTCAAAATATGAAGAATTATAATTAGTTTTCCTATTATACTTCCATACGTGTTTGATTGGATTGCGGGTTTAATTATTGGCATTGACTATGGTAGTAGATGGTGTAAATTAGTAAGATGGGACCTTGTATGCTGTGACTACGATTGAATCATGCTTTTATTTCCCTAACTTATGACCTCTTGAGTCCCTCTGTTTATCTCACAATGAAATAGGTTAGCAAGCTTGTGTAAATAGGCCTTATAAGTTGTGATTCCTTGACTATCTCTTGTTGAAATGTCCCTTCTATATCCTTTACTGAATTTCCCACTGCTTTTCCTTACTTCCCTGTGCTGTGTAGGCTTGTTTTCACACCCCTTAGCTTCCCCTCTAATACCCCACATGTCCAAGCATAGTGGTGCCTAACTTAGAGATGTGTAGCCTCAAGTCTTATTGGAGGCTGCCTGAATTAAATTACCTATAAGCTGATTGTTTGCTGATAAAACTGAAAAAAACACTCTTAATATTCTACCTTCTGTTGATGATATATGGGAAAAAATAATTGTCATTTTTTTATGAACGATGTAGAAACATTAACTATTTGAAACTTTTGGTAAGTCATTACTTTATTTACTTGCGTGATTTTCAGGTACCTAACTTTTTCTTCTGTGGTTATGTTGCAATTCTCTCTCATTCAAGATCCTTGTCTTTTTTTGTTTTTTCTGTTTGTGAAAATTTTATAGGGCTGGATTTTTGCTAAGGATATCTTTGTTTTTGGTGTTGCACATGCAGATCAAGATTCGAATGTAGTTTCCTTTTTCTTCACTTTTTGTGTGATTTTACATGAGTTTCTGTATTGTTTTATTTTACTATATTCTCTTTCTAGTCTAAACTCCCTTGAGTTGATATGTACTCTGCATATTCGTGCTTTTTCATAGTACTTCAACTACAAAAAGAAATTCATGCTCAGTGCAAAGCGAATCAACATCAAAGCTTGAAATGATTAGTAGTTTCTTTGCAGCTTGTAATACTTAGTTCAAATATTAATTAAATAAAGCAGATTTATGATGGCGTTTGGCTATTTGGTATAACCGAAGTATTTGTAGGTATGTAGCAAATTGCTCCAGCAAGTTGTAGTTTGTTCATTCATTAAAAATGTAATAATAATAATAAAGTGATGGCTCCTTTATAGACCATGGATTAGTTGAAATATGATATGTTCCTAATAGATTCAAACATTTTGTAATACTAACAATGATTGGTCCTGACTTTTTGTTTAAGAATGTTTAGATTATGGCATCATGTTCTTCTTTTTTGTTAATTGTGTTATTGCAGTTTGTGTAAGGTTTTACAAGATATACAGAATCTGTTTGATGATGATCTAAATTTTTATTTTATTTTTTGCTATGTGCTTGCATTGAAAGCTTTTATTTTGTTTTTCATTTAAGCCTGTAGGCATAGCTTTCTATTTTTACTTGCAGTCTTTAAACATGAATCTGCATGGCTTGTTCCTTTTGTTCATGTCAAGCTCTAAACTCTTAGCAGTTTCATGGCAATGATGAAATAGAAGATGATTATTCTTTGCTGTCCTGATGTAAATGATTATTCTTTTGCTACTGTAGTAATAAACCCTTCGTTACAATCTAGGACCAATAATAAACTAATCTAGTTTATGATGTTGTTATGTTTGGTATGGTTTGTTCTTGCCCCTTAGTTGAGAGGGTTGAAGGCTCAATTAAGGAAGTTGAAGACTCATTAGAGAGGTTGAAAGCTCAATTGAGGTAGCGGAAGACTCATTAGAGAGGGTTGAAGGCTCAAACGAGAAAGTGGAAGACTCCATAGAAATTGTTCAAGACTCCATACAAACCGTTAAGACTCCATAGAAATTGTTCAATTGTTCAAGACTGCATACAAACCGTTAAAGATTCAAAGGAGGTAGTTCAAGACTCAATGGAAGTTGCTAAAGACTCATGGAAGCAAGAATTTGTTATGACTATGTTGAAAATTTATTGTCCAAATAGTTTTTAATACATATCTCTATTTTTATTTTAGATTATAAGGCTTCGTGTTATTGTAAAATTTGAAATATTTGGATCAAACTTACTTTGTTGTATGATGTTAACTACTTGTTAAAGTATATTGACAATTTTTAAGTGTGTTTGTTTGTTTATGGATATATAATTTCTTCTTTGATGATATATATTTAAATTTTTAAAGTGAGATTTTAATTTTTTTTTTTTAGATACACATTAATGACCGATATCAGCACAAATTAGTGAATTTTATTTATTGTAATAGCACAGCAAACTACCATGGAAAATCGTCACTAAATCGATAAAGATTACGACCAATATCATGGGAAAATTGGTCACAAGATTATGACCATTTATTGCGTGAATAGCACACCAAACCACCAACCAAAATGGTTATATGGATAGGAAATCGATCACCAAATTAGTCACAAGATTTAGTGAATTTATTCATTAATATTTTAGCAACCATGGTTTTAGCAACTTTTGTTTCTGTGAAATCCTAGCTTTAGGTTTTTTTCATGAAATTAGTGACCATTTTCGGTCACTAATCACTAATTTTTTTGTAGTGATTAATTATTTTTACTTCTTATTTGTTTCTTATTGTAAATAATAATTTAAAATGAATATATATAACTCAATATTTTATATTATTATAAATCACATATATTTTATTTTATAAAAAATAATATATATATATAATCGACCCAATTTGAAACGTGAACGGTACGTAAATCTTATTACGTAAGCCTTGGGTTTACTAGTTGTACTATATATATGCACATTTTAAATCATAAAATCCATTCTAAATATAAATTAACTTGCAATTCCAAATCATAATAATCATAAATATTCCTTTTCATAAATCAGCTATGTAAATTATAATTGTATTGCAGAATAAACTGATTTGCTATGACAAAGGACCATATGTTGTAAACCTTTAAATGCATAATGAATATAAACCATGGTAAACAAAATGCAAAACATGCACAGTTTGGACCCTATCCGCAAACCACTTGAGTGCTCTACAAAATAATAAAAGCATTTCACGGACGTGAAGCTTATTAAGCTAAAATACTAGTGCTGTGGGAAGGAGGAAATAGAGGATCCGAAGCTAATTATCTATGAGAAAAAAGGAGGAGGGGTGAGTTTTATTTTAAAACTCATAAGTATTCTATCCACAACTATACATGGGACAAGAAGGAAGATATATAAATAATAATGCAAGCTCAAAACATTATTTACGTATATAATGCATAAAAATTGAAATAACATTGATTCATAAGTTATATAGAAAACATATTCATTTTTCAAGGAATTTACAAAAGGCAAAATATCCATAATCTGGATGGTGCTTAGTTCCTCGCAAACAATATAAGATCTAACGGTCCCTCACAAATTGTGTCACTTATAGACTGATCTAAGTAAGGATAATTTGCCCTCGTGGGCACTTGGTATACCAAGGTTAATGATTTGTCGTTAACTTATTACAACTCGTTTCTCTCCATATTCTTTATTCTAAAATCATGTTAGGAATGTAAAGGGATTCTAGCAATCTAAGTTCATCCATTCTTAATCATCGTGTATCAATCTACTTCCACAAACTCAAATGCATATTGCTAAAATCTTATCATCATAATTGCAAGTCTAAACAATTCATTGAGTAAATCGTATAATAACAATTATAACTCAAGTATGGTCCATGCATTTTGAAAATCATGATTTTCATGAGTAACTCCAAGATGTATTTCCTAATTCTTGCACATTTAGGTATAAAATTTCATATCATCTCAAAAATCAAGTTCTAATTTGTTGAAGGCTCAAATATGCTAGAAAATACATTTCTAATAACCAAAATAAGGTTATAGGGTCAAACTCACTCACCTGGAGGGATGGAAAGTAAAGTGTCAATACCTAGAGAGTTTTAGAGAGTGGGGATGACACCAATGTTTGCCGTTGAAGCAACAAAATCAATGATTAATCTCTAATAATCTCTAGACAACTATAAAATCACTTTCAGAACATTGGGGAGCACCTAAACTGACAACAACTAAGAACATAAACATCTCACACCCTAGAACAAGGAAGAATAGAGAGGAAGATGACATAAATCAACAATAATCATATCTTAAAGTTTGGAGAAGGTAGATTTGAGCGTGGTTGAGAAAATGGAGGAAAGGGTGTTTGGGGTTAGTTTTCTGGTGTTTTAGGTAAGAAAACAAGTGGGGAGGGTTTTAAAAGGGTTGTGGATGCTTGGAAAACTGTGTCATTTTTGTCCTGTCACCCAGCGAGACCCTCGCAGGCAAGCTTGTGAGCCTCATGGGTTCCAGACCCTTCCCAAAACAATTATGCAGGCAAGCATGTGACCCTTGCCTAGAAAGACCACCCAAAACAGAACCAACCTGAGCAAACATGCTTCGCTAGTGAGCTTATGAGCCTCACCTGTGAGCTACCCAAAATCAGAGGCAAAATCTTGCGTGCAAAGCTTACCTAGTGAGGGGGACTTGTCTAGAGCATGTTGACAGGAGACCCTCTTATAATTGCCGTCCTCCACCTATTCGAGGCATTCCTGGTAACATGGATGGATCACCTGAAAGGCTATACAGATCTAACTAAGGACATAGGGACTTGAGGTATTATAATAATAAAGGATATTTGAGTCGATAAAAACATAATAAGCATGCGAAAATAAATATATAATTAATGAAAAATTTTAAGATAAATTAAAGTGTAGGTTATTTTAAATTTATAAGGGAGGATAATGTATATTTTAGAAATAGAAGGAAAAGGAATATAATAATACTATTTCTAAAGGGAGGAACTGTATTTTTCTTAAATTATAGGGAGGTGAGCATAGGTTTTAGAAATAAAGAAGGGGAGTGTAATAAAATCTTTTTCAAGGAAAGAGATTATATTTTACTCTTTATTATATC
Organism: Dalbergia oliveri; assembly: GCA_030441495.1. Lineage (NCBI taxonomy): Eukaryota > Viridiplantae > Streptophyta > Magnoliopsida > Fabales > Fabaceae > Dalbergia > Dalbergia oliveri. The sequence continues at coordinate 2,215,145 of JAMLFY010000008.1, forward strand.
TCTCTCAAGCTTTTCCTTAATAATACCCCCTTGTAAATTATATACGGATAGTCTATTTCCTTATTAATGGTTGGTCTGAATCGTATGGGTCAAATTAAGAAAACTGTGATGAATTTCTTTCTTTTACTCAACGCAACCTGCAAAAACTGGTGAACTTAGTACTACTTGTCAAGTTGATATATCCTGTTGCTAACACGAATTATTAAGACTCGTGAGACAACGTAACAAGGAAATGCCGTCAGGATGGCTAGTTACTGCATCATATGAGAAGGACAAATGCAGAGCAAACTAGCTAGTTGTGTAGACCGCAGATGAACGAGCTCATGTGAAGTAGAATGAGATCGGAATCACGGTAGTAGACCCACAACATAAAGGTACGTATGAGCCCTAGCTAGTGGCCGACTGAAGAGTAAGTGGCTTCCCCTCGTAAAGACATCAAAAACGCAAATGCGTACCTTTTGACGTGGTCCGATTCGCTGATTTGCAGTGCATGTGCATGTGTTTATTTTCGATTTAGTGCATGTGCCTGTGCAAGTGAAGTGCCCTGCGACTTTTTTGCTCCTTCCTTTTTGAACTTGGAAATGTACAATTAATTCATCTTTTAACATTTTTGGTATTTACTTTATTATATTTATTAGTTGACACATTAATTATTATATTAAAAATATAAAAATAAATAAAAATAATCTATAAAATTTATACATCAATTAATAAATAAATTAAAGTAAGTATTTTTTCTTACTTTCAATATAGCTAAATAATTCTTAAACATTTTTCTTTTCATTTTCATCCATTTCACTAATTTTATAATGAAAAACTGTCATATCATCAAAACTAGTAGCCAATATAATGTGATATTTGTTAGTTTTTGAATTTGTTTATGAGAACAGCTGCTGTTCTCTAGAACAATTGCGGGAGTCTCCTGTCATGCACGTTTTATATCTCGTGTATGTTATTTTTTAACCAAATTCATTTACAACTCATCACTTAGGAACCATTTATATTTTATTTTTATTCTTATTTCTCTGAGAACAACTGTTTTTTAGAAATTAAAGACCAAAAAATCTATTCTCGTACATAATCTTTTAGCAGTATTTCAATCTCGTCTTAATTTTTAGTTTAAATTCCATCCCTAATATTTCGATAACCTTTTAGCAATAGTGTTATTTTATTTGCTAACATTGTCAATTTTATTGACAAATATCATAACCTAACTTTTAAGTATCAATTCTTATCTAATAAATGCTATATTATGCATACAAAATCTATTAAATTCAAAGAATAAAATAGAGTTTTTTTCTTACGTAGAACATGATATTTATATGAAAATTAAAATTGGGTTTATTTCAGTTAGGTGAACAATTTTCGTTAATAATACTGACAATGTTAGTCAATATAATAATATTGAAATTTTATCAAAATATTAGGGATAAAATTGAAAAAAAAATTCTAAGATGAAATTGAAATTTTGGTAAAAATTCAAGGACAATAAGACGTCTTTCCTTTAAAAAAAAAATACGTTTTTCAATTAACCTTTTTAACATAAATTAACGGTATTGTTCGTTTGGCAACTCTCAAGACAGAAACCAATCAGGCTGTTAACTTTTGAGTTGAGATTAAGCTAAATTAACAAATCCATGAGGGCCTAGCCGTTCAACAGTCCATACTCCATACATTAAACAGAAATATGTACGTTTTGCATATTATTTGTCATCTTTTGGCCTTACTTGGATTTGTTCATGAAAGAGAAGGCGATTGCATCTACCACCACCCTGTGTCCCCACAACACTCGTTCCACTTCGACATCAGAGCTGCTCAATACAAGTTTGCATTGAGTTTTTTTTTTTTTTAATTTTTAATGCTCCTATTTGAGGAAGTGAAAACCATTAAGCTATCTCCAAACTGAAAGCCTTAATTTTAATGTTAGCTAGCTATAGAAAGATAACTGGCTTGTCCCAAAGTCTGAATTAAGATAAATAACCATATTTTATTATTTATGGAAAGCAATGTACAAGTCAAAAAATAATAACCGTAATTAAGCAAAGGAAAAGAATGGAAACGCTGGATGCCAAACATGTATGGTCTGGAAGACAATAAATCCATAATCAAATCAAAATGCAACTGATCTGAAACCAAAAACCAAAATTCAAAACCCTCGTTTGTCGGAATCCAAGTAAAAGGACACCTCGTAATCATGGCCACTCAAATGTTCCCCCTTTTTCTCTCCTGAGGGAAACCTCACCATTTCCCCATTCTCCCATCGTACATGCATATGGCTTCCTCTTCCTCTTCCCTAAAACCTTTTCCTGTTGATTTCCCTCCCATTCTTATGCCCTCTGCGGGGACCTTCAATCTCTTCTCCGGGGACCTCCGTCCATTAATTTTGTCACTTATTATTTAATTAATTTTACCAATTAAGGAGTTTAGACAGATTTTTTTTTAATTTGTTCCCATTAATTAATTGTTCTCGGATTATAAAAACCTGGGAAATATATCCTAGCTTCTTGGACTTTTTTATTTAATTTGTTGTCTAGATCCTTAGAAGAATGAATTGCTTCCCGTGTTTTACTTCTCAAAAAAGTAAGAAAAGCAATATCAAGAGGGAGCTGCATGGCTATGGCTATGGGCCTGCACCACAGGAACAAGTTATAACAAGAACACCAGGTAATTAATTAACTTCCCATAGCGGTATTTTGGTTATGTGGCAGATTGGCATTTTATTTAATCAAAATATATAAGTCATAAAAAATGAAATCATCATGTCAAATATATTAATCATAGGACGGAATGAGAGATATATGGGAATAGCAGTTGGAAGGTCTTATTAATTTGTCAAATTGATTAGTTTATTGTTTGTAATGGTTCAGGCAATTTTTTTTTACTAATTCCTATGACTTACATACAAGGTTGCATGTTGACATGCAGATATAAAAAGACCAAAGGCAGATGACCCAAACCAAGTTGACACTTCAAATATTCAAGCACAAAACTTCACTTTCCGTGAGCTAGCAACTGCGACAAAGAATTTCCGGCAAGAATGCTTCATGGGTGAGGGCGGCTTTGGCAGGGTCTACAAGGGGACAATTCCTGCCACCGGCCAGGTCATAATTAAGCCTTCCAGTTTCGAGGGCAGAAAAACAAATTCAACATTGTCTATTTTTTCATTTTTCAGTTAATTTTCACGTTAATGACTGCTTATTTGTTTTGTTTTTCTCTCTCAGCAGGTGGTTGCCGTGAAGCAACTCGACCGAAATGGGATGCAAGGAAGCAAGGAATTTCTGGTTGAGGTTTTAATGTTAAGCCTCTTGAACCATGACAATCTGGTCAAGCTCACTGGTTATTGTGCTGATGGTGATCAACGCCTTCTGGTCTATGAATTCATGCCAGGGGTCCTCTAGAAAGGCGTCTTCTTGGTACTTACTACTCATCATCATCCTCCCTTTCTTTATATAATAATAATAAATATTTCTTAAAATTCTTTTTTTCTTGGTCAACATATTTCTTCGACTTTTGACTTATGCACATATGCTTGCGCAATGTCAATTAATTTGCCTTGTTTCTCCATATTATGGGCCAGCACATTATTGTGCTTATTGGCTTTTCTAGTCAGTTTTGGTGCATTGCTGTCTATTCCCTTCCCCACGCAGCTCAACTCTAGTTTGCAAAACAAAAACCAAAGGCTAAAGTACATTTATGATTTGTGATTTTGGCGCATGCAGAGCGGAGACCAGATCAAGCTCCATTAGATTGGTACAGCAGAATGAAAATAGCATCTAATGCTGCCAAAGGACTATGGTACTTGCACGACAAGGCCAATCCCCCAGTCATATTCCAGGACTTGAAGTCTTCCAACATCTTGCTGGACAATGATCTTAATGCAAAACTATCCGATTATGGTCTGGCCAAACTTGCTGGTAAACACAAGATGAACATTGTGCCTACAAGAGTCATGGGGACCTATGGTTACAGTGCTCCAGAATACATAAGAACAGGAAACCTCACCTTGAAGTCAGATGTGTACAGTTTTGGTGTTGTCCTGCTAGAGCTCATAACTGGAAGACGAGCCATTGACACCACAAGACCCAACGAAGAGCAAAATCTAGTTTCATGGGTAATTAAATTAGAAATTTGGACATTAATATTTTTTGTGATTTGTCCCATATTAATATATATGACAATAACTAATTGCTTATCACTGAGCAGGCTACACCCATATTCAGGGATCCAAAAAGGTATCCAGATATGGCTGACCCGCTTCTGAGAAACCAATTCCCAGAAAAGGATCTCAATCAAGTAGTTGCAATAGCAGCCATGTGCTTACAAGAGGAAGCAGCAGCACGCCCTTTGATGAGTGATGTTGTAACTGCTCTCAGTTTTCTTTCCACTACTCCTCCAGTGGTTATTCCTGCCCCTCTCCCCCTGCCACCTCGCACAACAGTGCTGCGGCTAGTGATAGTGTATTGAATGACAGTAGCGAAAGTGAAAGCGAATCAGAAATTGATGAGGAGGACGGCAACCGATACGATGAAGAGGGTTCTCATCACCATTATCATGGTAATGAAACTGCTCATCACCATCATCAGGGTAATGAAACTGCTCAAAAACAGAAGGTTGCAGCAGCTAGTGCAAAATACGAAGATAGTGATGCCTCGGATGCTGAATATGATTACTATATGAATGAAAACCAACAAAAATATAGTCCACAAGATGTTATCGAAACCAAGGAGTTTTACGCCAAGTCAAGCCGCAAAAGCAGCACCAGATCATCGAGGAACGATTCAGATTCAGAAGAAGGAAGGGTCTCTTCCAGCCACAAACAAACCAGTAGGAAACATTTAAGCGAGAAGAGCAGCAAGAAATCTTCTGTCAGAGAAAGAGACTTAAGCCAAAAGAGCAGCAAGAAATCTTCTGTCAGAGAAAGAGATTTAAGCCAAAAGAGCAGCAAGAAAACTTCTCCGAAGGATAGAGATTTAAGCCAGAAGAAGAGCAGTAAAAAAACATCTCTGAAAGAAAGAGGAGAACTAAGCCAAAAAAGCAGTAAAAAATCTTCTGTGAAAATTTTAAGCCGCAAGAGAAGCACGGGCTTGGGAACAGAGGAAGGAAGCATTTCATCCCGTGGTGGGAAGGGGAATGTTTCCCTAATAAGCCGCAATAGCAGCAGTGGAGAGGAGTCACAGGCTATGCTTGAGCATAGATCAACATCACAAGGGAATGTGTCTTTTGGCCTCTTCAGCAGTGAGAGTGTTAACTCAGAGCGTGACAGCAACGCAAGGTCCCAAGGAGTGAGCAGCATACACTTTGACCATGACAGCAGCAGGGGATCAGATGTTCAGTTCGGTCGTGCCACCAGCACGACATCCTCCGAGGAGGGAAGTTTTCGCCGTTACGACCGTGCCACCAGCAGCAAGGGATCATATAAGGCAAGTGTTCATTCATGACCCATTGATCCATGAAACCACCACCTGCCATGCAGCATGGTGAACACGCATGCATGCACGCACTTACTTTGACATGATGCCTTTCTTTTTCTGTCAAAGTCCTGTTGTTTAGACATCAATTCGGTGAGGGAGACATGTATAAGGGGTATCCTCGAAACTGACACTTGAAACTCGAGCATCCTTAAATATATACCTTTTTTTTGGTTTAGTAGGATTCAGGTATATTTACGTATCAACTTTTAGTTCAAGAACAAGAGTGAAGATAACTCTGAATTTCCATAGAGGATTGTTCAAATTACCGGAAAACTGATCCTTGTCTGTATTATATGATTATAGCAATTCTAACGTTATTACTGTTGTTTACATACATGTATATGGGAATCAAGTATTCTCTTCCATTGCACAAGGGGGAAGGCTTGGGCAGACACAAATTTAACCCTTTAGATTTACACATATTTACAGTAAAAGTGGATCTCGCTAAATTTATTTAAGATAATCTCATTTGACCGCGAGATCGGGCCACCAATTTTATTTTGTGTGTTAGAATGAAGTATAAGATATTCATGTGTGGCATCCTCGCCCAACAATTTTTCCAGCAGATTCTGAACTTGGTTTAAGCAGATATGAGTTTGCCAACACTTTAATTCACAGTTAGGCACATTTAATAGACGTGGGTAAACAAAACTAAATAAAATACCATGTTCACGTGTCTCAATTATTGATCACCACCTCAATACTTTACTATTCCTTGTGTAGAACACAAGGCACACTAGAACGCACCAATTTAAATTGCCTTCGTGGAACAATAAAATGAAATTCAGGAAGGCAATTCTAACTAACCTGATATTGAAGAACTCATGCTGGGATTCTTAGTAACCATCCACTCCACAGAGGAAGGAAGAGAAACTGAAAATCACAGCAGAGGAAGAGAAACAAAATTTTAACACGCAAAAAACTAAGAGCTCACTACAGCCTATATATGTTCAAGTGAGGACTCGCAATCCATATCTATATATGGATCAGGAGTCCCTAGCAGCTAGCTTCTTCAGGTGCGAAAGTGGTGTTGTTGAGGTCCTCGTCATCAGTGCACGCAAATCTTACTTTAAGATTACACGATCTAGCACTGTGGCTCATCGTGTTATCCTTCTTCAGGCACGGCTTCAAATTATTAGGCCCCTTCTGATCGCAATGGCAGAGTGATGATCCCCTAGATTTCGATATTGCCCTTTCTTTTGCTGCATGATCACCAGAAGAGTAGTACTGGCTAGAGTAATAACAAAAAGGTCTTTCTGATCCGACAAAAGATTGGGCCTTGTTACCTGCATTCTTCTTCTTCTGTTTCTGAGCCTCACGTGGTGGTGTTGTTCTCAGTTTCATGCATGACATGGCGGACGGGGTCGACGACACCGAGGAGGATTGGTCTCTGAAGCACTGAGTTTTCTTCTTGGAGTTAGAGATCTTATTATTCTTACGCGCTCTATAGCAGCCTTGATCAACGTGGGACTCGTGACGATGATGTTGTTTGAGAGAGGTGTGGTTAGTGGTGGTGGAGTTGATGGGGTTCTTCAAGAGACAGCGGATTGTGTGACAAGGTACGATGAAGAAAACGTTGCCGGGTGTAAGGATGGATTCGGGGCTGACCACGATCCAAGGGAACCTGAAGATGTCGGGTCGGGTGACATAGTGCCTTGGGTTCTTGCTCATGACTTCAGAAGCCATCACTGGTTTGGTGTGAAGCTCTGCGAAGCCTCCAGGGTGCACCAGTTTGAGCACGTGGCTCTCTCTCTTGGAGAGTGACCCCATTATCCTTATCTTCTTCATGAATATATAATAAATATTGGAGTGTTTGGGAGAAGAGGAAGGAGGGAAGAGGAGGTGGGTGAGACCCGTATTTAAAGGACTGAGTTTTGAAGAAGCAGACAACATTGATAATTTTGATTCAGCGGATATAGCGAGGATGAGCATGGGAGTGTTCGTTCTAAGATGTTGATGATTTGACATCCCAAACAATAATAATTGTGATTCAAGCACCTAAAATGTTAAGAGTTGGGATATTGATTTTATTATTATTAAATATAATAATAATAATAATTTTATTTATTTATTTATTATATTTAATGATAATAGGATGGGAGTGCTTCTAATTTTATATATTTATTTATTATATTTAATAATAATAAAATAAAATAGTTAAATATTTATTTCTAGATGATAGAATAACAAACTATATTTCATCATTTTTGATGTTTTTATTGAAGAACCTGGACCTCACAATTAAGAGATTCTTTTTATAATTAGTTTCTTCAAAGTTTGATCGTTAATTTGTTTTTTTTCCATAAGTACGGTGCTTACTTCCTGGTTACCGCTGCCAACATAATACCTCGCGAGAAATCTTAAGAGCCACCGAAAAAATTTACTGGAGTTCATTATTATTGGGCTGGTTTGGATGAGTTTTAAGAATAAAACTTCTTTTAATGGTTTTTTTAATAACAATTTTTGAAAAAAAAATTCGCGTTTAGATTTAATTTAATTATTTTTTCATTCATTTTAAAAAAAATTTAATAAAAAACATATGTTTCAAAAGATTAAAATTATAACTTATGAAAAAAATATTTTCTTATCAAAATAATGACGTACAACTGAACCTACCGTTTAATATTTTATTTTGATTAGTTATTGATATTTTTTATTTATTTTTAATAAAATAACTAATGTCAAATGGTAAACCAAATAGAATAATAATTTTTCTCTAACTCTAAAAACACTTAAATATTTTACAGGCCTCACTCACATTCGGCGTGGAGTTTCCAGAAAACAAGATTTATTTTATCAAAAAGTAAGAAAAAAATCGTTTCTTTAGTTTATGCAGTGTTCTATAAACAAAAAATGAGTAATTTTATAATTATAATTTACTGGTGGGTTTTTAATAAATATACAATTTATTTTTAATAGTAAAATAAAAATACGTGGTAAAAATTGAAGCACAAAATTCTGTCAACAATATAAAATCGCACATTTTATATATTTAAATAGCTAATGAAATAATTAATAATCATAAATTTTTAAAAAATTAAGGCCGAAGGAAAAAAGCTTCGTTCAAATTATTATTATTACAACTACTATAAGAATAAGAAGATGAGTGATTAGTTATCCAGCTCTAGCTTCAATTTTAACTTTATTATTAATGAATTTAGCTCAGCTAAAATGTAACAAAAATAAGATAATTCTTCTTTTTTCTTTGTCATCATATTAAATAATTAAGCTATAAAAAGAATGGGGTTTTTGTTTTGTCATAAAAATGGATTGTATGACCTTTTATTTTCCGTCGAGTTTTGTATGAACTTTACAATGACCCTTAATCCCGAATCAACTTGCTTTTTTTTTTTTTTTTTGGTCGTGGTGTGAATCAACTTGTTAGGCTGTGTAATCGTGGTGGGCCGACAGCAATTTTAGGCCCATATTAATGAACATTCGGCGGGTATGTCACCAGGCGCCCAAGATTTTTAGTCTGTTACCAAGTTATACTTTTTTTTTCAGTTATCACATTGATAAAATAGTAATTTATTATATCATTGACCAAAAACAAGTAAATAACAATAATTATTTTGTGCAAGGATTCTCTAAAATGAGCGTCTTACATTGGAGAATAAAGTAATAAAATTTCATCTTTGAATTAATAAAGTTAAATGTGGGATCATTTTCATGAAGGAATTTCATATATATCAGAATATATAAACAACAGATGAAATCCTATATCCCATATGATTGATTTAATCCTGAATATGACATGTGTAATAACAACTAGAAAATTGGATTAGAGTTACCAGGAAGGGTTTGAGGAAAAAGATAACAAATTCATAAACTTCTCCTAACCTAACATACAAAATACAAATGCAATAGATTTAGAGAAAATCCAATAGAGAAAGTTAAGAGATTCTCCTCCTATTCCATAATAGGTTTTCTGGATCATAGTGTTAATGGGGCAACCAAGCATCCTATATATTGGCTAGGAGGAGGGCTCTCTCCTCTGTGTAGGAAGTGTTGGGTTAAGCCACCCATCATAGTAAAGCCCACACACAGGACCCATAAACATATCCAAAATAAACAATGTTTAACAATAATTAGCCCAATAGCAACAATGGTCACAAATCATTGGGCTTAAACAACAAATTATAATTGTTTGACATCAAATTAATTTGGGTCCAAAATTAAATTCATCATTGATTTATGTTAATCCACAAAATTATTCCAACAATCTCCCACTTGGATAACATAAATCAAAACATTATAAAACAATACCCAAATTAATTTACAATATGTGGGAGTAACAAGATGTCAAAACCATATAAGCACTTTCAACTAAATGGTCCAGAATAGGATAACAAATATCTCAACAATGTAGAAAATCATACTCGAAGGAGTGCTGATATCATACATGCAAGATATTTATTTCTCTGACCCAACAAAATGTGGTACATGGATAAATGGGAATGCACAACAAAATTATACATCAATATGTGATTAAAAGCAATTCCCAACAAAATGGCCCAGCATCTGCCCAAGATGCTAAATGAGATCTAACAAATCTCAGCAAAATAACAAAATGAGACTTGGGTCCAAAATGTCTCATAATATGCTACATTAATATAAGAGTGTGCACAACACTAACAACAACAAATAATATAATCAGAAGCAACAGGAACATCATCAACAACAACAATAACAACAAAATATGACAACATAAGCATCCAGCTAAGATACTCTGAGATTTAACAAAATATCTAAGGATGACAACAAATTGAAAAATGTGTCCAAAATATTTCAATAACTTGCCATTATACCAATTATATCAATAACTCTGCTCGCAAGCTTAAATGACAATAACATATGAGGTCACAATAAATATACAGAACTAACTCCCACTAACCCAAAATACCAAAAAGACCTCAATATGCCCATACGGGTTATGTAACCAATAATAAACTTTAATGGCTAGCCTTTGGTTAGGGATCAATAACAATAAGTTCTGAATAATTAGAATAGTTTATCACAACTTGTCAAATTAATCTCAAGGCAACAACATAATGATAATAATAGTGCACACTTCTCCCACTAATCCAACATATCAAAATATTATAAATATTTCCATTAGAGGTCACAAAATTTCAAAATACTCCAATGGTACAATAAATAGTAGTGGGATTAGTGATAACTCTATAGTAGAGTACTCAATATAAGTTTGAACTTATCATTATTCTCTCTAGCAACAAAAGTACAAAATAGAGAGACACAAGAGTGCAGAGTCATTTCCGTTTATAATAGAATCTTACAAAATTGTTAAACATACTTTGCCAAAATAATTTGAGGAGATCATCAATGTCCAATTGATATTGTACAACAAATATCTCCTCTCGTCATCACAAACTAATAATTAGATGCTCATTGAGCACAAAGTAAGTTGTCAGCGGAAGCATTTTAGACCTACAAACTAATAGTAAGGACATAACAAAACATAAAGTCTCTAACTCCCATAATAACAAAATTTTAACATTAATGGGAGCAACATCATGAGATAATCCAAGAGACTCAACAATGTCCTTTATATAGGTCTTACACAATAAGTTTAACTAACAGAATAACAAAGGAAAGAGAAAACCATATAACAGAATATTATAATGAGTATAAAATTAATTTGATTTTCTCACGTTCAATTAATTGAGCGATTAATTGAACTAGAGTTCTTGTATCATTGCAATCCCGGAAGGGTCCGAATCACAATATACAAGACTCTCTAACATGATAGAGAAAATTAATAACAATAATATAAAATTCTTAAACAATTTAATTCAAATTATTTTCTATCATCCAATGATTATGTCAAATAACGTCATACCGAAGGGTATGTCCATTATTTGCATAACCTAACAACATTTGCAATCCAATATAAAAAATTATATCAATAATGTCACACCGAAGGGTATGTCCACTATCTACATAATCCAACAATATTTGCGAAAGATTTACAAAATATTGGATTGCTACCAAATTGCCCAACAAGCAAATAATTACTCCTAATATTGTTTATGAGCTAATGCTCAACACAACAAAATCATGCCGTTAGAGCTAGTACGAGAGGATACTGAAAACTCCAAAACCATGATTATCAATTCATTAAGAATTATATCAATAAAGACAAACCGAAGGGAAAGTTCATTATCAATATAATTTTAATGCCACAATAGTTACAATATTATTCAAAATAATCTTAAATTAGCCATCACAAGTAAAATAATACAACCAAAATGAGAGGAAAATAAAAAATTTAAATATATCCAAGAAAATACTCACAATGTTTAAAAGAGGACAAAATAAATAACAAATATAAGATTGTGAGCTAAATCCCCTCAAAATAAAACAATATTAGCTGGAAAACAAAACATAAATAGATTTTCAAACTCATAATTATTTTCTTATTTCATAATGGTATATAACGCCACCTCAAAACAACTTTCTCTTTATGTCAAGTGGAATTTTAGCCAAAATCAAATAATATTATAACTATAACAAATTTTATGTAAGTAGCAGAAACAACCAAAACTCAATATTTTCAAAATCACAATGTGTTATAATATTTTCACACATAATAATTTTGGATTTTCAAATTAAATCCAATATTAATTTATGCAAGTCCATACAATCCATATAAAATCAAATATTCTCCCACTTGGACTGCATAAATTAGATGACAAAATTTTTACAAAAGGATTATTCCATATAATATAGGAGAAAAGAGTATAATCATGTTCCTAAACTTTATACAAGGAAAAAACTCAAAACAATATTAAACCAAATCAAATAATTTTAGTTTCTCAATACACAATTATATTTTCCCATATGGAACATGATATAAAATATTGGATAAGATAATTCATAATTTCCAAAAATTACATAATACACAATTTTCACAAATAGTACTTTATCACATTGATCAAAGGCGACCTCAAAATTATGAAAGTTACCCAACAATAGTTTCAAAAAGTTGTAGGTAGGATTCTAACATAATATTTTGTAAAATATAACAACAATTATTTCATAATTAATATGCACAATATTTTAACTCTGAAAGTATGCAAAATATAAAATATTCATAAAAGAATGCCAAAATATTTAAAATAACAACTCTCAAAATAACATTTTCAGAAGAATATTGTACATAACAACAATGTTCCAAAATTTATAAAAGAGACATAAACAATACTTTAATAGCCAAAATACATTAAATCTGAAGTGTCTCACTTTTACCCACAAAATTTTCCATATTGAAATTCAATAATGTCTCAAATTTTAACATCATAAAATCTTGAAATTCAAATTAAATAATTCCAAGAGGCTAAAAGAAATAATTAAAATTTTAAAATTCATTTTGGCACATAACACAACACAATACTTAAATGGTATATTTTATAATTCTCAAAGAGAATTTCAGAATAAATTATATGATATTATCAACAAAATAGTATTAATCACAATTGCTCTTAGAATGGGAGGTCACAATTATGAAAAATACCTAACACAATATATGGCTAAATTATATCAACTCTAAGAGCATAAATTTAATAATGTGCCAAATAATATCATAACTATACACAAAATATATCTAACCTCACATAGTGAACCCATGCACCCATCATCCTCAATCATCAAGTGGGCCTCTCCCAGGAATAGTATAAAACAAGTAAGTTCATGAATCTCTTCACTTAATCAAAATTTATATTAATATACATGGTCAAAGGAGGCACAAAATCTTTCCAATATATAGATAAATGAAATCAACTCTAGGAGTACATAAAATATGATATGCCAATATTCTCAAATATATATTCACAAAATGTTAAATTCCAAATTTAAGAGTACCCTACACCTTTTAACATTTTAAAATCTGGAAGGACAAAATAAATAATTCCAGAATATTGAAATAATTAAAAGGTATAAATTTATTTTCTAACATATAAAACATAATTCAACACAAAGTAAAATATCTTAGAAATATATATCACAAAATTTTACAATAACAATATAACATAATCTCAATATTCAATAATATGTTCACAATACAATACAAAATTATTTAATTAACCAAACAATATTAAATCTGAGAGTGTGCTGAACATAATGTGTCCAATAATGTCAGAAATATATGCAAAAATTTCAGACCAAAAACTTGGAGAGCATCTAATATTTTTTAAGCAATTTATACAATAGAAAATTAACAATAATTATTTTGATACCCAGAAAAATAAATAAAAATCACCAATAATTTTAAAATATCATAAAAAACCCAAAATAAAAAAAATTGGGCCAAAATGGGCCACGATGGCCCGCACGCGCTTCACGCGCTTGAGGCTGCGAATGGGCAACGGCACGTGTTTCCTGTTCATCATCTTCTTCCTCAAGCGGGTTGACGTGACCCACATGAATTAACCTCGTCGAGCGATATCTCGCTCAATTCTTAACGAATTCGCGTGATTTTTTGTCCCATTAGAACCGAAATTAAAATCTCCCTTAAAGTATCATGAAGAATCACGGTCTAAATTTTCCAGGCTTCCTGCGAAAACGACGGATGTTCTTCTCGGGTTTTTTTTGAGATTTCTCCTTCAATCTTGAACAAAACCCTTGATTTCAATCTTTATAGATTCGAAAATTTTTACTCTATAAAATTTCTAATGTTTTGGGGCATGAATCGATCAACAAAAACAATCTGGGTTTTAGGATCCAAGCGTTGAAGGTTAGGGTTCATTAGGTTCAAGAACTAATACTCCATCAATTCTTAACAAATTCGCGAAATACAGGTGCCAGTGGATTCGTGATTCATCACTCTACAACCACCCCAAATCAATTTTGAATTTAATCAGTAAATCAAAATATCCCAAATTGGTATATTAGGCTTAATCACAAATACGAAATTTGCATCATAAACATCTAATCTGGAATATATACCTTCACAACCATATCAGAATTAAACATGGCTCTGATACCACTTGAATGAATTTCATATATATCAGAATATATAAACAACAGATGAAATCCCTATATCCCATATGATTGATTTAATCCTAAATATGGCATGTGTAATAACAACTAGAAAATTGGATTAGAGTTACCAGGAAGGGTTTGAGGAAGAAGATAGCAGATTTCATAAGCTTCTCCTAACTTGACATACAAAATACAAATGCAAGAGATAGAGAGAAATCCAATAGAGAAAGTCAGGAGATTTACTCCTCCTATTCCATAATAGGTTTTCTGTGTCATAGTGTCAATGGGGCAACCAAGCACCCTATATATTGGCTAAGAAGGCTTCTCCTTATGTCAATAAAGTGTTGGGCTAAGCCACCCATCATAGTAAAGCCCACACACAAGGACCTATAAACATACCCACAATAAACAGGACTTAACAATAATTAGCCCAATAGCAACAATGGTCACAAATCATTGGGCTTAAACAACAAATTATAATTGTTTGACATCAAATTAATTTGGGTCCAAAATTAAATTCATCATTGATTTATGTTAATCCACAAAATTATTTCAACATTTCACTCTATTAATCTAATAGTGAAACTTTTCACTTTACTTTCTAAAGTGAGATTATCATTTTAAAGGATCCAAATCCAGTTTTTTCTATTCAATAACAATCAGAAAGTTGAAACGAACAAGCAAAAAGGTGAAGTAATATCACAGCTTAGCTTATGTAATTGTTTAATGCATGATGAAAAACCAAAGCCTAGTCGAAATATAGATATACACTAAGATATTTAACATAAAATATGATGTGAGTCTATGTTCATTATATTAGATATAAATCTATTAGTGTGTTATAACCCAATAGTTTAAATTTTTGGAGAAGTCCGTTTCATGACACATTATATTGGTTTCACTTTTATCTTCGTTTCTTCTGATTTTCAAGGCAAACCTCGTAGATATCCACATTTGGAATTGTTGGTTTCAACTTCAATCATCATTCATTATTCAATAACAATCAGAAGTTCGAAACGAACAAGCAAAGAGGCTTAGCCAATATCACAATTAGCTTATGTAATTGTTTAATGCATGATGAAAAACCAAAGCTTAGTCGAAAGATAGATATACACTAAGATATTTAACATAAAATATGATGTGAGTCTATGTTCATTATATTAGATATAAATCTATTAGTGTGTTATAACCCAATAGTTTAAATTTTTGGGAAGTCGGTTTCATGACACATTATATTGGTTTCACTTTTATCTTCGTTTCTTCTGCATTTTCAAGGCAAACCTCGTAGATATCCACATTTGGAATTGTTGGTTTCAACTTCAATCATCATTCATTATTCCTAGTTGCAAGTTCTACAACGTCTTAATGGATATTATAAGCAAATGCAAGGAAAGTGTTCCTAATGAACATGTATATCATGAGATGGGAGGAGATAATCAAACAGATTATCCAATCAATTGTATTCCAGAATAATATTATGACATTACATTTGCAGGTTGCAAAAAGAATTAATAAAATACCTAGCAATGGCTTCAAATTGCTACCATTATCAGCCTACAACACGCTTGTATATCTAATATCTGGATAATTACAACAACATTTTGTTTCTTCTTCTTCTTTTATTTTTTTGTTGTTTGTTTTAAATCAAATAGAAGTTCAAAAGCCAAGGGCTCAATCATAGAGCCAACAAGTTTATTTATTTATTTTGTGGTAGATATAGGCCTAGTGAATTTAATTCACTGATTGTAGTGCATGTCCCTTTTGTTTGGTTTTGGTCTTTCGGATCCCTTTAGCCGTATGGAAAGAATTATGGTTCCAGAGCGCCTCATATGATTTTTTTTTTGGGACCCGCAGCCTCCCAAGAACTCCTTTGTAGGACCATTTTCAAGACCTTAACGAGAGAAATATTAATTAGTATGTGCACCACTCTCCCCTCAGCGTGCAATAAGGTCTGTACGAGGTAATTAATTTTATGTAATGTAATGTACATCTTAATCTTGTTACCAATTACTCATCACACATATAAGTACATAACAACCACGGACATCTTTGATGTCAAACAGAAACCAATTTGGAGGACTTGGAGCTAGAGGTGGATGTTGTTGATGAGCTTTCTCCCGCTTTGCGTTCTGCAGGAGGTAGAAACATAAAAGCTTTTGTGAATTTGACAGTTAAACACAAAGTTGCATCAAGCAGCACATGCAAATTAATTAATAGACTCTTCTATGTATTGAGTTAGTTAAGTGATTGAGTTTGGGAGTGACTATACCCGTGTCACGTGTCCCTATAGACCTTATCCAACTCTTCAAAGACCACCTCAACGTTGGACGACCCTTGCTTTGTTTTGCAACACACAGGACTTGCAATGTGTAAGATGGACTCAAAGTCATCCTTATTAACTTCTCCATTTAGCCTCTGAATCTCAAAATCTAACAGGAGACGCTTTCCCATACTCACATCTCTTGCCTGATTACAAAAAACCAACAATTTCAGATTATATTATTGCACGTGAGTTGAATGAATGAATGAATGCCTGGAATAAATAATTTGTACATTATTATTATTATTTGTTGCCTTGCCCTTGATAATAAGTACGTACCTTCCTGGTAAGCTGGCTCTGGCATCAAGATCCAGTTCTATGACTTTTTGACCTTACAGAATTTGTAAAGCAACAATACCAAAACTTGGATACGTCGCTGGCACATGTTAGCTTGGCATTACTCATGTACTCTGGATCCATGTACCCTATGGTTCCTCTAATATCAGTGAAACCTTGCTCTCTTCCATCCCCATCATCCTTGCCAGCCAAAATCTACAGTTTGCTTGGTATTTCTAGTTCTAGGAGGATGTTCGTCAGCTAAAAATTAAGATCAATTAAAGGGGGGCATTCATTAGTACTAATGCCAACTGAAAGCATTATTCTAAGTATATATTTTGTACTATATAGCAGTTAGATTATAATTTAATGTACCTTTATATCTCTATGGACAACCTTCTATATGATGGTGGAGATACTGAGTGCGAATAACAATCCCTCAAAATGCTAACTCTTGTTTCCCATTTCAAATGACGTCCTTTTCCTAAACATTGAATCATACACACACACATATATATATCAACATACATAATAGTAATAATATCTATAAAGGCATTGCTCGTTGGTTTCAATCCCCACCAAGGAAGCTTAATGATTAAATAATCTTGTAATATAAGTAACTAATAATAGTCATAATAATTTACATTGGACATATCATCAGATCAGATGATTGATAAAAAGAGTGAAAGAAAGGAGATTACTTAGGAGATGTTGACCAAGATTCCCGTTTGCACAAAACTCATAGACCAAATATTTCTCGTCACCTTCAATGCAAAACCAAATAGGCAAACCAAATTGGGATGACGAAGCCTGAAAGGCCTTGAACCTCTCGAGTGAAGGAATCAGATGTATTGCTCTTTGTCAAATGCTTGATGGCCACAAGTTGGCCGTTGGGCAGAACACCTCTACACTTGACCTGCACTCCCACGCCCAAGGCATATCTTCTCATCGCCATAATTCATGGCCTTGTCGATTTCAGCTTTTGTGAAGCGGAAAGTCCAGAACCAGGAAGTAATATCCGTCAATCTAACCCATAAGAGGCTTCTTCTTCTTCTTATTGCTCGCATATTTCACCACTAGAGCAATCAGCACATAGCAACCACAACTAATGGCACGCTTATTAGCACCAGACTTGCCGATTCCTGAAGGGAGGATAAATTAAAACACATCTTTTTCTGCGAGTTCCCTTTTTACTTGGTTGGTTCAATCAAACTCCTACACTAAATACATGCATAAAAATGTTCAGATAAAGTTAGATAGATACATCCATTCCAAAATAATAGTCTATGGGAAATGGAGAGAAACAGGTGGCAAATACCAATACATTAACTTTTTTAATGTATCAGTCTCTCCATTACCCATAGTGACTATTATATTGGAATGGACGGAGTATAAAGTAAGGGAAATGTTTGTTACTCGTTTTTCTTGCGGAATATGGCAAGCAGCTTAAGAATTTGTCAGGAAGGAAAGGGTCATCGGTGTGCCAGGAGGAATAGGAACAAGAGCCACCCACAAATGGCTCTCCAGGTTATTGCCGTCGTTTGCAAACAAAGCATCCCTCAAGGTCAATATGGCAGTGGTGCAGTTTGCACACGACTGAACATAGGGTTGGTTGAAGTGGGAGCATTTGCCCATGGCATCTGTGTACTGCGGCATGGCCTGAACATCCTGAAGAGTAAGGCAGTGCATGGAATAAGGTTGCTGAGAGTACAAGTTGTCGAAGCCGCAGGAATGGGTTGACATCCCATGTTGCGGTTGGAACGACTTGGTGAGGCTGCCATTGAGTTTGGGGAATGAAGAGGTTTCCTGACATGTTACGGGCTTGGAAGGCCATCGCATTGGACAAATAGGCGAGGGCATTACGGCAGCACATGGTGGCGGGAACCCATCCCAACCCCACTTGTCTATGTCATCTTGCACATCCCGCACTCATCAAATGCCACATAAGAATATTCGGTGAAATTCAAGTTACATTCTCCTGACCAATCGGGAACAAATTAAAGCTATAAAAAATAAGTGTCTAATTATAACACTTATTCCATTATGATGATGGTCCCAATTTTTTTCACTTATCTATCATATCCAATATTAATAGAGTGGGTGTTAGAATAACAATACTCTTTATGAAGTAATGTTTGTGGTACTGGAGTTAATTCACTCAAAAAATAGTATTATTCTCCATTTACTACTATTATGAAATCATCTCGCACAAATACTTAAATTATTGAGATGGAAGCAAGATTAGTCTTGAAACATAAACAATTTAAAAGAATATAATAAGAAATAACAATGATCAAATTGCAAATCACTTTACCATAGAAATTTCAATATCATGTTAAGAATTGTTTCATTAAAATGTTTAAGCTATTGAGTATAAGCAAATAATTTTATACTAATCATCACTTAAAAAAGAAATATTACTTTATTAATTATCTTTAATTGATATTTTCTAACAAAAATAACAAGGTTGTTAGTTAATCTAACCATTCAATTTTGGCAGAAGTTTTGCCTCTTCAACACTTATTCACGAAGAGAATGTGCACATAAACATTTAGGGTCTATTTAGTATATCATATAAGGTATGATAAAATAAACTAATACTATACATAATGGCTATATCTATTCTTTAGTGTGATCCTTGAATAACGTATTATATAAGTTTATCTGTCAAACTTCTTTTATACATCACAACTTAATCAAACATGGGGATAGAGGATAAGGTGTGATTAGCTTTTAATGAATAAAATTTATTTTAATTAATTAATTAATTAATATAATAAAAAATATTTAATAAATAAATTATAAATAAATAAATAAATCATAATAATAAAAAATAAAAATCCTTAGAAATAAATCAATAATATTTAATATTAAATTATATACTAATAAAATATATAAATAAATAATAAATAATATGTGATATAAAAAAGGAAAGATTAATAATAGAATATTTTAATTTAATATTTATTATTAAATTAAAATTTAAATAATTATGATAAAAATACTATAAAATATTTAATTATCCAAAAGAAAGAGAGTATTTTTTTATAATTTATTAAAATAATAAATAATGTTTAATATAAATTAATATTTTTATTATTTATGCCTTGTTATAATTATCTGTAAACAAACAATAATATTATACAATATAAAATATAATATCATATGTAATGTCATATCAAACAATATATAATATTAAAAGTTTATTATGCATTATACTATTGACTCTTGTTTTATTAGGAGTGCTGAAAGTCCCTCATTGTAACATTACTATGCAAGAAAATAGAATAACATTGAAGGGAAACGGATTTAACCTTGTGGGCTAGGTGCAGGGGAAAAGAGTAGGGGAGAGACGCGAGTCTGCATGAATATTGTAAGCATGAAGAATGCAAACAAATGGAGCACAAGTGAGTGCTTTCTTGTATTCATGTCCAACACAAACCTCTTGTACCCAAAAGAGAAATTAACCCATTGGGATTGGGAAGCTGCGCAAAGCTTGAAACGATACAAGAGCTGCCAAAAATTTCCTTAGAAACGAGTGGAGTTGAACACTTATAGGGTCATCTCTCCTTGGAGGCATCGCTTATGATAAGGATATTCCTTCTCGCAAACTGGCTGCTGCTCGTATCACAGCTTGCAATTCTTTCTTGCTATTATCAATCTATCACCGCCCCTTCTAGCCTTGTGCGTATTTATATTAATTAATTATGCTAATAATGATTCACAACAAACCTGATTTTTCTATGCATTTTATTTTGTTTCCATTTTACTTGTCACTTTCTCTGTGTTTCTTTCAGGGAAAACATTCCTTAATTGCATAATTAACATTGCAATAACCACAATACGCGCATATCTTAAGCCACCTAGAATTTGTGCCTTATCCAATCTGTGCTACTTTATTATTTTTTTGTTTCTCGGCTTCTCTGACGCAGGCATTGCTTTAGATAGTTTTTAAAATAATTAAATCCTAATTGAACAAAAAATGAACAAAAACCATTGTTAATTATCGCTCACGTAACAGTTTACTAACGTTTATTTGATTAGGATTAAAATGAACTTAAAGAATGAAATTTCAAGGATTAAAGAATTAATTTTAAAATTTTAAAAATTAAAATGAATACGCTATAATTGAAGGAGTAAAGTGACATTTTACTTTTTAGGAAATATACATTTACCCATCAAACTATTGGTAAAGATATTGCGCTCTAGGAAATTTATCTTGTAGTAACTTTGCGCCTGTCAATATATTCGCTCTACCTTAATTTTATAACCAACCATGTTCCGTATTCCACCCACTCAATTCTTTCTTTTGATTGGAAACGAATCGGATTTCTTTTTTCCCCTTCTGTCACCTCTCTATCCCCGAAGAGATATATACTTGTTTTGTTTTAGGTCTGGAAGAGATATATAATGAAAAACAAAATGAAAGCCATTGGAGATTTGTGAAGTGGGCCATAAAAGAAAGATTGGACCTATTGTGTTGAGTCCAATTGTAATTGCATGGCCCAAAAAAGAAGCATTTGAGAAGAAGATACCAAAACAAAAAAAACAGGAAGCAAGTGGAAGCGTCGACGTGTACGCTGTGGTTGGAGTTACGGGTCTGTTTGCAGTCCACACGAACGCGATGATGCTCTTATCATCTCATTCTGGAGCAGTTCATCCAATGCGACGGGTGTCTTCTTCTTTTCACTTTTTCAATTATTTTATTCATTGGAGCTGCACTTGCCCCTCATCCGCGCCACAAGGCCTGTTTCTTTCCCCACAATAGCTCATTCCTCGTTCATGCTAAACTAAATCATATCATATCTGTCGTTAGCTTTCAGTTACATCTGCATTTGATATAATAACTAAATTTTGGAACTTGACCAATGACAACTACTACTGGGTATGTAGTTTCTTACATACCATTTTGGGTGATGATATAGCTGTCTGTGCATTCTGATTATTACAATTTACATATGCTATTTTATATTTTGGTCTTGCTGACTTACCTACCCTGCGTTCTTTCTCAGTGTGAAGCCACATTTTGAAGTGAGGAAATTAAATGGCGACGTTGGCTGCACGGTCAATGCCGTTATCCCATCACGAAGGCAACAATGTATGTATTAAACTAGGCCATGATATATGGTTTCACAGAGCAAGAGGGTTTCATTGTCCTAGTGTGCTTGTGCTCAAATTATTCTCCGCCACAAGAAAGCCAAGACCTTCTCGTCATTCTTGCAGTTTGAGTTCAAGATCGATGCAACCACTCCAAGGGAAGGGAGGTGCTTCTCTGACTTCACCTCCTCTCACTCTTGACAGTAGCATTCCACGGGTAGGTAACTAATAGGTTGTTACTTCCTCCTATGGTTCTACTTTATATGTCATACAATCATTCCTGATACATAATAAAGCTTGTGTGAAAATGCAACAGATATTTGGATGATAATTATATATCTTAGTTTCCCACTTGTTTGGATAACAACAGATGTTTGGATTTGCGGTGAATAGAATGCTTGCATTTCGAAAAGGTTGGAGTTATTTGTGCTCAATGGGAGTGGCTGGCATATTGGTGTGCATTCTAATGATCACTCCATCAGCTGATGCTGTTGATGCTCTCAAAACTTGTGCTTGTTTGCTTAAGGAATGCAGGTACACCATATCATCTATCTGTCCCTTTTTCTGCCACATTAACAATAAATAGCAGATATATATATACCTTAAGAGCCATAACTATCACAGAAAATAATTACAATATGTCTCCATTTTCCTCTTCTTTTATCCATGCAGGATAGAACTGGCTAGGTGTCTTTCAAATCCATCATGTGCAGCCAATATTGCTTGCCTTCAAACTTGCAACAATCGACCTGATGAGACCGAATGCCAAGTTAGTCTTGTTGTTTACAGCAAGTTCATGTCTGTACCATTACATAGCATAATATACCAATTGCCAAAGGAGGTGAATTCCTCTCATGGATGCTTCTTTTGCTTCTTAATTTTCCAGATTAAATGCGGAGACCTGTTTGAAAACAGTGTGGTTGATGAATTCAATGAGTGCGCAGTCTCGCAGAAGAAATGTGTGCCTAAGAAATCTGATGTGGGAGATTTTCCTGCTCCGAATCCTGATGTCCTTGTTCAGAGCTTCGACATTGCAGATTTCAGTGGCAAGTGGTACATCACCAGTGGCTTAAATCCAACCTTTGATACCTTTGACTGCCAATTACATCAATTCCACACAGAATCCAACAAACTTGTTGGTAATTTGTCATGGAGAATACGGACTCCAGATGCTGGATTCCTACTAGGTCAACCATGCAGAGATTTGTGCAAGATCCTAAATATCCTGGGATCCTCTATAATCATGATAATGAGTATCTTCACTATCAGGATGATTGGTGATTTCTTTCTCGCAACCTCTATTTTCAATTATTAACTCACCTAAACATGCATAAGTACTGTCAACTATGTCACATGAAGCATACCCCAAATGTTGCTATTTAAAATGAAATATATAAGTGCTTGATGGAAGTAAATGTTTCAACTTCAAAAAGAAAGAACAGGACAGCATCTTCAAATGTTTCTCTAGCATCCATGAGGATTCAGGACTTACGTTTCTGTTACCTCTGGAACCAACCATTTCAAATTCACCTCATGCTGTTCTTTTATTTGTTGAATTTGACCTTTACTAGAAGACTTACCAGCAATGATATGCAGGTACATTCTGTCATCCAAGATTGAGAATAAACCAGATGACTACATATTTGTATACTACCGAGGCAGAAACGATGCATGGGATGGCTATGGAGGTGCTGTTGTGTACACAAGAAGTGCAGTTTTGCCTGAATCCATAGTACCTGAGCTCAAAAGAGCGGCCAAGATTGTGGGAAGAGACTTCAACAAGTTCATCAGAACGGACAACACTTGTGGGCCAGAGCCTTCTCTGGTGGAGAGGCTGGAGAAGAAAGTAGAGGAAGGAGAGGAGACAATTGTGAGGGAAGTTGAACAGTTAGAAGAAGAGGTAGAGAAGGTGGGGAGAACAGAAAGGACCTTGTTTCAGAGGTTGGCAGAAGGGCTCAAAGTACTTGAACAGGATGAGGAAAATTTCTTAAAGAGAGTTATCAAAAGAGGAAATGGATATACTCAATGGCCTCAAAATGGAAGCCGGTGAAGTGGAAAAGCTCTTTGGACGCTCCTTGCCGCTAAGGAAACTAAGATAAATCTTGTGCTGCATGGATTCAGATATCTTTTTCAGCTTACTCATGGCTTTTATTTATCATAGTAACAATGATTTGTGTATATATATATATATATATATATATATATATATATTTGTTACTGCATTTATCATTGTTGTAAAAATTCAGAGTACTTTATAGGCTCAAATACTTGTGCCATTCTATAGTTGTAAATATTTGGTACGGAAGTCTTCCTGATTCCATTAACCAAGCATCATCAAGAAAGTGGAGAATTGATTAGGGGCCTGGAAAAATTCAAGGCTATGCTTTTTCAACTTAAAATATTAAAGCAACTACAATCCAAGATTTATTTTAGTACACTTCTTGGGAGGGTGATGAGAGAATATTTCCAATCTTATTCCCTGATCCAGCGGGATCAATCATTTGTAGATGAATAATTCTTCTCAGTCTTATTCTGTTGTGCTTGTATAAGCCTGCCCTCTCGTTTTTAACTAGATGTGTCCAATAGGGCCATCATATTCATCCTATTTAAATCAACGGAAAAATGCAACCCTAACAATTACTTTCAGAATGATGACGAAGCATGATTTTGTTTCTGTTATTTTCTATATTTTTCATGTTTTGGATAAGATGACCCGTCTATGTCTAAAGTTTGAAGTAGATGCAGATATCATCAATAGTATTTTAGAAGCGAATTGGTGGTTGTTTCCCTTTTCAATTTTGATGTTTAATTAATCTTGCACCATGGAACATGCAGGCAGTTTAGTGCACGGTAGAGAAATATAATGTGGAGAGCAAATTAGTAATGAGTTACAACATCTGTAAAAAAATGATGGGAAGTGAGGGGATCAAGGAACGGAACATTATTCATAAGGTTAGTGACAATGATATGATGTTGTTTTTGAAGCCAGTGAGATTCTTTAAACTCACCGAAGAGGGTGACGACGGAGAGGTGAAGCTCCACCACTTGGTGGCGGTGGCTTGAGAGAGGAGGAGCAAAACGGTGGTGACCAAGGCATTTACGTAAATTGCCTCAATATATATTTTTTATTGTTAGCCTGTATTTGGGTCACCTAAAGACTATCCATACTCTAAACATTATCCACGCTACTATAATAAATTTTTATCAATATCAACCACGGGATCTAATTTTGCGTTAAATTCATGGTTAAAATTAATAAGAATATTTAATGTTCCTATTACAATTCGCCCTTTTTGGTATCATCGACTCCTTCATGTCTCTTTAGTCCCGTTGCTCCTTCGTAGCTCTTTAGGGAGATGTCCTAGTCTTAGGTCCCACCCCAATAATAGAGCCTCCCCTGAAAAATAGTATAAGTGAGTAACAATGAGTTTATTTAACAGCAGTAGTCAGGTTAAAATGATGTTTGAGGAAGTATTATGTCAATCATACAATGCTCTTAGCATGCTACGAGCTCTTTATACTTTAATAGTTCAATTTTTTTTTTCCCCTCTTTTGGGTCGTGGTTCAATTTTAAAATTTAATTAAAAATAAATGCATATTTACAGAAACCTGGGTTTTCCAATTAGTCAGCCCAACGACCAAAAAAATGAGACAATATAAAAAGATGCCTTCCTGGGCCTTAACTTTCGGATGGTCTACCTGGGCCTCAGCTTCGTATTGTCCAAGAGTCTGTCAGACGCAGGTACTCCTTCGTTTTCTTATGGTTGGAATGAAATGATGGAGGCCCTCATTCTTCAATAGGCCCTGAATCCCGGTTATCACTTAAAGTGTATGGAATTTAAATGAAAAAGAAAGATAATATTTGCAGATGTAAAAATATTCAAAATTAAATAATTGAAATATTCATATATATATATTTTTAAAAAATTATTATAGTTAAGAAACAAAAGTTTTGAAAATAATTTTTTGTTAAAAAATAAGGCCAACGTATTAAAGAAAGACAAAAAGAACGGAGAGACAAAGGGCAAAAAAAAAAATTAAGTGTGTATTTGGTTCTATATTTGTATAATTGATTTAGTTAGATATAATTTTAAAATAAAATGATTTATATTTTTTAGTTCATTTAAAATTGTTAAAGTGATTCTAACGTAAACTACTAAATTTTCACTTATTCCAAGATCAATTCTAAAGGCAAGAATTGATCTTGATCTCTAGAAATCAAATAATATAAAAAATTGTCATAATCAATTTTTGAGAATAAAAATCTATTTTCACTCTCAAATTGAAATCCAAAAACATTATAACATATACTATTTTTGTCCATTTTTAACTGTCTCTTTAGACATCGATTTTTTAATTGTATCAAATCTTAACTGTTTTTGAAAAAGACAATTGAAAGTGGAAAGGGGGAGTAATGAGTTGTCTTACTATAGGTATATTTTAGATTAGTGCAGTTTAAACTTGCCAAATGGCATATTATTGTATAAAATTAAATTCTTTGACACGTGTATAATTTTTTAATGAAATTTCAATATGCAAAATTTGATAAGTTGAAAAAAGTTGGCCTTTGAAAAGGTCTGGGATTTTAACCAAGAGATAATACACGCTAAATTGTGCAAATCTTACGTTCAAATTAACGAACTTGATGATACAATAATTGAATATATGCGACATTGTCCTGCATTTCACTGCCGGATGCATTACTGTGAGAAGTGAGAACATCCAACTCCAAGCATTGCGCAACCATAGAGGTGCAGATGATCACGTGGAGCAACGCAACTCTGCGATTGGTGGGAAGATGCAAGTGTGTATCCGTATGTACGTGAGTGTGTTTTTGTTTTTGTGGACGGAATGAAAGATAAGACAGGGAAGGGAGACATGAACTGTTTCGTTTCGTATTATGGAAGGAAACAAGAGATTTTGGGGGTGTCATGTCATGTGGTGGTGGAAATGCGCGTTCGTGTTGACTTACATTGCCATTGTTTTGGTAAGAAGGAATGGTCCCCACTCCCCAATTATAGAAGAATTCCATTATCTTATCTTAATGGTAAAATACTCGAATTGAATGTGGGGGTCGCTTGATCCCTTAGCACAAACCCCAATTGACCATAGTGTGCTGCCTCAGGCGTCAGCTGGTGCTCGTGATGATAATAATGGTATGCAAGTATGGTATTCCTGGTCAAAACTTGCGACGACATATCACTTCACGGGCAACGATGGGTACGTTATGTTTCGCGCTTCGCTTCCACCTGGTCTTTACTCTTCAATGCTGCCTGCTCCAAACCCCAAAACCTATATAATAACGTCAAAAACACCCTTTTTTTTTGGCTTTTTTTTTTACCAAAAATAAATAAATTTTTTTGATTATTTATATATGGCTTTATTTAACAATATATACAGTTTTTTTTAATAATAGTGATACATTTAGCTGTCAAACATTTTGATTATATATAATACGTTAACTGGTAAATGTATTGCATGGATTTAATGTTAGCTTGTCGACAGTGTCAACTTATATATCAACTAATAATTATATGTTTTGCACAATAATTTTTTACATATAATACGCTCAATGTTGATTGATTTATGCTACTTAGACATATGGATGTTATGGCATGTGAAGCTGGTTGTCTTTTGCTACTATATAATAAAACAGCAGCATTTCCCAACATGCATGATGGAACATCACATGTTACTTTATTGATTAATGATCGTCCCTACAAATCAACATGAGTCTTCTCAACGCTTTGTTCACACTCACACACTTCCTAAGAAACTTCTAGTTCTGCCACTCATTCCAAAATTTTTCTAAGTCAAGCATGGTAATCGTGGAGTTTTTTAGCTGAAGAATATGCATCTTGTTAATATGGTAGGACCAATCAATTCATATAGTTATCCTTAACTGGACAGCCTCATACCTACATAGTCTGAAGATATCTCTCATTCTGTGTAATCGGTTCATGCATGTACCATTTCACTTAGAAGCTCTCATGAGCCACTCCTTATCCACGCTTTCTGTACCGCGATTACTTTCCGCCCTCATTAGCCTTGGGCGTTACACATGAGAGCCTATCCAGTGTCACGCATGTCAAAATGATGACATAAAAATGTGCCTCTTTTGTTTATAAAAATAAAATGAATGTTCAACTCTTTTATTTTATAGATATTGTAATATTTAAATATATATTAAATATATTATTTTATTTCTACAATTATAATATATATTTTTTTATTTTAGTGCCTTAATGATTTTTTTGGCTTAAATGACTTTTATAACATAAAACATAAGTTTTTAAGTCTCTCAAGTCATTTACACTCTTAATATAAATAGAGACAAAAAATTACTTTTAGGAAATAAAATCATAAACTTATATATTTTTCGGTGAAAGAAATATATTTGAACCTTAAATTTTAATCCAACATACTGAAGTTTCAAGTTTAACTACTTTTATTTACACTTTTGTAGACAGTCAAATTATTTATTCATTGTGTATTCTTTTTTACAGCAAGTATTGATATATGTCCTTGAATCATAAAATTTGAAAATCATGCCTTTACTTCTTCAATCATATATCATATTTTATTTAAAAATGCAGAAAAGTGATTCATTATATAGAACATAAAATTAAATTATTTAATTATTATACAAGCCACATAAAAAAAATACCCCTTTCATTTCAAAATATTTGTCCCCTTTCAGACAAAGTTTTCTTTCAAAATATTTGTCAATTTCATATTCAAATAAAGTAAAATTTTTTATTTCAATAGTATCCATAAGTAATTAATGACCATTAATGTATCATTTTATTTTCAATCATTTGATGTGCTCCACGATTAATTACCATTAGAGTATATTAATCCATACACCATAATTTTACATAGAAATACTCTATTACCATATCATTTATCACCTTTTTTAATATCCATATTTATCCAAATTTGACACATATTTTTGCAAGAAATGGAGTATTATACACAAGTCAAGCTTAAGAATTTGTCTCTCAATTGATTTAATTCAAAAGCAAATTGGTGAGGTAGAGAATCTCGATTAGCCTTATTAAACCTAAGTTTTTTAAATGGCTGATTATATAAAAAAGAAATTTAGAAGATAATAAAATTTATAACTATTTATGAATGCAAGTGCCTTTGACGTTGTGATAATGGGACATGGAGAGAATCCAATGGGAAACACTGTTGTTTAATATATACTTTTTCCATTCATGAACAATTATTTAATTTTAAATGTGCACTGAAATTAAGAAAATGATTAAGAAAACATTAATGTTATAAAAGGTAAAAATAAGTTATTGAATTGTCATTTTTTTTAATAATCCAACTTTCTCTCTCCCTTCCATTCTATCTCTCTTATCCTCCTATAGTATTTAATAGAAATATTATTGAAAAAATATTAATGCTATTTACATTTTTGAAATGAACAATTATTTCTAGATGGAAAAAATTTTAAAATAGATAATTATTCAAGGGATAAAATAATATATATATATATATAGATTGTTAACTTTTACATGGAGGTTATTAAGATACACATTTTATTTTAGCAAGGTACACATTACCATTTCTAGCTTCTAACATAACTTTTTTTCTTTTGGTTTTTTACATAATATTTACTAATATTTAATAGAATTGTTTTTATTTTCTATAATCTCATCTATCATCATATTGACATGCCTGATAGTGGATAGGGTCCCATGTATGTTGGGAAATGCTGCTGCTTTAATATACAGCAGCCAAGACAACTAGCTTCACATGCCACAACACCCATATGTCCAAGTCGTATAAATTGACCAACACCAAGCCGTATTATATATATAAAAAATTATTGTTCAAAATGGTTAATTGCCCGTCAAAATTTAAAATAACATTTGTTAGTGATGACATTTAAACCCATGCAATACGTTTGACAATTAAACGTATTATGTACAGTTAAAACTTTTGACAACTAAACGTATTTATTTTATCAAAAAAATAATATATATTGGTAAATAAAATTGGAAGCAATGGACATATGCAATTAATCAATTTTTTTTGGTATAAAAGCCCATTTTTTACCATTACAACTAGCGCCCCATTTGTTTTTTTTTCCATATATATAGTATTTTTATATATATTTTTAAACGAATATTATAATTTCTAAGAACACTTATAAAAAATAAAAAATTAAAATGTTAATATATTAAAAGTTTAAGAGCATTTAATAAATGTTTATTTCTTAATAAATGTCTCCCTTAAACAGTGATTAGCAAATTTTTATTTTTATCAAAGAAATCAAAGTTCTATAAGTAGATACCAGATAGCATCATCATACTAATATATCGTGTTGACTCTCTTTCTCCTTTGACTACGGTTTTGTCCCTGCGAATCTGTCGCATGGAATCCGTTTTCCGCGCTGAGACGCTGATTTACTCGATCTCCCATTTGACTATTTTCCTCCTATTTTCTACTTTTTAAAATGAAAATGCATAGACAGGTGGCACTTCACTAGAAACTATCTTCTCCTAAACCAAAAACATCAAATCCAGTTTGAAAAAGTGTTAAAAAAATAAAAATCCAATTTTTTAAGAAGCGTGAGATCCGGCATATGATTTTAAGACGAACAAAATATGAGATCCCAATCCAATCCCATGTATGAAATGAACAAATAAAAGTTTTCTTTATACAAAAAGTTTGCCGACTTTTTTTTCGCTAATTTGAGAGAGTGAGAGAGAGAGTGGGTGTTATATTATATTATAAGTGCAAGGGGTGGAGGTGCAGAAGCAGGAGAACAGAGTCAACAGTGACAGTTTGGCAGCAGCCATTGGCATTCAAAATTCGAAGCTTTATCAGATTGGTGATACAAACACAGTAACATACACCTACTTGTCAGCAACAGTCACTCGCTTACTAAATTCCCCAAATCTAGGTACAAAGCCAAGGGCATCAGATCGTAGAGTCCCTTTCCCTATCCCTATCCCTTCCCTTCCCTGTCCTTTTCCTCATTCCTCATTCAATTCCTTGCTCTAACTGCCGCACCAAAACCCATTTCACTTTACCATCTTCACCCTCCCTCTGCTCACCCTCTTTTATTTATTCTTAATATTATTACATATATTCCACCAATTGTCTCTATAGAATTCTACTAAAGGGGACAAAATCAATGCCTCATGGCACCAGTGGCCAGGTCCCGTTTTCGTGCTTCTTGAACAGTTATTGGCATCACACACTCCATCACCCCGGCTTCTGCCACCCTTTCTTTGTCATTACTCATAAGTGAAAAGCAAGTTGTAAAAGCCTTTTACCCACCCTTCCCCCTCAGTCCTTGCCTTTCACTTTTTCAGCTCCTTTTTCTCTAAATTCTGAGCAAGGAATTTATATCCCCTGTCGGAGTTTTATTGGGAAACCCCTCCTCCTCCACCCCGGATCCTGTCTTTAATCCTTTTCCACTCGCTGCTCCTTTTTAAACTAACTAACCCAACCCTACCCCCATTTTCGTGCTTGTAATCAAGCAGTGAAATTTCTAGTTT
Organism: Dalbergia oliveri; assembly: GCA_030441495.1. Lineage (NCBI taxonomy): Eukaryota > Viridiplantae > Streptophyta > Magnoliopsida > Fabales > Fabaceae > Dalbergia > Dalbergia oliveri. The sequence goes on from JAMLFY010000008.1 coordinate 2,246,830, forward strand.
TCCCCTCACCTTGTGGTGCCTCTCTGTGGGCCTTGCCAAGCTTTTGCACTCGCTCAAAATGGATGTAAGCTTCTTTTAGCCCCTCCCCCTTCTTTGTTTTTTTTTTTTCCCTTCAGATCACTAATGATTGATGTGTTGCATGATGGGGTTCAACTCAACTATTTTATTAATTTTTGGTCTTGAATTTGTTACTCAATTATTTATTTATAGGAATGGTACAAGAGAAGCGGACAGATACCGGCTTTTGGGAACTGGGATTTTGCTGATGAGTTGCCAATCACTCAGTACTTCGAGTGTGCAAGGCAAGCTGGCTTGGTTCGTTACAGTTCCTCTTCCGGCGAGAGTGATCATTGCGTTCGTGGGGATCGCGACCTGTACTCTGTTGATCTTAAGAAACCTGCTCGCAACATTCCTCATTCTGCTGTCAAAAAGGTCTCATTCTTTATTTCTTTTTTATTCTTTGTTGAGTATTTCTTTTGGTCCTCTTCCCTCGTTTTTTTCCTCCAACTTCTTCAATCATAGCTTGCTCTAACCTCAATTGAGATTCTTGGATCTTGATGCATTTTGGTTCAGGCTTTCGTTAAAACTTATGCTGCGGCCTTTGTTGAATTTCCCAGCTGTCATTTCATTTCTCTCACTCCTTAATTATTTAATCCTGAAAGATGTGATTTTTAGTACTAAACGCAAAGTTCTAACTTTCACGGTTCTACATTTTTCTTTTTTCGTAATTATTTGTGGGCAATGTTCAGCACTGTGCTACATAAATGCATGTTGTCATGACTCATGGTTCGTGATGACTTGGTAGTTGAAACAGGACATGAGTGGTGAAAGAAAGCACATGGCCTTTTCTGGTTTTTATTTTGACTGTCTCACAGCAACCAACTAAAACCTTTTTTTTTCTATCTTTTACTTTTTTATGGTTTGCAGACAAGTAAAACTGTAAAGTAATGTTGAAATAGTGGTTTGTGTAATCCGTGGGTGCAGGGGACGAGGAACAGGGAAAGGAGGCATGTTAACGCTGTGGTTACGGGTAAGGAGAATGGTTCCCACATGATGATGAGAAAGCAAGCTGGGAAAGTGTGGGACGTAGCGGAACAGCAGCCAAGGAAGCCAATCAGCAAACAGTTGCACCCACACGACGCAGTTCCGCGATCTTCGCCGCCTCGTGGGGCTCGATTCCCTTGTAGACCTCCCAAGCCCGTTGATGAAGATCTTTACAAGATCCCTCCCGAACTCCTACGTACAACTAAAAGGGTTCCTCACCTAACCCCCTCTTACTATATATATATATATATATATATATATATATATCCTCTCTCCGTTAAATATTATCAGAATCATTAGACATTGTGATAAATTTATATATTAAAAAGTTGATATATCTAGTTAGTACAAATAATAAATTAATTTTTTGATGTATCAAATTATCTGTTTTATAGGAAGTCAATAGATAATATTGGACGATGGGAGTGTGCTGGTACTAGTACATTTATTCATATTTTTGTTGACTTTATTGCATTTTGCAGAAGAAAATGCTGGGCTTCATTTCCAAGTGTTTGGTACCTGCTGCATGTGTTTCATGAGCATATTGACCAATGCTGCTACTACTACTACTATGTTCATCGTCCCAAGGAGTTTTTTTGAGAGGGGAGGAAGGGACTGGTCAATGGTCATGTGTTTTTTCTAAGTAATGCTGGCTATGTTGTGCTGGTTTTTTTGCTGTGCCTAGATGCTAAATTAACTTTTTATTATAATGTTGAGAATGAATGTAGCTGTTTTGTTTTATTGGCATTTGTCTCCTTCATTCGTTCTAGTCGGTGCTTGCAATTATTCTATCTCCAATTGAATTAAATGCTCGCTTGTTGGTCTTAGGTGGCGGAGTTTGATTTTCCAATATCTGGTTTCATAGTCATGGCACTTGATCTTGGTCAAGTTGTTTCTGATGAATTTTTTTATGCGTTTTTTGTTTTGGAGTTTGTAAAGACCGTTGTTTTTGTTTTGTTTTTTTTTTTTTTCACCGAGAGAATCACAGTTGAATGTTTTTTCTAGTCATAAATACTCCTGAAGATTTTTCTAGTCATAGATAACTAGTGTAATCACAATCACTCAAGTGCCTGCTGTATATTTCACGCTTCAAATGACAAATCACGAGACAACTCCATGGTAAACTTTTGACGTGGTCAGTACCATCGAGCTATGGGGACTATCTATGCCTCTAAAATCTCATTTGAGGCGAGGGGGCTAATCCTGTAACAGATATCGAATCGAAGGCCTATGTTGCGAAGGTATGACTGGCGCAATAAGGTAGCTAAAGCGTTTTCCCTAAGGGGTATTTGACTTTTGGCCATAAGAGAGTCACATAGGGGGGGACCTAAACCTGAAGCTAGAGTTATTCACTATGGGTAAAAGCTAAATAATTACTGATCGATGTGATTATTTGATTTGAAAATAATAAGAAAAAAATGGTCGCACAGTAAACTTGTTTAGTGTAGGTGACAATAAATTAGTCAAATTAATCAGTGAATGTAAGTTCCCTAAAAGATATTGAGTACTAAAGTGAACGCTTTTCTGTAGTCAACAATAAGGAAGTGTTCTATTGGAGTGCAAAAATAAGATTAAAATTTTCATGAATAAATCTTATATGTAAAATTATATATAAAATTTCTTAATAAAAAAATTATCCTATTTTTACTTTCAAAACAAACACACCCTAACATTCGGTGAACCTAGAAGTTCACATCAAATTCGACCCAAACAATTCAAATCAAATTATGAAGAATTTTTTGGCAGGCCTGATGTTGTAGATGGTAACTGGTGAATCCTGAGATGGCCACACTAAACTGGGCCTTTGCTCTGGGCTTCTATTATTAGGTTGGGCCCGGCGTATGATGTCCGATCTATATTTCTCTTTGTAGTCTACCATTGAATGAAGTTTTCTTCGTTACTTGTAGGGCTTTAATTTCCTTACGTAGCCTTAACCAACACGTCTCTTTCATGTTACCATTCCCATGTTGGAAGTTGGAACTCATCCAGATCATGCTCGCCTGTGACTCTCTTCACCATTTAAGGGAAATAGAATTAAAGCCTTATATATCTATATAAATAAATAACCTCATTCCAGGCGTTGAATTTACGTGAAAGGTCTGCACAGTTGAAATTGAATTTTATCGGGAAAGAAATTGTTAGGCACAAAATCCACTTGAATGTTGGGAATTGATGAGTTAGAAGGTGGTGTGCAATGTCATTCCTTTATGAAACAATATAATAGGATATACTATTATTATTAAGAAACTACTAATGAGAATCATTTGGATTTGGGTAAAACAGGGAAGAAAGGTCTAAAACAAACCATATAGTATTGGCGGACCCTTTGTTTTGTGTTTGAATGTTAATTGGTGATTGGTGATACCAATCCTCCGCTGTTTGCTTGTCAATCTCAAAAGGAAGCGCCCCCACTCTGCAAGGACCACCTATCCGAAACAAAATAAAAGTTGCCGAAAAAAGGGCCACTTTATGGTTTATATTAATGGTTTGATTAATAGTTTACAAGTTGAAATTGTTTCAGAATTTTTAAAAGTCAATTATCTTATTTATTTATTTTTCTTGCTTAGATGATAAGGAAGCTCGCTCACATTAAAAATTAGTATTAATGTAAACAATTCTTTTCGAATGTTTTAAATTCCTACCTATATTTGTATCAAAAAGATTCCTATCTGTATAAAACTATCATTTTCAACTCAAAATGGTTATGAGGAAAAATGTGGCCTGTGAATAGGATGTATACAATTCCAACACATCCATTTCAACTGAGATTGACACCCCCATTCGTCCCTTCCTCCCTTGTCCTTGTGGTTGATATCATTATCTCATAGGCTGTAGCCACAAGTTGATAGGCCATTCCATTACCAGGATTCCTGCAGTTTCTATTTTCTGCAATCAAAATAGCAATTTATTGCATCGGCCAACAATAATGGTGCTCATTGTTTTACTTTGGAACAAGGCGCGTGGAGCCCGTGAAGGAGTTTTGGACACGAGCATGGCTTGGAATTATGGCTTTTTGGGTGGGGTAAGGTTTTATAGTGCCCATGACAAGGACCTTGGAAATTCCTCTCCATCTAGAACTTGTCTTGTTTCTGACTTTACTTTGCACACCGATTTTGGTCCATCCACCGTAAGCCTAAACTTACAAGCTATAAACTATCCAACCTTTTTTGGGCCTCCCCAGTTGAATTCTGTGACCAATTGAGCTCACCACCCTTTTCCCAACAATTCTATTATAATAAGTAATGATGACAACGGTTGAATCATTTTCTTTAATAAGGAGTAATGAATAAATTATAGCTCTAGGTACAATGAATCTTATTACAGAAAGGCATCATGATATCAGTACTCAGCGTCCATCGTCCTTATTTGCAATCACTATTCACCATTCGTATATGACCCAAACCTATCCACTGCCTATGTTTCTTAGTACGTTTTGAGATAGACGGGTGGAACAAGTAACCATCTCTGCACTGCATGAAATGGAACACATATACGATGGAAAAACGAGTCAGCACATCAGTAAGAATCTGGAATAGTTAGGTATGAGTGCCAACAAGTTTGAATATTCGCTCATGTCGGTGGTGGCCAGGATGCTATTAGTGAATTTATACGGGATTAAATTTATATAGTTAAAACAAAAGTGCCAAAGTCAAAATACTAATTTGTTAGTTTAACTTATGTGACCTTCCTACATTACATAATAACCCCTATGGGCAACCACTCGGCAAGTTTAAACAAAGAAAGTTCGGTAAAGAGGAGCAACACGGTGCCGACACTCTCCACAGGTTGGCGGGAAAAGAAAACAAAAAGAGATCAGACCCTACACCCTTCCCAGCCTCGTGTTTTGATTAGTCGTACTCAACCCTTCTCTACTTTATGATGGCGACTTACCAACAATTAATACCACAGACAATAGCGCTATTAAACAAAGAAACTCTCATCAGTCTAAATTGGTTTACTAGGTGACAAAATAGTTACAAGTTTTGGATGTCAAAACATCAATCACGGGCAGTCAGGCATTGAGGAGATTGAAGAATAGCGCCTTAATTATATGCCAAACTTTGGTAAAGAAGATAGCTTTTCGAAAAGAAACAACGAATAGAATAGAATTGAAAGAAAGCCAAAGCAAAACACTATGCTCATACATTCATATGCCTGATTGCATGTGAAGGTACTGTATGCAGGTAATGTACACAAGAAGTGAACTTTTCTTTACCATTTTCACAGCTACCTGAGGTCTTTTGTACAGAAGAAAACAATAAATTATTTACAGCAAGGTGATTTGTAATATTTGAGGTTTAATATCACTAAGCAGTGTGTGTTAAGGAGGGAGATCGATTGAGCCTCTCAAGAATCCCATTAGCCTTCCTTTTCGCCCTTGAAGTTCCACTTTGTGCTAGTTTGGACAGTGTACCGTTGGCCTTTTCTTCTTCTCTAATTTCCTTCAACTTTGTTCTATCACTGTAACAGATTGTATACAGGATTGCAACACAATTTTCCTTGGTTCGTTCTGAAGTGCCCTCCCTTATAATATCCAACAAGAAGGGGACAGCACCTAGATCACCCATTTCTTCCACGGCCTTGGGATGGCTGGAAAGGAGTGCCAATATAGACAACAACTCATCAACTAGAATGTGATCCATGATCTTGTTCAGAATAACCTGGACTGCCCCCTCTCGCACAGTTCTCCCTTTATTCTCGTGCACAAGACATAGGTTGAATATGGCCGAAGCAGCATCTTTCATGGCCAATGGCTGTCCCTCCTCCAAAAGCTCAAGCAAATGTTTGATAGCTCCAGACTTTCCAATGATGTGCTTGTTGGAATCAGAGCAGACAATGTGAAAATAGCTGCTGCAGCATTGCTTCTTGTTTGAATGGTTCCAGATTTCAAAGCACCAATGAGCTGAGAAATGACACTTGGATCCTCTCCAAATGCTTTCTTATTATCATCATGAATTGAGAGATTTAGAATAGTTGTAATCAGGTCTTCATGGAGATCAGGGTGAACGTTAGGTGTATCGGGTGACAATGGACTGAGCAACTGTGGAATCACATCACTGGACTCCCCAAAAAGGGTTCTAAACGAAGGCATTCGCTTAGTTAACAGCCGAAGCTCTTTGGCAGCTTCTTTCTGATCAGAAACAGACAGTGATAGCTTTCGAAGCAGCGAATCCAAGCAGTCTCTGTCTGCATCAGTGACTACTTCGTTGATGTCATGAACAGGCTTTGGCATCTCAATTCCATGCTCCTTACACCAATGTACAATCATGTCTCGAACCAAGTAATTAGGAGTAAGGATGGTGTGGGAGAGGACTTGCTGGGTTTGAGGGCATGTTCTGTGGCCTTCATTCAACCACCTCTGGATGTATGCCCGATCATATGTCTGCATCATCAAGACACAAAATTAGCAACACATCAGTGACTCAGGCCACGAGTGAAATGACCAAACCCCATTCCACTCTCTTAATAAAAGCATCAAGCTCGGAATGCAACCAATTTATCTACACGAATAGGCTCCATCTGAGGGCTAAAAACGCAAAACTAAAACTCAATCTCCAGTACACACAAGAAAAATGGAAGACACTCAGTGACCTTATTGAACCCACTAATCCATCCCAATCTACAATAGCATATCCACGTTCAATTCCAAATTCTACAACAGGACAGGAATGAGCGCAAGCAATTAGGCGTCGGTTCAAATCCTCAGAAAACAGACAGACAGACAGACAGAGACAGACAAGTATAACAAGTTCAGAGCAGCACGCTTACGAGGTACTCTATTGTATTGCCACCCCCCACCACAAACAAAATCCGTAACAAATTACTAAAAAAAAATAATAGAAACAAAAACGAAAAAGCCAAGGAAGCAAGCCCTCGTGAAGCGCAATTAAAGAGATTACATCATTTTATTATGTTTATAGAACAGAGAGAGATATGGGGAACCAACCTGCCCGGTGGCCAAGATAACAGGATCGGCCATCAACTCGGTGGAAATGGGGCATCGGAATTCAGGAGGGAGAGGGAAGTCGTCCAGTTTGTGGGAAAGGGAAAGGGGGCTGCGAGGAGTGCGAGGAGACTTGAAATCCCTGAGAGCGGAGAGAGTGGCAATAGCGTCGTCGGCTTTGCGCGTGGAGAAGTCGTCGTCCTCCACGATGGCCTTCACCAATCCACGCAGCTTCTCCTTCAATTCCGCAACCGCCGCCCTCCCACTTCCATCCCATGATGATACCCCTCTCTCTCCTTGCCATTTACGCTTCTAGCTAATTCAGCAACCAACAACACACAACACGAAGACGAATGCTTCTTCACGACCATTCATCATCCTTCTTTCTTTTTTCTTCAACTCTCCCTTTTCCACAGACGCTCTGCAGCACGCAGAAACAGGAGAATTTGGAACAGTAATGGGGATGGCACAAAATTTGTCTTGCGCAAGCGAAATACAGTGGTATAATTTAATTATAGTCACAAAACAAAGACAACTGCACGCGTCGCTCTTTCTGTTTGGGGACTGAGTGAGGCGTCGGGAGAGAAACGTAATTAAGTCATAATAAGGGGGGCAATGGCAAGCACCGACCGCGACACAGGCAGTGTGTGTGCGTGAGCAAGCGCGAGTAGCAGTGCCAGCGGGTATTTGTATTAAAAAAATATTATTTATACATATAAAATGTGAGATATTATCAATTCATACATTATTTATTATTGAATAGAAATCTTAATTAAATAGATCTACATTTCATCTAGCACTATATGAGATGTGAGTCTTCACACACCCCTATAAACAACACAACTCATTTGTATTTGCATTTTGCACTATTTTGTATTCGAGTCCAATCCAACCTCACGGGAATGCACTTTCTTATGGTGTGTTTAGAATAATAATATAGGGAGCATATCACGTTAGAGGACTTAATTTATTATGAGAGTGAAATGAGTAAATATGGATCATATAACTTATATATGGATGGTTAGAATTAAAATTGATTAATAATAATTAATACTCACATTCATTTAAAAAAGTCAATGATTTTATATTTTACTCTTAACCATTTATGTAAGATTCAATAGTCAAGATTCACTTTCTCACTCTCACAAAAAATCACTTTTCTCATATGATATGTTCCCAATATATATATATAATGATTTGATTTGTAAATCAAATTTGGATTAGAAAAAAATCAACAAATGAATTGAACTATAATTTCATGAAATTTCATTCTTTTCCTTTTGAATCCTTTCTCTCTCCTTTTTTTTTTGTAAAATTTGTATGGAAATAAATTGATTTTAAAATTTATACACAAATCAAATCAATTCATTTCTATTTTTAATTATTCCAAATACAATCTAATATATTTTAAATATAAAATTTGACTTTTAAATTAATTCAATTCCATTTTATATTTAATCATTCTAAATATAAGATTTAACTTGCAAATCAAATCAATTTAAATAATTTGTTTCCACACTTCTTTTCTTATATTCTCTTCCTTCACTAATTCTCCTTCCTACCACCACCCTTCCATCAAACCATTAAATATTTGTATGCTACTAAAGCATATTTAATGCATATTTCAGGAATATGTATATGCACCAATTTTCATTTATAATCTTACAAATTATATTAAAAAAACAAAATGAGTAAATATAAATGTTCCTGAACACACATTAAATGTGCTCTAGGATTATGCAATAATTTCTCACATCAACCTAGTCAAGGCCTTTACCAATTAAAAACAAGACAAAATCTCCAAATTTATTCCTCTTGAATTTTATATTGGACAAATTAATCTCTTTAAAAAAAAATAGACAAATTGACCATTCTAGAAAAAAAAACCAAATAAGTCCTTACCAATTAAAAAAATCTAACAAATTAGTCCCTTCGTACAAGAATTAACTTAAATTTTTTTTATGATTTTTGAGAAACTAATTTGTCATACTTTTTTTTTTATAGAGGAATCAATTTGACCAACGCAAAATTTAATAGGTATCAATTTGAGAGTTTTGTCTAAAACCATATATATATATATATACACACGCAATATTAAGTTTAGGGTTAGGGTAACATTAAGGAACAATCATACCGTTGAATAATTTTTTAGAAAACCATATAGATCATGTTTATAAAACTTCAAATTAATTTAAAATTATTTGTCATTGTTTTTATGTATATAAAAATCAACATAATATATTTGCTTAAAATGAAGAAGAATAAGAGTTACATTATTACATTATTATATATTAATGTTTAATTTTATAAAATTTGGCAAAAATAATCTTTATGTTAGATAATTATAATTCAAGGTTTTAATTGACCAAAAAATCATTTTATAGAAGGTTATTAATTGGTGTGGCTATACTTAAAATGTAACTTTTATATACATATATATAGATAGAAAAAACAAAGATTTTGAAACTATAACCCACAACAAAAAGACCCTATAGAGTGTGTGCTTGATTTTTCATTTGTAGGATTGATTCTTGATAGAATTAATTTTGTAAAAATTTAGGTGTATTTTTAGTTCAAAATCACTTTTTTTCACCTAAAAAATCACGCTTACAACTCAAAACCATTTTGTAAGAATTTAGGGACAAAGTAATTAATTTCAAAATTTCAAGGACTAAAGTGAAGCATGCATACAATTTCAAAGGACTAAAATGAATATTTACTCATATAGTATTGGATTGATTCAAATATAAACTATGAGTATAACGCTATGAAGAAGCAAAGATTAAGAATGATCAAAATTAACTTTGGTAGAGACATGGGGATTAAGAGATTATATTATGTTGTTTATAGCTAAATCAAATGGAATATTCATTCTAGAAAAGAGAAACTTTTAGATGCTTCTTATAATTATATTATGCTCTATAGTATTCACCAATCAACTTATTAGTTTTGTGGATAATAATCATCTTTCATTTTTTTTATATTTTTAATGCAATAATTAATATATTGAATGATAGATGATATTCAACAATTTTTTTTATTAGGGATAATTATATAAATCTCCCTTGAGGTCAATTGATATTACACTTACTCCTTTAGGATCCAACTTAGATCGTAACTGGAATATGAGGAATTTCATTTTACGTGAGTTCTCATGATCACTGAGTTGTACTACATGTATATTTTGTTCATAAAAAACGTTTCAAAATGTAATTCACTTTACATAACCAACTCATAATAATCATAATTACTCTTTTTTCATAATTGGAATATGAACTGTCATTGTAATATAAACTATACTGAGTTGTTCTTTTACAAAAGAACCATGAATGCTAAATACAAAAAGAATCATGGTAAATCAAAATGCGCATGTACATGGTTCAGGACCTTTATCATCATTGGAGCACTCTATAAAAATACCAAAACACTTCACGATGACATGAAGCTCACCCAAACTGAAGTACACTACTGCTAAGGATGAGGAAGTGGAGGATCCAAAGCTACTGCGTATCTGCGAGGAAAGGAAAGAGAAAGGGGTGACTTTTATCATAAAACTTAGTGAGTGAACTCACCTATAACCATACATAGGACAAGAAAAAGGGTACAAAATAATAATGCAACGTTCATAAATCATTTCATTTGTAAATCACAATAACTAGGACACTATAAGTTTGCTAGAAATATAAACTATCTTTATTTCTCAAGAAATTACAAAAGAGAACGACTATCCATAACTATAAGGAGATGCTCAATCTCTGACGAACAAGAGCACCTAATTAAGATCTTAATGGTCCCTGACGAATCGCATCCCTGCGGATTGACCTAAAAAGGGGTAACTTGCCTCTGGTGAGCACTTAGTATACCAAGGTTAATGATTTAATTGTCGTTAACTCATTCTCTTTCTTTTAGTAATTCCTTAATTTGAATCATACTAAATCATAAAAAAGGGATTCTATGTTTCTAAGTTCAACATCTCATAAATCTCATAAAGTAAACATAAAGCTTCACTCTTACTTTTCATCAAGCATATCCAATTCCATCATCATAGTCTAGTCTAAAATCATGAGTTCAATCATATAAAACATTTATGGAGCAAATATGGTCTCATGCATTTTCTAAAATCATAGATTTTCATGTATAAGTTTAAAGCGAACATTTCTAACTAAAGCACATTTTTCATATAACTCCATATCATGTGAAAACTAATTTTATTCAAATCTTTAAATACTCCATAATGCTAGAAAATAATGATATAGTGATCAAAATAAGGCCATGAGATCAAACTCACTCACCTGAAGAAGTGAAATGTGAAGGAATGACTTCGAGAAAGTTTCAGGGAGTAAGGATGGCATCAAAATCTGCCATTGAAGCAATAAAGCTCATAAATAATCTATATGTATCTCTAGATAACTCTAGATCACTCTAACAACATTAGGGGAACGCCTCCACTTGACAACAATGAGAGAAATAATGATACCCATACCCAGAGCATGAAAGAATAGGGAGAGGGATGACATAATCTAACAATATTTACTCACCTTAAAGCTTAGAGGATAAAGATTGGGGTTGAATTGAGAGAAAAAGGAGGGACAAAAAAGGTTTGGGGAAGGGTTTCTGGTTTTGTAAAGGGAAAACCCAAAAGAAGGGTTTATATAAAAAGGATGGGTCATTTAGCAAAACTGTATCATTTTTGGTACTATGCTATCATTGGGGTGCTTGCTGCAGCAGTTTGTATGGCAAAAGGGAACATAAAGGCTTGCCTCTCCAGCGAGTAAAGCTGCTGCAGCGACCCTGTTCTGCATAATTCTGGAGAACTTCAACTCAAACATGGTTTTTGCATTTCAGGCCATCCTTGGCTGCTGTACGTCTTGGGGACTGCAGGTCATCCAGAACTTGTCTACGGACACGTGCACTCGAGGTATTACATACTCCCTCGAGTTTTCAAAATGACATTTGCCTCTATCATCTTTAATAGGGTTAACATCTGTTAACACATCAATGAAAAAGACAAAAATACCTATTTTAATAAAACTCAAATTTCTCATCTTATTTTTCAATTCCACTGTTACCTCTATCTTCTCGCTTCTCCCAATAGAATCAAGCTTATCCACAATCTTACTCATGTTACAAACAACTCAAATTACAAAAAATGTAACTTAACAAAATCAACACACATTTTCCAATTCCTTTTTTTCTCAAACTAACACTCATTTCTTTCAGCCTCATGGAATCACAGAAACTGTGACACAACCACTCTAACTGCAAAAGCAAATTCACAAAGCAGCAATAGAATGGAAATTCAAAGAGAGAAAGTTAAGAGAAAGAATGGGAGTGGACTGAGCGAGGTTGTCGAGCTAACAAAGGACATCGACGAGTCTAGTCAGTCATGGCAACGACTTCGATGAGGGCTTCTGGATCATCCATGTTGGCGGCAGTGAAGCGCTCCAAATTCACCAAACTCATCCATGGTTAGGTTCACTTTGGGCCCTATTTCTTTTTTTTTTTTGGGTCTCCTAACCCAACAATACGCAAGGTCAATGGTAAGGTCTGGGTCATTAATGTTGTCAATCAAATCTCACATGGTGTTAAGGAAGGTTAGATTAGGGAATCTTGATTTGTGAAGGTTAGGGTTTTGGGGAATTAGGGATTTGTGCATGAGGATTGTTGTTCATGTTGGTCTCGTTCTTATTGCTAGAGTTCTTCGTCTTGTTCTTATTGTTGGAGTTGTGGATCTTGATCTTTTTCCATTAGAAACTTGTGCTCTTTATTTGATTGAAGCAACATATGAGTTGAGTTTATTGTTTCTGTGTGTTTCTCCAATGGATTATGTGTGTGTGATGGTTCGGCTGATTAGGGTTTTTGTTATGGAGGTTTGTGATGAGCTGCAATGGAGGAAACAAAATATACTCAGGTGTGCTGGCAATCATTTCTAATGAGAATAGAGTCATGATTGAAGGGCATAAATGACATTTCATATGGATTTTGAATTTTTTTAAATTTCTTAAAATACAAAAGTCATGCCACAACTAATAGAGTTAATAAAAAGTTACCATTAGAGGATGTAAATGTAATGATATTCAAAAAATTAAAGGATGTAAATGTCATTTTGAAAACTATTGGGGAGCAAGTGTAATACCGATTGACTTTAAGGGAGGTTGATCTAATTTCTCCTTTTTATTATGTGGGTAGTATTGAAAACTTGAAATATTATTAAATATATTTCTATTCTCAAATTCATTTTCCTATAATACTTGACTAAATATGAATAATTACAAAGCTTGTACATGGTTTGGGTGTGCCTATCTAAACTAAGTCTAGAAACATGTAGTATGATGGAGAGAGAACAGGAAACTGATTGTTGACAAGAAAAATACTTGTATCTACAATTGAGTGAAACACCTTTGAAGACAACCAAAATTGACGAAATGTTCAGGTAGCCAAAAAAACAGCTTTATAAGATGCTGGAACCTACACTACTGCTCTCCCAGTACTTGTATGATTCAAATCTGACGCAGAGCATTTTAGATTATCCGCTTGTATCGTTTCTCCTAACTCATAAACAGCTAATTGAAAAAAAAAGTTTTAAACAGTAAAACAATCATAACACGAATCAGGAAATCCCAGTGATGTAATCGGTGTTGTTGCGTAGTTGGCACTTGGTCGAATAATAAACATTGCAATCAAGCACACAAGGAAAAGTCGCTTAGATAGTTAGATGCACACTGGCAGGAGTCATTAAGACGAAATAAAAGACAATGCTCAAATGTTGGAATTAGTCACATCACTCAATTGTGTAATGACAAAAAGTCAAATAAGTGAATGAATAAAAAAGCCACCCAAATGAATTAGAAAGAATTAAACTAGTTAAATGTACACAAGTTGGAGCGTCACTATAAAGCGATCCTTTGTTGGCTGCTGAGAAAATCACAATCCTTTTTTTTTGGCCCTTTTTCTGGTTTTGTTTTCGCTGGGGGTACAAGTTGTAAATGATACTACTAATACTACTAAGCCTTAAGTTGTACATCATAATCCCTATTAATTTATTTTTTAATTAAAAATATTTTTAAATATTTATATATATAAATAAGAATATATAATAATATAATATGATTTATATAGTAAAATATAATGCTAATTTATATTTATAATAAATTTAAAATATAATATGATTTATATTTATAATAATTTAAATTATATAATAATCTGATCAATTTTATTATAAATTCTATCTTCGACCAAAGAAGGATCGCTCGTGCAGTATTTTTTTTAAAACAAATTTTATCGGTCAATTTATGTTTTATAACTTAATTTTTATCGGTTAATTTTGGTCAATTTTCTTCTTCTTTTTTTTTTTGGTCAGGTGGATTTTTTTCTTCTCGAACTCATGCAATGCCTCAACTGTGGCTCATAAAATAACATAGCCATTATTTTCTGCACGTGAGGGCCCAATTCTTTTGCTTCTGCCTTTATTTGGGCCCCAAACAACTGGCTCAATTCTTAGTCCATTTAGCGTGTCTTTGGGAATGCCTTGAAAACAGCTTTTCCATTGACCCAAAAAAAGAACTCTTTTCATGACAAAACAAAAAAAAAGCTCTTTTTTTTTAAAAAAAAGCTGCTATATCAATCTTGTTTGGGTATAGATTTAAAATACAACATAAGCTAAATTTTTCAAGTTGAAAAAATAGCTTACAAGCATAAACAACTTTTTGAAACTTTTGATTATAACTACAAGCTAATTATATTAAGATTATGATATTTTTACCAAATTAACCCAATATCAAATATCATATAATATAAACAAATCATTTCATACCCTTTTTAATAATTTACCATATAATTTTTTTTCAACCCAACTAAAAAAAGCATATTTTCTTAAAACCACTTTTTACATGAAGGATCTAAATATAAATTGAATCTCGCATAATCAATTATATAAAAAAAGAAACAATTATACAAATAAGCAATTAGCGTGAATTTAGACATACTCAAAGAGGAAGTAATAATCAGTTTGTCCCAAAACAACCAGTTACATAGATATACCGTTGTCCAAAAGAAAGATACTAAGTAATGGTGTGCTTAGAATGAGGATAATAAAAATGAAGTAGAAAATTTTATGAATGAACACATAAAATTCATCCATAAAAATTTTTATCCAATTTTTATCTTTATACCAAATATACATATATACCCAAAAATTGTTACTTAATACAGGGGTACTATAATTTGGCAATTGCAAGCGAGTCATGAGGTACAAATTGTTAATATACGGGCACTGCGATTTTGCAATTGTCAACACTATTTTCGATTTCTTACTGTACATAATCTCTCTTGTTTTCAATACAAGTCCGCCTCATGTGTTTTTCGTCACATTATCATATGTAATATCGAACCTCAGGAAATAATCGCTTTTAAGGGCATTAATTGATTTCAAGAGTGAAAAAGGCTGTGGAAATTCAAATATCACCTGTGAATTTCGAATTTCCATAATTAATAATCTCCAAATGCTATTCTTTTTTGGAATCAGATCATTTGTTAGGAAAACAAACATAGGATGGCCTCTTCTTGTCCTTGTGCCAGGCTACCACTGCAGTGATACATAAATTTTTACCATTTATGTAAAGTTATTAAACTCAAGAGTTTACAAAAATTTGTGGAGTTAAGATAAATTCAAATTCTAAACTAGTAATAGTTTATTTATTTTAAAAATAATATTAAAAAATTATAACATCTAATTGTATTCAAATAAATTTATGATAAAACAAAGTATATATAAAATTCAATTGTAACACCACAATGAAGCAAATACAAGTCATAAAATATAAATATAAATTAAAGTCTTAAGAAAGTATCCTAGAAAAAAACTTTACTCTTAGCAACAAAAAATTTAAGTCAATTCGTAACTTCAATTTTAAAAGCATAAGCTTGGGAAATAGGACAATGAAAGATGTAACTTATTAGTTATAAAAATGCTTGGTTTTAATGCATAAGTCACATGATGTTTTTCTTATAGAAACTCTTACTTTAATGGTTCTCAAGAATACAATTAATTTATATACATCAAAGATAGAACTTGGAAGATGATTAGTACAAAGCAAGTTCTTTTAATAAATGTTCTTTTTGAGAATCTTATTTGTTAAAAATGGTTCATACATTAATACAAAACTTGTAGTATGAAAAGATAAAGAGAAAACCCCTCAAGAGTTTTATATACTGCTTCTCTTCAACAAATTCAACCTACATCCAGTCCCCACCCTTCAGGTGAGTGAATCCACTATAAACTTGTACCATTATTACAACCAGTGAGTGTTCTTTTACCAAGCCTCTCCAAGCTCTCAACCAAGTAGTCTTTTTCTAAGAGCCTCTTCAAGCTCTACCCAATAGTATTTTTCAATGAGCTCTCCAAGCTCAATCAACCTAGCTTCTATCTCACAAGATAAAGCTTTACAATCAGTGTTTGATTTTCATTTTTACTGTTTCTCTCTAAAGGAAATGTATGACTCAATACAGCCTTTGAAATGCTCTCAAAAAAAATAATTTAACAATTACAAGGATCTTGAGAGAAGAGGAAAATAGCTTTGGTTTGAATCTCAATTTGAATATTGGCATAAATATGTGTATTAGTTTCAGATTATTTCCTCTTAATTTGAATGTCTTCCAAGCTTACTTTTATAGGAGGGTGGGAGTGGCATGACCGTTGGAAGCTTGAGGAAGGGCAGCACATGGTATCTAATAAGGTTTTTCCTTATTTATGAAGGAGTCTGCTACTTGCTTTTTGTTCCTTTTTACAATGCAATCCTAAGTTGACATGAAAAGGGAATTATCCATTGAAAGCTTGAGAGAGGGGTCTTTCACAGCTTTGTTTTCAAACTTGATAGGACAGGAGCAGCACACATTCTCTATCTATTCTAGCAAGCAATGTCACTTGAGTTACCAAGTTTTCCATTCTTGGTAAGTGCTTGTTCTGCACTCCATCTCCTTGTCGTCTTTATCATAGAATAAGCTAAGTAATACTTATTATTCTTTATTGTTCAAGAGCACAATTGTCAAAGCAAGTCAACTAAGTTTGAATATGCATATATTACAAATACACTAAACAAAGGCATCAGAAAGTTCAGGAAAGATTAATTACACAACAAGCTAATTAAGATTAACAAATGGTGTTTTGTCATCATTAGGATACATAAACCAACACTAGTCATAAAATATAAAATACAAATTAAAATCTTAAGAAATATAATAGATCAAGACTTCAAGATGTGAGAAATCAAAATAATTTAAGTCAATTCCTCATAACTTGAATTTTTAAAAGCATAAGCTTGGAAAAGACGAACTATATGAAATGATTTTATATGTGGTATTAGTTATAAAAATGCCGCGTAAATTTCAGCCACCGGGTTTAATTAGAACTTCGTCTTATAGCTACCAACCGTTTAATTTAGTGCTCCCTATTATACAACTAATTAATAACAAGCAGAAAGTAAGGCGCAGTGTCATTAGACGAGGTAATACCAAACATTTGTCTTAATCTTATCTTTGAACAAGCACACATATAGTTGTTAAAGAATGGTTCATACATTAATAGAAAACTAATTCCTGAAAGATATAGTGCAAACCCCTTCAATGGTTCCTCCTATAAATACAATGCTTCTCTTGCAACAAATCTCAACACTCACAAGTAATTATACACACAACCATTAAAGAGAAGTTGAGAGAGACATAATGAGTAGAATTGCTTACTTTGTTGTTGCATTTTTGGCTCTGTATGCTCTCTGCATCTGCATTATCCCAACCCTCTACAAGACTTCTGTGTGGCAATCAATGATACCGAAAATGGTGGTATGTACATAATTAAGATCCTTATGACTCTTACTGCTCAAATTTTATTATTCCTTATCATTTAGATCATAAGAATAGTCATAAATGATAGGCAATCTTCTTTTATATAATAACATTGTTTTCTTGATGGAATTGTTTTCTTAATTTGCAGGATTTGTGATGGAAAATTCTGAAAGATCCCAAACTTGTCACAATCTAATTATTTCTTTAGCATGTAGAACCTGAATACCTCCAACAAACTTGGCTCAAAAGTGACTCGTCTTGTTAATGAACTATTTGGACTAAACACACTTGGCATATCTTTAGCTCGGATAGATTTTGCACCTAAGGGCTAAACCCTCCCACACTTACTCTCAAGGCAAGATTCTTATAGTCCTTGAAGGCACTCTCTTTGTTGGATTTGTCACTTCCAATCACAATAATACTAACCGTTTTTACTAAAGTGCTCAACAAAGGTGACATATTTGTGTTCCCAATTGGGCTCATTCACTTCCAATTAAATATTGGTTATGGCAATGCTATTGCTATTTCTAGTCTTAGTAGTCAAGATCCAGGAGTTATTACTATTGCAAATGCAGTGTTTGGATCTGAATCCACCTATCTCTCTAGAAGTTCTTATAAAGTTTTCCAAGTTGACAAAAACGTAATCAACTACCTTCAGAAACAGTTTTGGTACGACAACAATTAATTTGATGATGTGGATTAGTCATTTCATTTAAGTTATCCTTTCTTTTATTTTTTTTGCGTGAGTTATCCTTTGATTTTGGTGTTCTCCCTCTTGTAATTCATCTTTAATAATAAATAAAATGCATGGGGTTAATTTATATGTACCATATATGTTCTCATTGTTTTGAAATTTGATTTAAAGTTTATTTCAATACATTAATGTTGTAAGTTTTAAAAAAAAATCAATGCCCCTTTGTTCCAATACATTAATGTTGTTGTTGTTCATTCTACTCAGTGTTTTTCCTTTGTTCCAATCCCCTTTTTCTTGTTCTTCGATTTTCTAGCTTTTAGGTTTCATTTAATCCTCAATTTACATACTAGGTCCTCAATTATAATTTAGATTTGAGCTGAAGCTAGATAAAAGTTTGCCGTTCATTTTACTGGGAAAAAAACCAAATCAAGTTGGGCACTTTATCTAGGGCTTAATATGTATCAAACAAGGAGTTCCTTTTTGGGACAAATGGTGTTATTGTTATGTGTGGTGTCACTCTCCATAGCGTGAATGGAATTCGGGTAATCCAAATTTGTGAGAAAAAAGAATTCGACTTGTGAATCTTAAAAAACCACTATATTGACATTGCAATGTGAATGGAATTTGGACTATTGAATTCTTGAAGAAAAAGAAAGTTGCGGGAATTCGGAATTCATTAAAAAAGAAAAAAATTTGGAAAAAAAAAGCACTGGAGCCAGAGGTGAATGGAATTTGGACTTGCGAATCTTAACATCACTTGCGGGGAAATTGAACTATCCAATTCATTAAAAAAAAAGAAAAAGAAAAAGCATAGTAGCTAAATGGAATTCCTACTCCTAATTCATTAAAAAAGAAAAAAAGAACTTGAATGGAATTCAGATTGTCCAAATTCATTAAGAAATCAAAACCTTACTGTAGCATTGAATATATATTTACAGGTCTTTCATCTTACACTTTTACCTTTATATATATTTAGATTATTACGTTGAATACTAATAATATCATTATAACTGTTATATAATTTTAATTCTAAAATATAATTAGATATGCAATGAATAAAGAGTATAGTCAGTATTAATTAAAAAATATGTATTACTTATAATCATGTGTATTAATATTTTATATTATTATAAGTTATACATGTTTGTTTAGGGTA
Organism: Dalbergia oliveri; assembly: GCA_030441495.1. NCBI lineage: Eukaryota > Viridiplantae > Streptophyta > Magnoliopsida > Fabales > Fabaceae > Dalbergia > Dalbergia oliveri. The sequence goes on from JAMLFY010000008.1 coordinate 2,266,507, forward strand.
AAAAAAAAATAAGTTTTCATAAAATTTATCTTAATTATTTAGAAATAATTTATCTTAATTATTTAGGGGATATAGATATATGTTTTAGACATAGAAAGGATCAAAAGTATAATAATGTATTTCGGGCAAAGAGTTGTATTTTGCAAAGGAATAAAGATCAATGTTGTACCTTTTGTTTTACGAAGACCTCATAAGGGCATTATTTTGTACATGGGTTTATGGGTGGTGGTATATGTAAAATATTGGAATTTATAAAATTTATGCGGAATATGATGTTTTTAACACAAATTGCTACCTACCAATTTGTATGCAATCAAAATTAATAAAAAATGTGTATTTTTCAAACACAAATCACTAGATAGCAATTTATGTGATAAAATAATATATAAATTTTTTCACATTAGATACACACAAACCACTAGCGAGCTGGAGAGCTGTAGGAGAGGCTGAGGCCCGTTTCCATGAGCCACAGAGCAACATGGGAAGACGAACTTTGACCCAGGACAAGAGCAACAACGGAGGCAAAGCCCTTGACTAACCCTTCACCTAGGATGGAGGTCAGACACGATGAGAACTTATAGCATCAGGAGCATTCATGTAGGCCAATGACCAAACCAGACAATAATACTCTAAATCTCATAATCGCCAAGGATCTACAAATTTTAGATCTACAACCCTTAAGCCAGATTTGAATTGGAACCTTAACTCGAACCTTCCTTTGCTGTTATGGCATGAAGAGCATGTTAACCACCTCAGCCCTTTTGTTCTTCATTAAGCAATGGGTCACCTTGTCCTTCATCAATATTGGGAGATTCAGATCTGAACCCACCACTAAGACAACGACCCTCCTCTGGAAATAAACCCCAAAAACACAAGGGGGCTATTTGCAATTTGACATATTTTGTGCACTTTTTAAATAACACATGGAGGGACTATTTTGTTATTTTTAGAGTGAGACTAATGTTGGTCCCCAACATTAGGGGACCAACTAATCCTGTGCCATGAATCCTTAATAGGTTACTGAGCATTGAAAAAACCATAATTCCTTAACTTTATCTTAATGCAACTATGGTCATGCAATGCATATGAAAATTTTCTGTCCCAAATAGTGTTTCTTTTCCATGTCCCTCAATCATTTATTGTCATTTGTAAAGACAAGAATCAAAATAGATTTAAAAACTTAATAAATTACCAAATATATAATACATATCTTCAATCAATAAATTATTTGAGGATAAGAAGGGGACACTATTTGGAGCAGAAAATTTACATCCTATGCAATGTTGTGCAAGCTAGTGCAACCGTGCAACATATATAGGATGCAATAATCTTTCTGCTACAAACAGTTTTATTCGTAACATTACTCTGCATATATAGTTTGTCTTCCCTTCTTTTTGTGTCTCATCAGTTTTTCAATTTTCATTCTTGATGGCCCGCCGTCAGTATCTGAATGAATTTTTTGGGGTTCCTTTAAAATAGGAGCTTCATCAGTCACCTTTTTCACAAAAGGAGACAACACAGACAGAGCCGATGCAGCCACTAAAATACTCCAACTTATTTAATTGCATTAATGAAGTACTAAGAGCTTTCCGTTTGTTGCACATGACTGAACTTGAGAAGCTAAAATTATTAACGCCTCAAACCGTCAAGGAAGTTAACAAGTTTTTCATTTTTATTTGCACATACAAAAAGTTCCTTTATTCTCTTGAAAATACAGATATTACTCTTGGACATTCTAGACTAATAGTTTTAATAAAGAGGGAAAAATAGAAGGATGGACATAATTAATAAATTGGGAAAGAGAAGGATAAAGATTTATGGGATTAGTATAAGAACAAAAAGATGGAACATAAACTAATTAGTTTATAATAAAAAATAAAAAAATTTATTACATGGTAAAATATTTTACATCTCCAGAATTTTAATTTATTTTTAAAAGTAAGCATAAACAGGAAAATAATATTAGATAGAAAATATGATAGTTATTTATTGAGAAATTTTTAGATGCTCTTAGAATAAAAGAAAATTTTTCCTATTTTTTATTCATGAATCAATATATTAATTTTGTGGATTATCATTGTTTTCTGTTTTTCTTATATTTTTAATACAATAACTAATATATTTATTGATGACTGAGTGAAATTTTTCTCTTGGCCTAAAAACATATAAAAACTTTCCATTTTTTTTTGGGGTTTTTGGAGCATCACGAATTGATAGGGCTGATTATGTTACTTATACCACTAAACTCATGTTAATGGAATGATATTAGCAGTCGTGTCTCTCCAAAACCAAAGTGAAGATATGAAAGTTGGACAGATACATGCACCGCGACAATCATGTTTGTGCAAAAGGACGATATCAAGATATACGGCGTATTACATAAGGGATCTGATTTATTATAAGAAAGGGAGAGGGAAATTGGACCATATAATTATAATGAATGATCAATATTAAAAATTAATTAATGATAATTAATATTTACATATTCATTTAATTAAATTATATGATTTTATGTTTTAATCTTGATTATTCGCATTAGATTTAAGATCAAGATTTACTTATCTTATTTCTTATAATAAACACCACTTTTATGAGTCACTTCAAGATATATACTAAATGCTTTACTTTTTTTTTGGGAAGGATATACCAACAGTTCTAAATATTTGGGCTTTGTGACCTTCTATTTGTAAAAGGGTACAGGAGGTGAAAAATCAACTTGGCTAATTTGGAAATTTAATTTGAAGTCACTGTTGTGGAAAATTTTCAATTTCTTACTGCCTTCATTTTTTATTAATAATCATCTTGGGAAATCAATATAATTGATACATTAAAAAGCTAATGTAAATGACAATTTATATCAACTTTCTAATGTATTAATTTGTATCAGTTTTTTAAGATAACTATTAATAAGAAATGAATGGAGTATATTATAACAACTCTCTACTCTCCAATTTGGATGTGTTTTTCTTTAAATCGAATACCTTGAACTAGATGAAATCATAGAGTGTTTGGAATCATAGAAGAATGGCAAATCAAATCATTTGTTTGAAATTGAATAAATTTGAGAAATGAATTGAATTGTAATTTTATGAAATTCAATTCTTTTAATTTTGAAGTTAAATCCTTTTATTTTTTATAGGATTTGCAAAAAAAATAATTGAATTTAAAATGTAAACACAAATTCAATTAATTCATTTCCTTTTTTAATCATTTCAAACAAAATCTATAATCTATCTATAATCTATAATATTAATATTTCAAACTCCTATCAAGGAAAGTTTTCCTGGTTGCAATCGAAAATGATCTAGGGCCCACAATTTTAAAAAGTTAATCATTAATTATTTTTTTGAGAAATAAAACTGCAATTATGACATATTATTAGTATCATTGACAATCATCAGTATTTAATATCAAGATTGCACTACAAAAATCTATAATCTATCTATAATACTAATATTCAAACTTCTATGAGGAAAAATTTTCTAGTTATTCGCAATCAGAATGATTTAAGACCCACAACTTTTAAAAAGTTAATTGTTAATTATTTTTTTAAAAAATAAAACTGTAATTATTACATATTATTATATTATCATTGACAATCATCAATATTTGATAGTAGGATTACACTACAAAATTTGTACTAACAATAATTCAAAGGACTAAATAATGGGGCTTTGCCAAATGTCACACTTTGAGTAGTTCTTTTTTCCTGAATTTTTAAATTTCAAAGGGACTAAATTTATATTTTTCAATTTTGTAAAAACTGACATTACATTTAATTTTAATTTTATTAACTAAGAAATAAAAAAAGGAATATTTGGATTTAACTTTATGTATGTTAAACTTTTTTAAAAAAACTACAAATTAGGAAAATAAATTCAATTATTCTATTTAAATATTGAGTGTTAAACACTAATTTTTTTAAAAGATGGTTGTTTAAGGGACCTAAGTGATTTAGTTTAGAAGAATTATTTAAGTACAATGTTTAGAAATAATAATTTGATTGGTTAATAATAATTTTAGAAAAAAAACCCCAGTTATATACTATTTACTATATTAATAATTAAGACTCATTTCAAATAAACTTTAACATGTGTCATTTTCAAGTAATTTAGGGTCCATAATTTTCATAACTCTATTATTAATTATTTTTTAAAAAATTATCTCAATGTCTCTCCTTCATTATCACAACATGAATATTCTACATTAAATATTAATTTCAAACTATTATAAGTCTTAATTTATAAATCATAAGGCTCATCAATATGCCAATCAAAATTATTTAACATTAAAATATTAACAAATAATGTAAACAAAACATATATCAATATATTATATATCATTAAAATATTAAATATTAAAATATTATAGACAAATGAGTTTTCAGCTATAATCAATTTTGGTAGATTACAAATTTTTAAAAAGCTATTTTAAAAAAATGGCTTTTGGTTAAGAAATGACAACATATTTGAAGAATTTAGTGTGAATGAAATTAAAATAAAAAAAATTTTGCTATTACACTTTTGATCACTTTGGGTTTGGTTTTCTCTATTTTTGTTGTTCAAAATAAAGGAATAATTTTTTTTACGAAAAATGAAAATGAGATTTTTAATAAATATGTTGATTTATTATACTTTTTAGTTAAAAATAGATAAATAAATTATATGCATAAAATTAATTAAAACAATCAATCCTAGGTCATATCAATTTAAATTGATTCATATTCTTTCAAATTTAAAACCACCTTCATACAAGCATAATTTTTGGAAACCATAAGCATGAAGTAATGATTTTATATGATCTTATTTTTAATATTTATTCAAGAGTTTTCTTTTCGAGTAATAACCTGATCTAATTTACACTACCAAATGTAATTTCTATGTATGCTATCAAATATCAAATAAATTCTAATTACATAAATATTTAACTATTTTAATATGAGATATCAACATATTTGGTGAATTATGACTTTGACATTTTAATCATTATATATTTATTTTTCTTCTCTTTTAAACCTCAAACCCTCATATTTCCCTTCACTTTATTTGTTCTTTCTTTTGTGTTTTTTATTGTTTTTTTTTTAGAATTTTTATGCTCTCATTCTTTAATTGTCATCATCTTCATTCTTCTCCTTCTTCCTCTCTCTTTTGTATTATTCTTCCGTCATCTACATTCTCTTTCTATATTTATATATGTAATATATTTTTTCATTGCAATCATTTTCGTTTAATTTCACTCCTTATTTAATGGATATTTGTTTTTTAGGTACAATTGAATGACTTCATTATCCGTATTCCTTTTAGTTTTTGCTTTTATCTTTCTTACTATGAGTAGTTACTATTTTTAACTGCTATGTCGTGACTATATACAATGAGTTGTAAGGGACTATCATCTTTTTTTGTATCGTTGTGATTGTATTTAGTGATGATATATGAGCTTTTGCTGATGAGAGCTTTCTATTCTTTTTTTTTTTCGCTCATGAAAAGAATGAGTCATTTGACTAAGAGCTTCCTCTAAAAGAAAATGTCTTCAGAAGGGATAATGCATCATGACAAATAAGAGAGCTAATAAGGCAATTAGAATAACCATTGTGTATAAGTTTCTTTTTATACAATTATTAGAATGATAATGGCTATTTTTAAACTTTATTTTACATTTTTTTCTGTTATATGAAGTTATTTATTTTAAATTTCTTTTTCAAAATATTTCAAACTTTTACTCTCTATTAATTTCATTTTTAATTTACTTTGAGAGAAAGTATTTGGTTTATTATAAGTGAGATGAAGTAAATTAGAATTATTTATATTTTTTACTAATTATAACATATATTTTAAAATTGATATTTTAATTTACTTAAAAGATGTAGAAGAAAGGAGGTGTAATTGAAATTACACAAATTAAATTTATTCATTATCTTTTATTAATATGAATTATATTTTATATTTTTATAAATTAAATATTTTAATTTATTAAAAATATATAAATGGTTTTGGATAATAAAAAACCTTGCGAAGTGGGTACTTGCGGAAATTACCCACAATGAGAGGACAAGAATGAGGATGTAGTAGGGATAGGGACAGGAATAATCCCTATTTGTTAAACATGGTAGGGATAGGAATGAGGTCACTATCCTATAAAACCAACCATTTCCTCATTTATATAAATGATTTAAATATCTACTTATATATATGTGTGTGTTGTGTGTATGTGTGTAAAGAAAACCCTAGCACACCTTCATTTTATTTAATTATCTTTTATGAATTTGCACTATATATGTATTTTCATTTTTAATTTGAATTATGTTGCATTAGTATAATATTTATTATTATAGATATTTATGTTTCAAACTTCAAAGTATTTTTAAAATTGTTCTCTTTTTGAATTCAAATCCCTGCGGAATGAGGAATGGGGACCCATATGGGATGAGATCGGCATTTAGGTCAAATTCTACGGACGGAGCAACATGTCTTCTTTTTCATGAATACCCATTATCATCCATATAAATAGTTCATGATATAGTAAAATTACCTACTTATTCTTTTTTATTATTCAACAATTTCAACTTTCAAAATATGTAAAATTTTTATAAAATAGGCTCTTTATTGCTAGTTAAAGGTTATATACCGAGTATTTTTCAACCTTATAAACATGATATTTAAAATAATATATAAAATAGAATGACACATTTATATTTTGTTCATTTGTTTAATTATTTAACTATTAACTTATTTTAAAAATAAATTTATATACTGAATTTTCTATAAGATACGCCTC